>OY757904.1:3380077-3517577 GCA_963585895.1 Sepioteuthis lessoniana | reverse complement strand
TGTATTCTCAAAATAAATGACCTGATTCCACTTTTCTCACTTCATACAAAATTGACCATTCGTTTTACTGTTCTACAAAGTTTAAACTGTTCAACAAACCACAGAACCAAAATAGAAATCGTTCTTTTTATAAGAAAATACAGAATTTGCCTGAAATGTGGTCTACCCTCATTAATAGCCAAGCAAACATTTGAGCGATTGAATTATAATGCTATGAAGTTATACGAATCAAATATTTTGTACAACGATCTGAAAACTTTTTTATCAGTTGATAGATAGATAGATAGATAGATAGATGTTAATTATTCATGCTATCTATTGCAGAGAAAAAAGTAAATTTGAATAGCAAGATTTAAATCATTTATTAACCAATAAACAAAGAGGCGTCATATATTGATGGAAGAATGTAACAGTAATGTATTCTTCAATTGGTTTCCTATTCGTCTGAATCATGTACCTTTGGGAATTGTGTCTAAAAGCTTCGTCAACTTCCATTCATATCAGGTATGAACATTACTTTAAAAGCAATGTGTTTATCGTCACAGAAACATTAAATTGGGGAGTTGGTCCCACAACACTTAAATACCACTTGATGTCACTAGTAAATTCTGCCTGGAAAAATAAATAAATATCAAACTAGAAATGTTTGCAAACCATAATCAGGACAGACAAAATAAAAGGATTAAGAAGTGAATATTGATTATGATGGGTTTTTTTTATTTGTTTATTCCAACCATATCAACATAAAGATTTGACTGAAGTCGAAAATCAGCGCCACCCAACTGCAGTAGATTATGATTTATCAGAAGAAAAAACGCTTCGATAAGGTTTTGATCCCAGAGGAT
The DNA here is from genome assembly GCA_963585895.1 of Sepioteuthis lessoniana. Taxonomy (NCBI): domain Eukaryota; kingdom Metazoa; phylum Mollusca; class Cephalopoda; order Myopsida; family Loliginidae; genus Sepioteuthis; species Sepioteuthis lessoniana. The sequence goes on along the minus strand of OY757904.1, from coordinate 3,516,732 downwards.
GGATTCGGAATTAATGTTTGGTGAAATAATCGTTTTGCATTTAGCTATTTTAAACAAAATATATAACAAATCTTCTTTTCGTATAACAAAGTGATCTAAATTCACTTCATAAATTTACAATCGCTATTTGTAAGCGATGAATTTTATCTAAATTTTAAATTAGATATCGTATATACGTGTGTATAAGTCGAGATTGTTGACACAAATCATTAAATTTATGGAATTAATATTGAAAACCAAGGCTTGTTTTTAATCTTTCCTTCCTTTTACGTTTTAACTTCAACCTTATAAAATCATTACACATATGTATTACTCATATATTTGAGCCGATGTCAAATTTTCCACTAAATGAATTGTCTCAAAATCGACTGCCCTGTTGAAGGGGCTTAAAAAGATGCTACTGAGGAGTAATACCCCCAAGCCCTAAAAAGAATGGTTCTGGGTATGTTATATGAAACTCCATATCGGGAGATTTGTCTAGTAAGGAATAATCCTTCATCAATACTATTTGTATATGGTATCTCCAAAAGAATCTATTACCGCAATTATGATGCTTTACAAAAACATCTAATGGAGATATCGACTTCTTCGACATTTTCGCTGGAGCCCAAAAAAGAGAACATTAGTATTATATTTGTTTATACCCTGTCTAGACTACGTACTTCGAATGTCAATAGATCTAATGAAATAAAATGGTTTCGCGTTAAAAAGACAAGAAACAGATAGTATCCGGTAGAAAATATGACAGACGCAGACTATACAGATGATCTAGCACTTCTCACAAGTACACTAGCCCAAGCAGATCCCCTAAACAAAGCTTAGAGCAAACAGTAGGAAGCATTGGCCTCTAGGTTAACGCAAATAAAACAAAATTCATGCCTTTTAAACAAAAAAGCCACCTCTACTCTAAGCAGTAAGCCTCTAAAATTAGTTGACCAGTTAACATATCACAACAGCAATATCTCATCTACTAAAAGGGATGTTAACAAAAGCCTAACAAAAACATGGAATGCTATATTATGAATGATATGGATGAGCTGATTTATCTTATAAAATAAGACAAGATTTCTTCCAAACTGAAGCGAGGCCCATACTACTATATCCATGCAACACGTGGACAAAACACATAAAGAAAGAAAGTACATAAAGAAAAGGCAAGAAGGTAACAACACAAGAATGTTATCTGCTGTTTTGAACAATTTCCGGAAGCAACACCGCAAAAAGCAACAGTTGTAAGGCCACCTACGACCCATCACACAAACCATCCAAGTAAGATGAAGAAGACGTAGGAGGAGGAAGGAAGAACTCATAAGCGACGTACTCTAATCAACATCTACACATGGACGCGCTAGTGTTGGTTCAGTACAGACACTGGATTCAGCCTGAAGGACCTTCCAGGAGCAATGGACGAAAGAGATGGATGACGTGAAAGAAAGAGTCAGGGAACTCTGTGCTGTCAGCGCTACTAGACGAGATGATAATTTTGACTGTATATTTAAAAGTTCAAATACTAGTTTTAAGAATCACAAAAGAGATGTATTCGCTGAATACTTATAGACTTTTCATTGACTGAATGTTTAATGTTTATATGATTGATTTACTGATTTTAATGGCATGTCAAACCATCTCAGGTAATTTTATGCCCAGAGTTTAGCGAACTGCGCTTGTTGTATATTTATATTTACGTTTCTGGAACGATGTGCAAAAAACTCATGAGAGTTTTTTTGTACACCTTTATATCAAGTATTTCTCTCTAATAGAAATAATTGACAGACAATTCTATGGTTAAAGTATTCCTCTCTAATTCAAATAATTGACTGACAATTCTATGGTTCAAGTATTCCTCTCTAATACAAGTAATTGACAGACAATTCTATGGTTCAAGTATTCCTCTCTAATTCAAATAGTTGACAGACAATTCTATGGTTCAAGTATTCCTCTCTAATACAAGTAATTGACAGACAATTGTGTGGTTCAAGTATTCCTCTCTAATACAAATAATTGACAGATATTGTAGGGCTTCATGTATTCCTCCCTAATACAAATAATTGACGGACAATAGTATGGCTTCAAGTATTCTTATCTAATCCAGATAACTGACAAACTTCAAGTTGATGGCAAATGAATGAATATTCCACACTCCCAATATTTTGTGGTTATAGCAAAATAAATGAATAAAAGAAATAATTCCTATGTGAGATACTTTTAATTTATGAAATAAAAATGCTCTAGATATGAAACAGAAAATTGAAAACTTTGATATGGCAATAGGTTAAGAAAAATAATTCTTTTCTCAGAATTTATCCGAGTGAAAATACAAAGAAAACATTGATATTCACTAATATGTCACGTAACCCGGAAACTCTAATTTATAAATCCTTCTTTGTTGTTTTGTCTTTCGAAGCTCTTTGTGAATATTTTTCTTTTCATTCTTATATGTGCTTAGCACATTTCTTTCTTTTTTTTTTTTTTTTTTTTTTGCTTAACTCAATCAATATACATGCAATCGATAAAACGTCCATCTCCCTTATTTAAAACACGTATCTGTTGTTTAATTAGAACTTTAGGGTTCACACACACACACACACACACACACACACACACACATATATATATATATATATATATATATGTATATATACTTCGTGACTGATATAATTGCCTATATTCCATTACTGTTTGAGATGGGTATTTAAGTGGAGGTTAAGTTCAAACTAGAGGATGCTGATTCCAACTTTGAGGATTAGTCTTTCTCTCTTCGTTTAAAATTGGATTTGTGCTAAATTACGTTTAGTATGTATTTACACAGCCTCTCAGCTACGCGGATAGGACATGACACAAGGTCAATTTATTTAGTGGATGACAGGAGGTTTGAAGTTAGAGTTTTCCTTCTTCTAGATTGATTGCCTTACTCTATCTTACTATTTACCCAAAGCAAGAGGTAGTAGAGATAGTTTCATGCCTTTTCCAAAGGGATTAGCGTGAACTGAAATACATACAACCTTGTCTAAGAATTGAACTGACGTCCCCGATTCCATTTCGTATGATGATTATTGTTTCACCTCCTCACTAAGTAAATATCAACATCCGTACAGGGTCTGAAATTTTTCATTATTTAGATATATAGCATAACTTTCCATATAATTGACTTGAACTTGTAACCAATGATATTGCTTCACTGTGATGACACTGAGTATTTTGGAAAATCATTTCATTATTAATATTTGTAAATCTAAGCTTAACTGTTTTTTTTTTTATTTTTGACATTTATTGGGCCAGTAACTTTATTGGAATGAATTTTCTTTTTCTCAATGATGTTCTCTCTCTCTCTCTCTCTGTCTCTCTCTCTCTCTCTCTCTATATATATATATATATATGAACAGGGCGGGGCTAAAGTAACGGTTATCTGTTTTCTTAAAGCACTTCTGTGTCTATGAACTGATTTCTATTGATTCGTCCAGCAGTTACTTTTATTTTTGATTAAGTTATCATCTATTCAAAAGATTATATATTTTCGTTGTTTATTTCCTTTGTCGTTTTATATAAATAAAATGTAGTAATTTTTCCTTTTCAGATTTTCTTTCTTTTTCTTTCATGTACATAGTAAGAGACAATTTGTCTATATTTTCATCCGAGTGCTATGTACTTTAAGCGGGTTAATTTTCATGTGTAAGGCAACACAATTATCATTTGACAGAGAGATTGGTTCAACTTATATTTCCAACCTTTTCGTAGACGTTTACCTTTTTCATACTACATCATAGGACGCGTTATAAGGAAGCATATTTTAAGCAAAAGTAATGACAATGAACACCTCGACATTATGTTTTGCATCAAGCTATTCTAGCAAAAAAAGACAAAAAATCCGTGTGGATGCATGAACGCTTCAAGAACTGGAATCTCATTGACTACATCGTAGTGTGTTAGAAATTAACAAAGTAATTTCATGCAAAATGTGTCATGGTAACCTTAATTTTTACTAAGAGAAAAAAACAAGATAAATGTATTTGGATGCCAGCAAAAAATTTCTTGATTGATTTTAACAGCATGTCAATTCGTCTAGGATTACTTTATGCATTGGAAATTGCTTTCATTATACATTGATATTAATATTGTTTGTGTTGTTGAGTGTCTTTTTTTGTTTTGTTTTTGCTTTCTAGTTTGTTTATTTTTTGAGGTTTTTTTTGTCTTTGCTTTTGTTTTTTATAGTTGTATGGTTTCAACTATTCTTGTCTTATACTAATAATTATATGGTTTCGAGTAATTATTTCTACATTGCGGACAGTTTTATTGTTTCAGTTAACTAATAATAATGCATGATAGACAATTATAACTTCAAGTAACTATTTTTAACACAAATAATCTATAATTAAATGGTATCGAGAATTCTTATTGAATATGAATAACTTTTAAATGAATCTATTTGACTGAGATGCTGGACCCTAAGTAGTAGAACCACTCCGAGTCAGAGTGGACGGGAGAGTAATAACAGTGTAGAGATACTAAACACTCTCCAGATCTTTAAAACTGTAGCGTCACCACCGGATGCAGTTTTGTGTCATATCAAGGTTGTCCTTTTTAGAAGGGTTCTTAAAATTCTGCAGGTGATAGTCACCGACATAGCTGCCCGAATACAAGAAATATGAAGCAGATTTGCAAAAGAAACTCCAAACGATACTAGAAAGCGACAGTTGTCAAAAGAAACATTTCTCTTTCGTTCTCCGGAACATATTAAGTCCACTATCTTAAAAACCTCGAAAGATGCTCTTCGCGTCGAAAGATACACTTTCCATAAGTGAAACATTGACTGATTCAATTAAAACAAGTACAAAACTCATAACTCTACTCCAGAAAGAGATTCGTCTGTCAAGCATATCTCATCTAACAGTTCTGTTTGAATTAAAAACCAGTTTATGCCAGATACATAACATCCTCAAAAGTAACTCCTGCAATGTAACTTGAGGCTAAGAAATGGCTAAGCCTAGTAACTATAAGGACTTCTTACATATGCTTAATGTCTTATATGTTTCATCTTAGCAGGTTCAAAACACCTGACAGCGAAGGAGGAATATTTGACACCGACAAACTAAACCACGGGTCTATACAATTCAAAATGTTCTTTAATGCTGTGTAATCTAAGAAGCTGCAATTGATTATATCTCAGAGCTTCTGAAGCTGGAAATGGACGTGGCGCCAATACTCAAGAAATTGCCAACGCAATCGAGAAATTAAAATGTAGCAAAGCTGCAGGCGTCGATCTCGAAGCATGAAGGCCCAGTTCTGCATCTAAGCTGACATTCACTCTAATGAGTTCCTCTGCCGTTGTAAATATTGAACGAATACACCTGCCGCGAGAATCATTCAAAGTAAATAAAACTGTCTTTCACAGTGCTGTTTATTGATTTGTGAGTGGCCTGGATTTAACAGATTTCATTTCAGTAACAAATTGAATTGAGTAGTTGCCAAGCAGCCCTTACTTACAAGTTGTTCTCTCACAGCAGAATGCCGGAAACCATATTCAAAATGTCATTTTCAGCGCTATGTAAGGTACACTAATTTTCTTTATATTCTCCCAGAGGCAAATTTTCAGAAACTTGATGTACTTAAGAAAATTTTATGTTATTGTTCATAGGAGCGATCTCTTTTGACAACCAGCAAATATCTGCTTTTAGATAACATTGCTATATTTTCTAGAATAATGACCAGGGTTTCATATTTCTCATTCATAAATCAATAGTACAGATTTACACTGCAACCTAATGCTGCGAATAAATAGGATGTGTCATCATAACACTTTTATTTTATGTAAGTGTAGTGTGTGCTGTGTGTGTGGTGTATGTAAGAGAAAGAATATCTAATCAGAAAATAATTTTGACTTCAAAACAAAGCAAAAGAATATTTCCACAACCCAAATTATAATCCCTGAAAGGGCTGTAACAAGTATGTATCAACTTTTCCACCAGAGGCAGAATGTGACACAAGGTCAACAAAAACTGATTTTCTTTCCCTGAAACTGATTGCCACACCAAAACTAAAGAGAATTACTATTACCCATAGTTACAGAGAGAATAGATGGTTTCATGCCTTTCCCAATGGCATAAAAGCGAAGTAAAACGCAAAAGACTTCGACCAGGATTTGACTCAGTTCACCAATTCTATTTCCAACGATGATAACCGATATACTAAGAGCACCTCCAAATATGTATCAAGTATCTTGTTTTAATATCATACCAGAATTTATAAAAATTTATTGAGGCAACACTAAACTAAAAATTAACGAACTCGCTGATATGAATTATTATTAATGTTGACCTATAGTTATCATATCTTATTATATTTAAAACAATCGTCAGCTAAAGTTTTTGGCTTCGTTTTTCTGAAAACATCAAAGGCATCAATGAAACCCAGACCCAAATCCTCCACCCAATAAGAACACGCCATATTTCTTCTCTATTCCGCCATATTAACAACAAATCAACAAGAGAGTATTTTAAAAAGTATATTCGACATATCAAAATTCAAACAGTTCATAATCTTCTTTTTTTTCGCGGGAATGAATTAGCTCTCTCTCTCTCTCTCTCTCTCTCTCTCTCTCTCTCTCTCTCTCTCTCTCTCTCTCTCTTCTTTTGCCTGTGTGTAGAACTTTCTACCTTTTCAACTAGAGACGGACCACAGATCAGAAAGAAAAATTCCCAACGTGTGGAGTGATTGACAATGAAAACTGTCACTCTTTTCAATAAATGTCAGATTGATAGGTGTGTTGATATCGCAAGGATGTCATGTGATTTACAAATAAAAGAAAACAACAGAAATAAGAATTTAAAAAGAAGACCAAAAATAATTATTTAAGAAAGTAAATATAATTGCATGTATCCAAAAATTCCTGGATTTGTGGAAGAAAGATCTTCCAAAGTGATTCTATTCTATATTTGAAATGTAAATAAAGAACAACAAAACGAATTAAAAGAAAAGTGAACGAATAATGAATATTCTTCTACGTTCAATAGTTAAGGCGTTTGGTTTATATTCTTTAAATATATACATAATACATAATAAACATCCACTTGAAGATTGTTTCTAACGGTAAGCCAGCAAAAACTGCACATCATATCACAATTTTATTAAAACAAGGAACTTAAAGTCAAAAACTTGGAAAATAAAGCAAATGTTTAGTCAAATTTACAGATGAATAATAATTTTATAGAATCTATGTTCGCTTTAAATGTCATTCTTTAATTATCCTTATCCTCGATATAACTATTAATAAATAGAACTCTTCACTGCTTCCTAAACAGAAGCATCATTATAATCAGGGAGCGCAATGTCAACAGATTCATAAGTTATCAAATTCTCTGTAAATATAGATGCTGAGTTAGAATTGGATTACATAAACAGCGTGTGTGTGGAGGGGGTTTGTGGGTGTGTGTGATGGACCACAAATACTCAGAAACTCTTAGAGTAACCGGTTTTGTCTCTTTCTAAAAATCCAGGCAACATTTTCTCTGTCAATTAGTTTCGAAATGCTGATAAAACGATTACATGATCAAATTTGGCTCTGCTTTTGCTTATATATATATATATATATATATATATATATATATATATATATATATATATATATATATATATATATATGTGTGTGTGTGTGTGTGTGTGTGTGTGTGTGACCGTACCTACTTGGCAAACAAACTAACCATTAAACATGCACATAATAATACGAAAACCTTTTTAAATGTAGTTGACATAGATTATGCTCATATCTAATGGCGTGCATTAACTAATATAAAAAAAAGACTTTTATTTAACAAGCTATATTGAAAGCTTCTGTTGAAGGCATTTTTTCAGATTTATTCCAGCTTGGGTAAAAGTCATTTTTTCCTCTTTCACCAAGAATTACCGAGCTAAGTCGGGGTTTATATCCATAGATTTTTTCCTAACCCTCAAAGTCTTACTGTCCTTCAATATTCTCTTTTTCTCTTTTGGCCTTTTTTAATTTGTCTTTTATTTTACTGCCACTTTTTTCTTATCAACTTTATTTTTCTTTTTTCAATGATTCTGGGTTTTTTTTTTGCTTTGTTTTGTTTTGTTTTATTTTGTTTTTTAGATGCTTCTCGTTTTCTTATAGATGGTCTTACAGTCATTCGGAAACGAAGTGTATATTCAGTAACAAATAGGAATGTATCTGTTTTGTTTTCATACAACATAAATACTCTTTTTATTTTTTTTTATTTTTCTTTTCTTTTTTTAATGCAACTATGCGTTTTTTCCCTCTTTTTTCTTTCCATACATAAAATATCAGAGAAGAATATTTTTAATACATTACAACTTATTTTAAAAAATTAGCATAATTCCTGTTATGAAGAATATTATTGTTTACTGTCTCTCCTTCTCTTTCGCTGTCTCTCTCACTTTCATTCTCTCTCTCTCTCTCTCTCTCTTTTTTTTCCCCCTCTCTCTCACTCTTGTTCTTTCTCTATATCTCGCTTTTTCTCCTTATCTTCTTCTTGCCTCTCTCTTTCTCTCCCTCATTCTTGTGCTCTTGCAGTTTGATTACCGTTTTCTCTCACTATGTCTTGCTCTATTTCAGTCCCCCCCTCTGCGTCACTTTGTCGTCTTTTCTTCTCAACTTATTCTCCTTCGGCTTCTTCCAATTCGGTCTTTCTTTCTTTCTTTCTTTCTTTCTTTCTTTCATCTATTTGTTCAAATGGTACCTAGTACTACTCTAATAAGGGAATTATTCATTACCTTGTAGAAATCCCTATATATATATATATATATATATATATATATATATATATATATATATATATATATATATATATGTCTGTGTGTGTGTGTGTGTGTGTGTGTGAAATATATTTCCCTGCTGTAAACAAAAATCAGAATAATCTAGACCATCCTTCCGAGAATGCTCCACACAGTGGATTACCCAAAGCATCATACCCCACCCAACAATATACGAATGGATACCCACATCGTGTGAGTCCCTTGGTGTCTTGACAAGAACCTGGCAGTCAGTCTTCCCAATAAAAACGTATATAGAGGGAGGGAGGGAGGGAGAAACAAATATTCGTACGCATACAATTTTTCGTTTTCCAACTAATGAATAAATATACTTTCCATATTAACTATTTACAAACGCATAATAACTAAATATGAATCGAAAACCGAAAAAAAATGATTTAATAGAAATAAAACCCGTTAATCCATTTTAATGGCTGAAAAAAGTATTCATACAATACAAAAAGAATAAATATTTTTTATCAAATATTTTGTAGAATAGCCATTATTCACTTCTACAGTAACCAACTTCTAGTAGTTCTCAATAAATGATTTACAAATTTTAGTTGGTATTTTTTTTCTATTCTTCTTGGCTTTACAGTCTTCAGATCCGGGATGTTTGTTGGAACTCTCAATGGAATATGAATTTTCAAATAATGTCACAGAATCTCGATTAGGTTTAAATATGGGGACGAACTTGGCCATTTCAGGAAATCTAAATTATTTTCAGCAAGGCATTTCTTCGTAGATTTTACAGTGTGCTTAGGGTCATTATCTTATTGGAAGATTTAATCAGGAGGAAGTTCAAAATTTTAAACCAAAATCATTAAACTTGCTCCCAAAATATTTTGATGCTTTGCGGCATTCATTCTACCATCTATTATTGAGATGTTGCCAGGACCTTTTACAGAAAAACATCTCCAAATCATAATGCTGCCACCTCTAAATTTCACTGTTGGAAGTGTGTTCTTTGGTTTAAAGACATCAACATCTTTCCTCCATTCATTGTTTCTAAAATTACTTCCAAAAAATTAATTTTGGTTTTGTCTGTCCATAATATTCTTTCCTAATTCAATTTTTCCTTATTCTTATGCTCGCAAATGAATTTTAACCAGGCTTCCCTGTATCTTTTCGAAAATGGTGGAGTTTTCCGGGGGAAGCGTAGCTTTAGATTGTTCCCATGAATTTCATTGCTTATTGTCCATTTAGAGACCAAATTCCTGATAAAAGCAAATCATTCTGCGACTCTTGACGATCAATAATTTGATTTTGTTTGATTTGATGCATCAATTTCCGCGAAAATCTTGAAGAAATCTTCCGTAGAGCACCTATTCTTATTTGGTTTTCAACAGTTTTGCGTTAATATACCTTGCAATTAATGAACTAATTATATTAAATGGAATATTTAGGTTGTCTGAGATTTTCTTGTAACTCTTATTTTCCTTCCAGAGTTTAACAATCAGTTCTTCTTGCAAATTCTTTACCTCTTGCAATGATGACAACTTTCTTACACGAATATCAATTACAGAATGTTCTGTTTGTATTTTTTAGGCTAAAAATAACAACTGATAACATTATTGGAACATTCTAGAATATTTCACTCGAATAATCGAGAGTATTAAAGCAATCTAAATGTTTTAAATCTGAAATTTGCATTGTACGAAAATGGGATTTACGAGGATCATTAAATAAGTTTCCAGACTTTTTTCGTATGGGCACTTTTATTAATAGTACACACATCAAGTAATCTCCTTCGGCTGCAATGCACTTGTTGTACCATTCCAACAACTTCTGGCAAGCCCCATCGAAGTCCTCTTGTTTGCGCGTGTCAATTACCTTCGTTAATGACCTTCGTCACGGCCTCTTTCTTCTCCTCAATTGTCTTATAACGACAGCCTCTGAGCTTAGGGAATAACCAAAAGGCACGGGGACAAAGGTGTGGATTAAAGGGAAGGTGAGGAATTGTCTTGATGCCCATCTCGGTCAAATAGCATGTGACAAGGATGGAGTTGTGGACTGGTGCATTGTCCTGGTGGAAATGCCACTGACCCGATTTGAAGAGTGCTGGCCTCTTCCCAAGGAATCTCTTCCTGAACTCCCTTAAAACCTCAACATAGTAACCCTAACCGTAACCCTTTGGCCAATCAACTCTGGTGTATTGACTTCCTTACTCCTTCCACATCTTTCATCATCCCTCACAGGCTCACTACCTTCCTTGAATCTCTTATGCCACTCAAAAACTGATGCTCGATTCATCAAATTGGTGTGAATGGCTGTCACCCCAGAAGGAAGCCTCTTCTGAAGACAATACACAAGAAAGCTCACAAACAGTTTGCTGAAGATATGTCAAATAAGCACATGGATTACTAGAACCATGTCCTATGGTCTGATGAGATGAACATTAATCTGTTTGGTTCCGATGGCTTCAAGCATGTGCGACGGCGACCAGATGAGGAGTACAAAGATAAGTGTGTCATGACTACAGTCAAGCATGGTGGTGGGAATGTCTTGGTCTGGGGCTGTATGAGTGCTGCAGGGGTTGGAGAGTTACATTTCATTGATAGAAACATGAACTCCAACATGTACTGTGAAATACTGCAGCAGAGAATGATCCCCTCCCTCCAGAAATTGGGTCGCAGGGCAGTGTTCCAGCATGACAATGACCCCAAACACATCTCCAAGACGACCTCTGCTTTACTAAAGGTGATGAACTGGCCAAGTATCTTTCCAGACTTGAACCCAATAGAACATCTTTGGGGGATACTCAAGTGGAAGGTGGAGGTGCGCAAAGCCTCAAATATCCGCCAGCTCCGCGACGTCGTCATGGAGGAGTGAAAGAGCATTACAATGGTTACATGTGAAGCTCTGGAAAACTCCATGCCCAGGAGAGTAAAGGCAGTTCTGGATAATGGTGGTGGCCACACAAAATATTGACAGTTGACATGGCGTATGTTAATAATGACAACTTTCCCTAAGGGGTGTACTCACTTTTGTTGGCAGGAGTTTAGCTTTTAATGGCTATATTTTGAGTTATTTTGAGGAGAAAATAAATTAACTCTGTTATATAAGCTGCATACAGACTACTTTTCATTGTGTCAAAGTGTCATTTTGTCAGAGTTGTCCCATGAAGAGATATACTTAAATATCTGCAAAAATGTGAGGGGTGTACTCACTTTTGTGATACACTATATATATATATATATATATATTACACTCACGGTACAAGAGAATTTTTATATAAGCAAAGTATTAACGGAATCTTCAGTAGAGAGGGGGAAAACAATTTTTAAAAATAAAACTGCGAGGGGCCTTTTATAAATTTAATTGTCGATGCAATTTGTCATATATAGGTCGTACTTGTGAACGTCTGGAGGTGTGAATAAGACAGCATGTACCCAGAGGTATTTTAAATAAAGGCCGATTGACATCCGGGCATTCTCAGGCTGCGGACTCGGCTATCGGCGAACATTTTTTAGCCATAAATAGCTGCAGGACCAATTATCAAGATGACTGTTTTTCTGTTCTGCATAGAGCTAGGGACAAAGCAAAACTTAACAACTTAGAGGCTATCTATATTGCTATAGATCTCGCCCTTCTCTATGTAGACAGAGAAGCAGTCACATTTTGAATATATTGGAGGACGCATTAGACACTGGGGAGAAATTTTTTTTTTTCACCCAGTCCTTTTTCCAAATAATTTACAAAGTACCCGTTTTTACCACTTTCCGGCGGTCTTGCATGAATAGAGCCGGACAAAAAGGCCCTCGCAGTTTTATTTTTTAAATAAAATTAATATAAATCAAATTTTATATACAGATAGATTTCCGATAAAACTTCAGTTAACTCAATTTCAGATTAAAGACATTTCACCCACTGACGTACACGTATATATACACTCATTATTAGTTCGTATTTATCAATTGCTTATTCAATTATGATGAGTAGTATTTAAGTGTGCAAAGTTTTCTTGGGGTTTTTTCTTTGAAAAGGAGAAACGGAACACACTGTTTAAAACAACTTTGAATTTCCTGTGTTATAGTGTCAAGGTTCATTTATCCTATGCTGAGAAAAAAGAAACAAAACGCATGTGACAGTGCATTTTTTTTCTTTTTAATATGGACAAGATATCATTAGAGGTTAAAATGGTTGTTTAAACTCGGGGAGCTATCCTAGTTAAAATCATGTCGTCAATATAGTGTGAAGCTTAAGAAAATTAAATCTGACTTTCAGGGCAAACAATGCATCAAATGATCATAATAATTGAGAATTTGCAAGTTCTTTTGGATGATAACTTTATTCAGTTCATTTTAAACTGATAAACTTTGATTTCTCAACAACTGTATGACGTTAACAAACAATAAAGCAGTTTCAGAAAGCAGAAATATGAGTCCTACATTGACAGCATGGATTGTTGATTTGCATTACAACACCTGCTGTTCCCTTCTCTTGAAAACTCTTTACTCACTGGAAACGAAAAGTGGGTTCACTACAATAATCAGAAACGTCGAAAATCATTTGTAGATCCACCACAGCCTGCAGCAACAAGAGCAAAGCTTAACCTTTTGTGAAAAACAATATTGTTTTGTATTCGGTTATGAAAAGCGTATTGGATTAGAAATCGCTGAAGTCTGATGAAAATCTTACTGCAGAGTGTTACAGGAATAAACTTTTAACCTTGAAAGAAAAAAAACATTTACAGACTAAAAAGGTAAGAAGGACATATCTCTGCAAAGCCGCCTTCATTCACTTTTATTTTTCTATTTCCCCTCCCACCAGAACAAAAAAAAACGTTGGTAGCAGCATATAAACTAGAAATTTAACATTTTTTGATGTTCAAAATATCACTAATAACTTTACTAGATCAAAGCCTAAATCATCTTATAATGATGAACATGTGAGAAACTCATAAAAAGTCAAGAAAATATCTTTTGATTTATAAAGATATGAACTAATTATCAATTTACTAATTTTTATCATAAATGCTGGAGACTTTGACACTTTTACGTAAGAAAAGTAAATATTAACTTTCTGTCACAATGTAAAAATTGCAATTAATAATTTCCTGATCCATCCACAGAGGAAAGATGGAGCCAATACTTCTTGCATATAGTCTACTCAAAGAAACTATTACCACAGTAAGGATGCTTTTTAAAAACACGATAGCAATTGCTCGCTCACCTGATGGTAACATCAACTTCTTACACATTTTTGCTGATGACTTGCAAGGGGATACACTAACGCCATATTTATTTATAATCTGCCTAGATGACGTACTTCGAATGTCAATTGATCTCAGAAGAAAATAGTTACGCATTAAAAAAAAAAAAGACAAGAAGCATACGATATCCGAGAGAAACTATGAGAGACGCTGACAAGGCTGATGATCTTATACTTCTCACAAATATACCTGCCCAACCCGAATCCGGACTACATAGCTTAGAGCAAGCAGTAGGAAGCATTGGCCTCGACCTGAACACAAATAAAATAGACCTCACGTGCTTTTAAGAAGAAGGGTCCTTTTCCACTTTAAGTAGAAAACCTCTGAAATAAGAAAACCAGTTCACACACCACGAAAACAACATCTTATCTCCTGAAAGTAATATCAACATACGCAAATTGAAGGCTTAAACTGCTATTAACAGGTTATTGATCATATGGTAATCTTATCTCCCTGATAAAATAAAACATGATTTCTTCCAAACTGTCGCTCAGTCAGTACTACTGTATAAATGCACCACTTGGTCGTAAATGAAATGAACGGAGAAGAAGTTTGATTTGAATTGCATAAGAATGCTACGTGCTGTTATGAACAAATCCTGAAAGCAACACTTCACAAAACAGAAGTTGTACAGAAAATTCCTTCCCATTTCACCAACCATTCAATTGGACATCGTGGGCACTGTCGGAGAAATAAAGAAGAACTCACAAGGGACATTATCTTATGGACCCCTACATATCGATGGTTTTGTGTTGCAGACTAGCAAATACTTACATAGATCAGCTCTGTGCAGACACTTGGTGCAGTCTAGAGAGTCAACCAGAAGCGATAGACGATAGGGATAGATAGCGAGAGAGATTCAGGGAACTCCGTACTATAAGGACGATTTGATGATGATGATGATGATGATAAGGATTATGAATTTACCAACCCTAAAGGCATTGGCGCGAAATGAAATGTATAGACATACGTCCAGGATTTGAATTTTGGTCACCGATTCCGCTTCCTACGACGATAAACATTACGCTAAACACACCTCCTCACTTTGTAAGTATCAAGATCTTTTTAGGTAATAAAAATTTTCACTATTTAGATAACTTTCCTAATTATTGACTATAATTCATTAACTTAAAATCATTGATATTGCTTTGCCGTGATGATTGTGGCGGTCAGAATATCATTTCATTGTTGATATTTGTTATTTTAGGCTGAACTACTAGGTGCCTTCAATAAGTTTCCAGACTTTTTTCTACAGGCATTTAAAATTGTTATAGACTCTTGAAAATTTAGTATGTTATTGCTAGACATCTTATGAGATGACTGACCAATCTTTATGATTTCAGGTTCAAATGAACTGCTACAGTCACAATAGGAATACACCCTACTAAAGCCTGATTGTCACAGCTGGTGAATTTCAAAAATCCAATCTGACACTTTAGAAGAACGATATGCAATAAAATTCTGTTTTAAACTTGGAAAAAATAATACCGCAGAAACAACGGATGGAATGCTTCAAACTGCTTTTCGACCATCTTGAATGAATCGAGCACCAGTTTTTGAATAGCATAAGAGATTCATGGAAAGCAGGGCGTCTGTGAGGGATGATGAGTTGTGTGGGAGAAGTAAGGACGTCAATACACCAGAGTTGATTGGCCAAAGGGTTATGGTTAGGGTTACTATGTTGAGGTTTTAAGGGAGTTCAGGAAAAGATTCCTTGGGAAGAGGCTAGCACTCTTCAAATCGGGTCAGTGGCATTTCCACCAGGACAACTCCATCCTTGTTACAGACTATTTGACCAAGATGGGCATCAAGACAGTTCCTCAACCTCCCTATAATCCCCACCTTGCTCCCTGTGACTTTTGCTTATTCCCTAAGTTCAAGGAAAAACTTAGAGGTTGTCGTTATAAGACAATTGAGATAAAACAGGCTGTGGCGAAGGTCATTGACACGCTCACTCAAGAGGACTTCCATAGGGCCTTCCAGAAGTTGTTGGAACGGTATAACAAGTTCATTGCAGCTGGATGAGATTACTTCGAAGGGGACTTGAGTTTCAAGCGTGTACTATCAATAAAAGTGCACATACAAAAAAAGTTTAGAAACTTATTGAAGGCACCTCGTATCTTTGCATTTCTTAAGCAATTAGTTTTACAAGAACTCTCTCTTTTGTATTCAGGTCGACGATTCCATTTCCATCGAATTTAACGATTTCTCCTTGACAAATGCAACAGGAGAAATATGTCCATGTTTCCTATGGTTTACTGCATACAATATACACTGAAGAAGAAATTACATTTATTGTGAAATGTTGTGATAAAAAATAAGGATAAAACCATCTTTGGTAGACTCATTGCATTATAATAATAGATCCCCTTCGACATTCGTCTTGCCTATTCTTCTTACATACACATGTGCGCGTGTGCATGCATACAAGGGAATATAAGAGGACGTACATGCATACATATGCATCTGCATACATGAGTGTGTACGTGTGAGAGAGGGTATGTTGATATAGTGCCTGTTGTAACACGGTAAATAAAAATTTCTTCTCGTAGACAACCGAGCCCGTGTAGTAAGTTTGAGCCTTGGGCCTCATAAATCTAAGTTGAGTAAATAGCAACAGATGGATGTTACGTTTTAAACACTCAACAAAAACACCATCAGTTTTTGCATATTAGTATTGGGTAATTTTCAATTATAATTATATATATATATATTTTTTTTTTTTGTTAAAAGTTTTCTTTCTTGTTATCGAATCCACACATTCGTTAGAAATATGCATCGTTTTTATGTGCAAATAACTACTTTTATTCTTTCTAGTTCAATACATTCACACATTGTATGATTTACGATTTTCCTCTCTCTCTCTCTCTCTCTCTCTCTCTCTTACACACACACACAATCGCTCTCTCTCTCTCTCTCTCTCTCTCATTATTATTATTAGTAGTAGTGGTAGTAGTAGTAGTTGATGTAGTAGCTGATTTGCCGTTTGCTACAATCTTTTATCTTGTATGGAAGACCAGACAATTCGACGACATACTGCTCCGACACTGTAACGCAGTTTATAATCAAAATCTGATAGACAGATGGATAAAGGGATGCATCCTCCCCTTCCCTACAAAGGGTGACCTCGGATTAGCCCCGAACTACCGAGGTATAACTCGTACATCCATAGTAGCCAAAATATACAACACCCCACTACGAAACCGCATAGAACCCAAAATTGACAGCATTCTTTAGAAGAACCAAAATGGTTTCTGAAAAAATAGATCCATGGCTTCACAAATATTGACTATCCGTAGACTCCTTGAAGGCGTACGGGAAAAAAACCCTACAGGCGACAATACTATTTGTCGACTTTACCAAGGCCTTTGATTCCATTCACAGAGGGAAGATGGAACGAATTCTACTAGCATATGGCATACCAAAAGAGTCCGTCGCAGCAATAATGATTCTCTATAGAAACACCAAAGTGATAGTACGTTCTCCCGATGGAGACATAGACTACTTCGACATTGTAGCAGAAGTACTGCAAGGAGACTCACTAGCCCCATACCTCTTTATCATCTGTTTAGACTACGTGCTTAGAACATCGATTGATAAAATCAAAGAAAACGGTTTCGAGCTGACAAAGAAAAGAGGCAGAAGGTGCCCCGCAAAAACAATTACCGACGCCGACTACACCGATGGCATAGCGATTCTGGCAAATACACTCGCCCAAGCCGAAACACTACTACATAGTCTGGAACGAGCTTCCGCGGGTATTGGCCTCCATGTCAATGCCCACAAAACAGAATATTATGTGCTTTAATCAAACAGGCATCATTTCCACACTAGGCGGTAGCTCTCTGAAACTAGTTGACAAGTTCACCTACCTAGGAAGCAGTGTCTCATAAACCGAAAAAGACATCGACATGCAACTAACAAAGGCATGGACAGCTAACGATAGACGATCGGTCATATGGAAGTTAGACCTGACTGCTACAATGAAACGCAGTTTATTCCAAGCAGCGATCGTGTCGATACTATTATATGGATGCACTACATGGACGCTAACAAAACGTATGGAGAAAAAGCTTGACGGCAATTACACAAGAATGCTGCGAGCAATATTGAACAAGTCCTGGAGGCAACACTCCACAAAGCACCAGCTGTACAGCCACCTACCTCCCATCACGAAAACTATCCAAGTTAGACGAACCAGGCATGCAGGACACTGCTGGAGATGCAGAGACGAGCTCATAAGGGATGTTCTCCAATAGACCCCCTCATATGGCCGAGCAAAAGCAGAGCAACCTGCTCGAATCTACATACAGTAGCTCTGTGAAGATACGGGATGTAGCCCTGAGGACCTACCAGAAACGGTGAACGATAGGGAGGAGTGGCGAGAGAGGGTTAGGGATATCCGTGCTGGCGACACGACATGATGATGATGATGATGATAAAAGATTTTGGATATTTAAGTTGTTCAAATGAATTTTCAATATAGTTCAGTTCATCATTTAAAATTTTGGGGCAACGAATTCAAAGTGCTCTAAGGTAAAAAAAACCTATGGTTATTCGATTTTTATTTTGGTATTATGATGTGAGTAAAAATGGATATAGTCATTTTATTCATAGATTTTAGATAATCTTTTAATCTTAATTTGTCGTTATTATTTTTTAATTGTATATCTAAACAAAATTTAGGAGCTGTTATTTTCTAATTCATTGGTAAAATCTACTGTTGATTCAGTTTAATTTATCCATAATCTTTTTCAAGTCAATATTTTTTGGATATATGAATAATATATCAATGTAACGGAAATGCTCGGAATCTTTGGCTACAATGAATTTAAAAGGACCTGATTCAAGAAGTTCAAGAAAAAAGAAAGGATAACATTGAGAAGCGAAGCCAAGTGTAAATCAAATTTTGGTTTTTAAAAACTATCATTGTACCGAAAAGAATAGTAGTGTTTGGTATATCATTGATAAAGTTTGATTTTTTTTATTAACTAGTAAAGGTTTATGAATTTTTAAAATTTGATATATTTTAGGAATTAGAGAGTGGTAATCAATCAATAGAGTAGAATTTGTCTTCTTTATATATATATGTGTGTGTGTGTGTGTGTGTGTGTGTGTGAGAGAGAGAGAGAGAGAGAGAGTAAGATATGAAGTTGAAATGAATCAGACAGATATGTTGTAAAAAGAAGAAACGGAAAGAAAAATGCATGTAAATGGATGAGAAATTTTAGTAATATTAGTCTTTCACCAACACGTTTCAACCTGTAACAGAAATGTTCCAAGATATGAAATCACGAAAATTTCACATAGAAGGTATATCTGGAGAAAATATTTTCGGTCATCCTCAGAGTGGGAATTTTAAATTTGAAATGATAATTTAACAATACAGAAAAATATTCGAAAAATAGATTACGTCATGAAATGTAAGCTTTTTCCAAAGTTGCAGAAAAAACACAAAGTCAATGAAAAGTCGGTTAGTATTGGCAGAGAAGGAAAGAAAGAACCGACTTTTCATTAACGCTGTGCTTTTTAAACCATCTTTGGTAGACGCTTAGAATTATTAAGAGAAGTTAATTTTCATCTTTGAAACCAAATATACTATTTACTATTTTATTATTACTAGAGGAATATTATACGAATGGTTGTTTAATTCTAGCTGAAAATGCAAATCACACAAAAAGAAAATGTTCAGCTGCAAATTTTACTTGTTGTTTTTGGTTATATTTTTATACTAATTCATTAATTCTCCAATTATAATTTATCTAAAATATACAATGATTATTCTATATTTTGGAGAAAAGGAAGTTTAATAATCCCACTTACCTATTTCTTTCTAAACTCCTCGGAAACATTTATTTATAGCTTATCTTTCAATCGACTGAATTGTTTTTCTCTTTGTGGTTATATTTTCTTTTCAGTTACAATGCAATAATGTTTATCAAGTCGATACTATTGTAAGATTTAATGGGTTAATAATATCTTAAAAAAAGATCACTCAAGTCATTAACAAGAGTTCATCTGATGAAAACTGAAAATCAAGTTATACCAGAGAAAATTGGAATTGATAAAACAGTATTTTTTTTTTTCTAAATGTGTGGATGGTTGCTGGAACGGAAAATGAAACGGTATTGTCACCCAGCGGCTACTTACATTGAAAATCTTTGTTTAAGTAAACACAAAATCATTACTGATGCCAGCTACAGGAAGCGAACCTTGATATCAACAAAAATAACATCGTCAAGTCCTCAGCGAAAGGGATTTACAAACACAGAGGCTATAAATTAATTAAGATAAACTAATTCAACAAAGAAAAGTAGTTTCTAACTGTTGAGCAGAACAAATTGTATTTGCAAGCTTCTCTTGCTATAATGATTTATTTCATTATAACATATAATTAAAGCGAAACTTCCCTTCCGTAGACGAACACGTGCTAATCCAGCAAGTCTACACCTTTTGCTATAAAAATCAGAAGTCACTGACAGCGGACAGTCAGAACGGCTGCTAGTGGCCTTAAAGCGAAAGGAATATGTGGGCTTTCTCTGGTTATTGTCACCCGACAAACGTCTTAATCCAGCAGCCGATGCCGCAGTCCCGCCCGAATCATCGAAGTCCTATTCTTTTGTCACAGCACACGACAGACATAGCGGCTGATGCTTATTCCGGCTTTCTCTTTTACACCAGTCCTTTTCAGGTTTTTCATTAGTCCTTTTCAGATTTTATATCAGTCCTTTTCAGGTTTAAACCATGAAAACCTGTTACCAGTCCTTTTCAGGTTAATTTTGGAAGTCTTCTAAGGACTATATTTGGTCCTCTTATTAACAACCCCTTTCAAAGTAGTAAGACTTACCAACAAAGCAGCAGGCCTATTCATGTCTCAGCACGCTGGCATCTCCAGATCCGTAGTAGTCCAGTTCCTGCATCTCAAGAAGGCCCATATGACTCCAGATCTGCAACAGACCGTTCCAGCATTTCAGCACGCTGACATCTCCAGACCTGCAGCTGCTTGATTCCTGCATCTCGACACGCCAATGTCTCCGTACAAGTAGCAATGTCCATTCCGGAAGCAGAAAATACACGCTTGACAACTGAGGCTATTTTGCCAAGCTTTTCAAGCTACAACCTTGATCTACAAGCACACCAAGAACGCTCTCGTGCACGATTCGACAAATAAAAACTCACCATTTCAAATTTTACCCTCTTGACTTTGTAATCCTTGCTTTGCTCGTGTAGCAACATTTTTCTTATAAAAAGTTTGCAGGATCGACATATTTATCGACCCTGCCACATAAATTCATATTCTAGCGAACGCTGTTTGTATTCATTTTTATTCACTTAGTTGTGCACAACTTTATGATAACATATCATTGGTCAGCCTGATTAAAGAAGGTCCATTACTACCCATGTTTTACAGACCTTGGGAAAGGCCAGAGGTTTGTACTAAACAGAATATATATATATATATATATACCCACACACACACACATATATATATATATATATATATGAGTGTGTGTGTGTGTGTGTGTGGTTAGAAACATTTATAAATAAAGAGTGCTTAATATCGTTGATAAAACATTTGTAGATCTAAGAATAGCGTAAACCTTGAGTCAACGGTGATTCAGTTGCACACGTTTTACAGACCCTGGGAAAGGTCTGAGGTTTGTACTAAAAAGAATATATATATATATATATATATATATATGTGTATATATATATTGTACGGGCAAAAAACCTACAAACGACATTACTATTTGTCGACTTTACCTAGGCCTTCGATTCCATTTACAGAGGAAAGATGGAACAAATCCTACTAGCATACGGCCTACCTAAAGAAACCGTTGCAGCAATAACGATTCTCTATAGAAACACCAAAGTACGTTCTCTAGATGGAAACACACCAGATGGAAACACAGAATACTTCAACATTGTAGCAGGAGTACAACAAGGGGACACGTTAGCTCAATACCTCTTTATCATCAGTCTAGATTACGTGCTTAGAACATCGATTGATAAAATCAGAGAAAACGGCTTCGAACTGACAAAGAAAAGAAGCAGAAGGTATCCCGCAAAAACAATTACCGACGCTGACTACGCCGATGACATAGCGATTCTGGCAATCACACCCAACCAGGCCGAAACACTATGGCATAGTTTGGAACGAGCCGCCGCAAGTATTAACCTCCATGTCAATGCACACAAAACGGAATATATGTGCTATAATCACACAGGCGACATTTCCACACTAGACGGAACCTCTCTGAAACTAGTAGACAAATTCACCTACCCAGGAAGCAGCGTCTCATCAACCGAAAAGGACATCGACATGCGGCTAATGAAGGCATGGACAGCTATCGATAGGCTCTCGATCATATGGAAATCAGACCTCACCGATAAAATGAAACGCAGTTTCTTCCCGGCAGCGATCGTATCGATACTGCTGTATGGATGTGTTATATGCTCATCTACAGCATCACAACGACACAATAATTAAGACGCAGTGACAAAGACAGACGCACTCAATGACAAGGACGCAGGAAGACTTCTTAGAAAAATATTTACCTCTCACTTTATTGCAAGGTTTCGAAAAGGGTTACTCAAGGTTTGCGTGTGAGAGGGAGCTAGAGACCGAACATAACTGAAATATTTTGACCCCAAACTTATGGCCGTCAACGTTGTGTCTTTCTCGTTCTCAGATGCTCAACCGGAGGTCCAGAGGCCACTCTGCTGGGTGATGGCTTTCTTTACGGCATCTTATCAGTATATTCTCCGGATCTCAACTCATCAGGGCCCAAAGGCCCCTTCGGCCAGATGTGGCTTTCCCTACCACATCTCCTCTCCAACTGGCTGCAACTCAACTGCCTTGACTTCTGTCTTGACTGAGCTATATAATAGTTCAACACCCACTTGATCGCCCACGCGAACTTTGAAATCGAATGTTTAATCGTCATCAAGCGGAAATAACTGTCATGCAGTTCATAGGTCACTCTCTTCCTGTGCGTCAGTCTATGAGAGTATCATGGGATTTTTTTTACATCGTCCCATTTCATCAGCCAATTTCCGCCCACGCAATTTCCTCTCATAACTGCCATTAGAATGTGTCACTTCCTTCCGGTGCATCACCTTGAATGGCATTTTTGGTCGGGTCAAAAGGTCAAAACATAACAAATGTACTACATGGACGCTAACTAAACGGCTGGAGAAGAAGCTAGACAGCAATTACACAAGAATGCTGCGAGCAATATTGAACAAGTCCTGGAAGCAACACCCCACAAGGCACCAACTATACGGCCACCGACCTCCCATCACAAAAATTATCCAAGCTAGACGGACCAGACATGCAGGACACTGCTGGAGAAGCAGGGACGAGCTCATAAGTGATGTACTCTTATAGACCCCTACATATGGCCGGGCAAAAGCAGGACGACCTGCTCGAATATACATTCAGCAGCTATGTGAGGATATGGGATGTAGCCCTGAAAACCTGTCAGAAGCGGTGTACGTCAGGGTCAGGGATGTCCGTGCTAGCGGCACGACATGATGATATATATATATATATATATATATATATATATATATATATTTGTGTGTGTGTGTGTGTGTGTGTGGTTAGCAACATTTATAAATAAAGAGTACTAAATATCGTTGATAAGCATTTGTACATCTAAGAATAGCGTGGACCAAGAGTCAACAGTAATTCAATTTCTCACCAATGGGATCATCAAACTCTGTGTCTACGCTATTCTAACTTTATATATATATATATATATATAATTTCATATATATATAGAGAGAGAGAGAGGCGGGGAGAGAGAGAGATAGTGAGAGAGAGGTAAAGAGACAGAGAGAGAAAGAGACAAAGAAGTTTAAGGAGATAGAAAGAGAGAGAGAGGGGAGAGAAAGGGAGAGAGACACAGAAAAAAAAAAGAAAAATAGAAGAAATCGTTAATTAAATTGGAAAATAAGCAAGCATAAAATATATATGAGGATCATTAAATAAGTTTCCAGACTTTTTTCGTATGGGCACTTTTATTGATAGCACACACATAAAACTCTAGTCCCCTTCGAAGTAATCTCATCCGGTTGCAATGCACTTGTTGTACCGTTACAACAAACTCTGGAAGGCCCCATCGAAGTCCTCTTGTGCGAGCGTGTCAATGACCTTCATCGCAGCCTCTTTCATCTCCTCAATTGTCTCATAACGACAGCCTCTGAGCTTAGGGAATAACCAAAAGTCAAGGGGGCAAGGTCTGGACTATAGGGACGGTGAGGAACTGTCTTGATGCCCATCTTGGTCAAATAGCATGTGACAAGGATGGAGTTGTGGACTGGTGCATTGTCCTGCTGGAAATGCCACTGACCCGATTTGAAGAGTGCTGGCCTCTTCCCAAGGAATCTCTTCCTGAACTCCTTTAAAACCTCAACATAGTAACCCTAGCCCTAACCCTTTGGCCAATCAATTCTGGTGTACTGACTTCCTTACTCCTCCTGCACTTCTCATCATCCCTCACAGACTCCCTGCCTTCCTTGAATCTCTTATGCCACTCAAAGACTGATACTCGATTCATGCAAGATGCTCGAAAAGCAGTCTGAAGCATTCCATACGTTTCTGTGGCATTTTTTTCCTAGTTTAACAGAATTTTATTGCATATCGTACTTCTAAAGTGTAAGATTGCATTTTTAAAATTCCCCTGCTGTGACAATCAGGCTTTAGTAGGGTGTATTCTAATTCCTGCTGTAGCTGTTCATTTGAATCCGAAATCTTAACCATCTCATAAGATGTATAGCAATAACATAGTGAATTTTCAAGAGTCTACGACAATTTTAAATGCCTGTACAAAAAAAGTCTGGAAACTTATTGAAGGCACCAAGTATATAGAAATACATTTTTGAATACCGAAATGTGTCATTATCTTTCTGCCCAATTTCATCTTTTCTTATTTATTTTCCCTGTTGGTTTCATTTTTTATTCTTTTTCTTTTTTAATTTTGTTTTATCTTTAATCAGTTCTGTTACTCTTTTTTTTTTCATTCAGTTTTCTATTTCTATTTTTTTTCACAAATTTCTAAAATTTTACAACATTTAAACTGAACCTTTGTTTCCACATTTTCTCAAAAGCTAAAAATAGTTCAAATAATATTCATCGTAATGTTTCATTTTTTTTTTTTAATTTTATACTAAGATAATGAACCAAAAGACTAACAAACAATAGATCTAATTGCATCGACTCTTAGTGAAAATATAAGGGGAAAAACTGACAAAAAAGACGACGATATTCTAACTGATACATCAACGAAATATAAACAAAACAAAATGCAATAAAAACAATAAATAACTGAAAAAACAAAGCCATAATGATGAGTGAAATTATAAAAATGCACAATCCGGGTGAAAATGAAATAATTACAAGTATATATTGGGCATTTAAATATTATATATAAAAATGCAAGTTCAGTTTAAGATTTCGTCCCAAATAGTTTCAAAAGATAAACCACGTTCTAGGGGTGCTCAGATTCCAAATAGCACCAAGGAATGTTTTTTATTGTTATTGTTTAGTAAGACCTTGATTTGAGTGGTGGCTAAGTGTCCAAGGAAGGGGGAAAAGCTAAGTACTAAATTTAGAATTTCAAACAAAAACTTCCCTGCAGACTTACCAAAGAGTCTCCGTCTTGTTACAAATATGGGAAAAATCCATGAAAAATATATGAAGAAAAATATCAGAATAGATCAGTTAATAGCATACGTTCCGTTTAAACAAATCATTTAATACACAAACTATCGTGAACTTCAACTTATATCAAATAAAAGTGATATATGTCCCTGGATTTACTACTCAGTAAAAAGTATAGAGTTGTTTTCCATATTTCCTCCATTTTGGTTCATTTGTTCTGATTTTTTTGTGTCAAGTTAAAGACAATAGTTAAAAACAATGGATAAAATGAGTTGTATTCTTTCTTTAAATAAGTGCACATGATAATTAGAGATAATATCTTCAAAGAGAAAAGTTGAAAATTTAAGAAATTGGCTTCCCTTTTACGATTTTATGAGAGGTCGAAGATCTGATTCGGATTCTCTAATGTTAGATACACTGATTGATCTATTGATATGAAAGTCAACCTGCTTTTACATAAACAACATTTCAACAACACTAAAAGAAAAATCGATTTGAAAACTAAAGAAATATTTGTTTTATATTTTAGAAAACTAACGACATTTGTGTCATAAGTTAATATTGATGCCTTGATAAAAATACATCTATAAGAAAGAGAATATATTGGGCAAAAGAAAAGTACTGGTTATCACTTGGGAAAATAATATAAACTTTGCACAGATTTCATTTCACTCCCGTTTCATACATTTGTCTCTAGTTCGGCGCAACTCCACAGACAATAATCACTTAATAGATTATATTTTTGTTTGTGTTAATAGATATATTCAGTAATGTTTTCCATGAAATTAAACAATCATCTTTCGGTTGTCTTTTCTCATAAGTCATCAGTTTCTACAAAGTTCAACTCAGATTATTGGAAAAATAAATCTATTTCACCAAATACAAGTCTTTTTCACACACACCTCGAAATTTTCGTGAAAATGATTTTATAAAAAATACACTTATCGTAGTTAGTGATAGAATTAATGAGGTCATACATGCAAGCATCTATTCATACACACACACACACACACACACACACACACACATATATATATATATATATTCAGAACTTGAAACAGTTAAGTATGCCCTATAACTTTGGAAAATCTTTTGAAAATTTGAAACTGAAAATATTTAGCCTGAATCGTCAAAATATAGTTGAACGCTTCTTACTGTCTCCTCTGCACTGCCAAGATGTGATACAAGATCATATTGAGAGAAGTGTAATGATTATATGCTTTGACATGTAAGGAAAGAACTACGAGAAATTTTAGGCGTGGAAGTCTTCTTTACAATTAAGCATATAGAATGATAACTAGCGTTAAGTCATTACTTCAAATATATTTTAAATCACGGATGCATCACAAGTAGTCTATATATTATCGTAACTCATATCGGAAATCTTTATTTTAAAATACGCCGCTATTAATTGTCTGAATGATGATTTTTATCATTCAAGGTTTTCGGACAATTGTCTTTATCTTTATTGTTATAATTTACAACGTTTCGGCCGATATGTCCCCCAGTCTTCTTCAGGTGTTTCTTATTGAACTCAGGAGTATACATGGAACTTTGAATTATGTCCTTTATTTAATCTATTGGGGACGCTTACGCTGATTCCGTTAACCACAACCAGGTACTAGTGTTAAGTATTCTCGTATTGTTACTCGCTTGCAGTCAAGATTGAACCTGCAACCTCTAGATGATCCTCCTTTAGAAGATTAGGGAATCAACACCTGTAACCGTTTCGCCATGTGTCCTGTTGGACAGTTCGGAATGAAGAAATACCTGAAGATGGCTGGAGGACACATCGGCCGAAATAAATTAGCTCTTTATTTTTCAATAATCTGAGTTGAACTTTATAGACACTGATAACTTATGAGAAAAGACAACCGAAATCTTGCTTAACAATCCGATACGTCCGACTCTTCGATCGTCTTCTACCACTTTGCTACACCGACAACTTGTCCAGGATCATCACGACTTATCCAAGATCGATTATTCTCGCTGTTTCTAAGAACTCTGAGACAGCGGAGTCTACACTTTCGACAAAGCATAAGCTTTTCACAAATTCTTCACGTATTTATCACCAAATAAAAGTTTGCATTTTAAAATTTACTCATCTTGCATTTGTCACCCTTGCCTAATTTGTGTTAAATCACTGCATTTCAAAAATTCCTGGGACCCAATATATCCACTTTCACAGACACTATGTATATATACATATCCATTTTCTACGATGATAATTGTTTCACCGGATTATTATTATTATTATTATTATTATTATTAAAAATCACATATAAAGATTTTAAGTGGTCTGTTATCTTTAATAAAATATACATAAAAGAAAATCTGATACGTAAATCAATACACATGCAATATATATATATATTTAAAAAGAAAAAAATATACATATATATTATATATGTATTTATTTGCGTATCAGATTTTCTTTTATGTATATATATATATATATATATATGGGGGGATTTTGTGTGTGTGTGTGTGTGTGTGTGTGTGTGTGTGTGTGTGTGTGTGTGTGTTTCCTCTGCTTATATATACATATATATATATATATATATATATAAATTTCTTGAGATGTATATTTATTAATATTTGCATTTTTTACAAGATTCGGACAATTATTCGATCTCACCAATGATTATCAGCCATATCGAAAGGCAACTGAAGAAGGCAGGAAGTTACAGTGTTGATCCCCTACTCCTGTAGGGTTGAGCTCTCTAGCGAGAGAAGTAAATGATTGCCATTAGCGTAATGCAAGGCTCTTCATGTGAATCGAGCTCTCGGTAGCCGTTTAGTGGATAGATGTAAACAAAAACAATTGTGATACATAAGCGTTTAAATTTCCTTCGCTTGCGCTAGTTTCCTCGTAGCTGAGTGGTAATATCTTGGATTGGCGTTTGAGAACCGGGTTTCGATCCCATCTTCTGTAATCTAGCCTGTCTAGCCTCACTAAAGAGTTTTGATAGAACGAAACAGGTCTGTCTGTGGATGACAATATATATATATATTGTGGAATTTGAAAAATAGAGGTTTAACACTAAATATTCAATGGAACATTGTGAAAAGATCTACAGCTACTGCTTTGATGGAAGATGTAATTTATGTCTGGAAGAAAAGATGTTATACATTGATACTGTTAACCAATTAAATCAGAGATGTGATATGATGGCTAGACGTTGGCATAGAAATAAATTTAGACTGGCTTTGAGAAATAATTGAATAAATAAACAAATAAATATGACTTATTAAATTGATAAATGATTTAAAATTTGAATTAATATAAGTAATATTTTGCTCTATTATTGTAATTGCGGGCATTTTTATCGTGAATAACATTAGTTTTAAATTGTTTTATTTCAAGTCAATGATTAAAATTTAATAAGATAAGATATGTCTGAAAAATATTTTTTTTAAATATAAATGTTTGAATGTTTAGACATGTATTTTTGTAGCTGTAAATTTTTCCTCTGTTAAAGTAGAAGTATGATGAAACCGGATGTTTCTTTGCATGCCAAAATATGTTGATACTTATTGCTACTTGAATTGGAAGGGTTTCTTTTATATAGGAGAAATAATATTTTTTTTTTTTTAAGTCTGGTAAATGTGATAAAGTTATTTTAGTCCATTTTCTTGTTTGATCTGAAGAAGTCCTGTTGATTCTTTAGAGTATTGATTTATATCAATACTTTTAACAGGATGGAAATAAATTTATTATCTTAATGTAATTGATTGTTGTTTTTTAAATATATATACATACATACAAGACGCTTGTGGTGTAGCAGTTATGGACACGGTGACACGATGCTGTTTGCATTTCATATAGCACTGATATTCTTGGGAAAGGTATGCATCTATTTTACCTTCAGCTATGGGTGAATAGTAGAGTAGACTAGATTCTAACCTTGTTATTGCAACAGACCAAGGAGAAGGAAAACTGTGGATTCAAAACCGTAAAACTCGCAAAAGAATTTACCGAGTGTCGCATCCTGGTTGTTGTGGAAGAGTTAGATAAATACATACATTTATATATTTCGTATTTTATATACCATATTTTAACTTTTTATTTCGAGAAAGTACTTTAAAGCCTTTCTTTGACATATCCAAAGTATCAGTAGCGCTACTATTGTGTTTTCATTCTTAAGTAAAACATATGAATTGTTTATGTTCTTTTCTGTCTATATATATATATATATACAAGGAAACTAATTCGATAGTTTGAAAATGTATAGAGATAAAAAAAAAACAAAAAAAAAAAACACAAGATCTTCAGACGGTGGTTTTTATTTGTAGAAATATTAAACGTTTTTGTTTTCTTTCGACAATCATCAGGGCGTAAAAGTTACAAAAGATGAGAAAGCTTTAAACATTCCGCGGGTCGAGTGCACTGTTTCAAATTTCTCTTATACATCTATCGTTCCAAAATTTATCAAAAGAAAAAAAATCTCTATCACATCAGTCTAGTTATCTATATATCTATCAATTTATACATCTTTGTTAATGTTTATATGATTTAGTTTATATCTATCAATTATCAATATTCTATAATACAGGGTTAGTCTTTTTCTGTTTTTTTTTCTTTTTTTGGTTAATTCGATTTTCTGTTTGTCAATTTTTCTTTATATATATATATATATATATAGATATATATGTGCGTGTGTGTGTGTGTGAGAGAGAGAGAGACAGAGACAGAGAAAGAGAGAGAGAGCTCTTTTGAGTTCTCTTCTATGCCCGTAAATTCGTTTATTAGGACTATAGCAAGCTTCACCTACTTAATTTTTATTACAAAAATTCACACACACCTGGCACCTGCTGTGGTTTCGATGTCGGTATTCTTATTTTTATCCTTAATTAAATTCCTACTTGTCTTTGAAAAGTTATTAACTGTTTTAATTCCAAGGGTGTTTAGAATTTTTTGACGATGTTTGTGTTTAAATTGTTGAGTGAAATAATATATCTATGTATAGTCATTTGAAAAAATATTGTTTTTAATTTCTTGAGAGCATTTGGGTTTGCGAATTTTGAGAGCTTTTATTTCCTTTACAAAGGCAAATGGAATGTGATAGATAGATAGATAGATAGATATTTTTTGATAAATTTTGGAATACTAGTTACGTCACACAAATTCGAAACAGAGTGCTACCAGCGGAAGTGGTATGTTTTAAAGCATTCTTATCTTTTTCATTTCATTTAGTAAATTACATGTCTCGTAGAACAAAATTCCGAAATTGTACATTTTCTCTTTTAAGTAGAGGAATTATATTACGATTTGAATAACAATGACCAGAAATCCGGCGAACACTTGCGCGCGACATATGGAAACACTGGACAGCTGTTTCGACCTAATTATATTATAACCTCAAGAGCAAGGATATAGATGTACATTTTCTTTTTTAAGTCGAGGAATTATGTTGTGAATTGAATTACCACGACCAATTCAATTCACAGTATAATTCCGCTACTTACAAAAAGAAAATGTACATCTATCTCCTTACTCTTGAGGTTATGATAATTATGCGGATGCGTATTTCCAATCCTCCTGGAGGTGACCTTTATCCTCTGTAAAGAGTACGGATGTAACTTGCAAGACACATTCAGATTAACTGGCTGTGCAATTACCATGACTAGTTGATCAGGCGTCAATTGTGTGCGATGTCGCTGGTTGCTCTGTTGGAGTTTCGGCTCTGCATTCTGTGGTCGCTGGTTCGATCTCTAGTCGGGGAGATCACAGTATAACACAGCTGATGAGACCTAATAAGGTTGAAACAGCTGTCCAGTGTTTCCGTGTGTCATGCGCAAGTGTTCGCTGGATTTTCTGGTTATGGTAATTCAATTCCCAAAACTCCGAAGTGTTTAACGTTGGCAAATATTTCTACAAATAAAATCATCCTCTGAAAACCTTGTGTTTTTCCTCTCTATACATTTTCACAGACACAGACAGATATATATGTAGAAAGAGAGAGAGAGGGAGTGAGAAAGAGAGAGATAATATATCTATGAGAATGAAGGAGAAGGTGTTTGCGAAAGAGAAAGAGAGAGAAACACCAGTATTCATGGAATATTCGTAAAGATTATTTTAATGAATGCATTTGTTTCAGATATATTTACAATCTCTGGAAGACTGTTTGCAAATATGTACGAACAAAAACTATTCATAGAATCATTTTATATTTATATATGTATATGAGTTGTCGCTACAACCATAAATTTGAATTTATTATGATATATCTGATCGAGTATTTAAATATGCTGATATTTTGTATGTAAGTCATATTGATTTTCATTTAAAATAATCCACAGTTCTTACAGCAGATTTAATGAACTTATATTTCTAAACTTAAACATGTGCATTTGAGTGTTCGTTAAACATTTTCTTTCGATTCATTCAACCAACAGTTTCATTTCCAATCAATGGTTTTATCAACTTTAATGTAATTGAATTGTAACAAGTAACAATATTTTTCGCTTCAACATCTTAATTCACACTTACCATAAACAGATATGGAAGGGTGTACATAAAAAGAATATACAGAAATTTAGTTTTTATATTTACATATCAAAAGCTATCTATCATAAAATATTTTGTGTTGTTATTTTATTTTGTTTTACTTTTTCATTTGGCTCCTTCGATTCCTTTTTGATTAAGTGATTTTTTCCTACTTGATATATTCATTCAGTCATATTTTTTCAGATCAATATGTACATATAGTGTGTAACAAACACGGAAGCTTTTTTGTTCATACATATACAAAGCTTTATATGGTATGGTATGTTCATTCATCTATTCATTCATTCATTCATTCATATCTGATCCTATTCATCCATAGTCCTTTCTTTTCTTCTTTTGTTTCATTTCACCAAATACATGGCCAGGTGAAGGCGTCGTTATACTTTTTCTTTGTTTTGGACAAGGAGACCTTCCTCTGAAAATAACCACGCTGCATAATTAAGAAGTCTGACACCATTTTTTTTTTTTTCCTAGTTCATTCATTTCAGATCGAATGAAATATCCTCTAAACAAAAATATAGTTGGTTTCGTCACCGCATCGGGTATCTTCCGATGCGGTGACTAAGGGTCAAATCTCTGTCGAGATTTCTTCCATTTCTATTGTCGGCAGTGTATTCATCCTTTGCAATCTCTTCTTCTCTCTTTCGAGCATTGTAACCGACATCTTTCGGCCGTAGTTTTTGTAGATGACACTGTCCTGGGCTCGTTTCACTATACGAATTGTCTCCAAGTTTTTGGGAGCGTGCCGGTAGCGCGGTTCTACCGGCTCCAGAATACGAATATTGTCCCATTTCTTGATGAATACAATCACCGAAACGATCCATACAATGACGACAAGACTCACGAACACAATCTCTTCAGGTTTTAGTGTGTATTTTTCCGGAAGAATCGCTTCTTCTTCTTCTGAAATACAAAGTAAAAAATATCAATGTGAATAACAGAAGTAAAAATAGTCGATATAAATTAGTGTACATAAATAAGTAGATAAAAGAATAGGAATATAATTTATGGGTTCTTTTTGGTGAGGGTTGTGTGAGATTATATAATCTTCTGTGAAACTAGGTAACAATATTTACATGTTTTAATTCTCATAACTTTAAAAATAACGAGACATTAAAACGAATTAACTGTTTCCTTGCGTTCTATTTTCTTTTTCACTTGAATATTATAATAATTGTTTTTCATGTTTATATTAAATAATTCATGATGTTTATGAAGTAAATAAATGAAATAATCACCAGTGAAATATGATGAGTTGGTGAATGAAATATATACGATGATAAAGAAAAACAACTCATAATCCTCAAATGTGACGACATCATCAATCAAGATTTTATTCAGTTTCATTTTACTTTATTTTGCTGTATCTGTTTGAGTTACTCTACTATTAAGAAGAATAATTCTTCATTGTTTTATTTTATTAAATATCAGATTATGAGGCAATAAAAGTTCTTTTTTTTTTTTTGCTTTCTTTTGTTTTTGTTTATTTGTTTGTTCATTTTTTTGTTTGCTTGGGGGATTTTTAGCGGGAATGGGTTGTTGATTCGAGGGTTTTTAATATAAAATCATTTGAAAAAAGGTAAAGTGATGGCAATCAATTCCGATTCACAATCCCAATCGAAAGAAAAGAAAATGTGCTGCTTAAAGAATTATTTGGAATTCTTTGAAACAACGACCAGGCTCTCAGGACTTGTTTTTAATGTTAATAGGCATTAAACCAATTTGTCGAAGTAGTCATAAAATCCTTAACTGCAAAGAAAACTACCGTGCAAACATTTTTTTATATAATGGTAAACAAAGGTGTCTTCCACATAAGTTAAAATGTTTATGCTTAAATCTATAACTGTAGAGGCTGTATGATGCATTCTTAATTTGCATGTTATCCTTCATTATCAAATAGAGCCAAAAATAGTCACTTTTCCTGGTTTTAATGCAATACTAATTACCTGAAGGAATGCTTTTCAGCTTCATGTTTATTATTTAAAACTAAATTGATATAATGTATTCTATGTCAGCATCTACGTTTAAAGGTAATGAGAGCAAATTGCTTTGATGAAGGAAAATTAAACTTCAATTTAGAATTTTAAAAATTATGATTTTTAGTTTTGATATTCACTTGCAATTTGCTTAATTTATTGGCATTGAATGTACGAGTTTCATAACAATTTTACAGAACTGAATTTTTATGGTTGTGTCATGATTATTCTGTTTTTGTAGATTATTACATCGGAAAATATATAAACATTTGTG
This sequence comes from Sepioteuthis lessoniana, assembly GCA_963585895.1. Classification (NCBI taxonomy): domain Eukaryota; kingdom Metazoa; phylum Mollusca; class Cephalopoda; order Myopsida; family Loliginidae; genus Sepioteuthis; species Sepioteuthis lessoniana. The sequence goes on along the minus strand of OY757904.1, from coordinate 3,482,304 downwards.
CGTGATATAAATGCACGAAATAAGTAAAATAGTCGGTCCTACAACAAAATGTTCGTCTCTAATTGTTGCTAAAATTATTATTCATAGGGAACTGGAAATTCTGATTTAAATTCAATCTGGAAATGAAATAAGAAATGCGTACAAAAAGGATGAACCAAAATTGAAGTAATTAAAAAAATCGTGACTGAAATCAAAATGTAAGTTTGATCGATAATGCCTGAGATTTTTGTTTATATATTTTTTATTCTTAAATAAACGACAAATAGCGCTAGTTCTAAAGGTAAAAAGTTACTGCTGTTTTAATCAGGACTCTACGAGATATCGAACTGTAAAAAATATTTACTTTCAAGTTATCCTTCCCGTACGATTAACATGAACTCTACGGAATATTCAACTGTAAAAATGTTTTCTTTCGAGTTATCATTACTGATCTTTTAACCGGAACTCAAAGGGGATATCCAACTATAAAACATTTGTTTTCGAGTTATCCCTACAGCACTTTTAACATAGACTATAGGGGATATCGAATTATAAAAATATTGACTTTCGAGTTATCCTTAATAAACATTTAACCTGAACTCTTGAGGATATGCAAGTGTTGAAAAGTTTGCTTTCGAGTTGTCCTTACCCCACTTATAACCTGGACTCTAGGGGAACCCCAACCGTAAAAATGCTTGCTTTCGAGTTATCCTTACTGAAATTTTAACATGTACTTTAGGGGATACTCAACTGTAAAAATATTTGCTTTCAAGCGATCCTTACCACACCTTTAACCAGAACACTTGAGTATATGCAATTCTCAAAATATTTACTTCCCTGCACTTTTAACCTGGACTCTAGAGGATATCAAACTGTTAAAATTTTTCCTTTCAAGTTATCCATACTCCACTTTTAACATACACTTTAGGAGATATCCAGCCCAAAAATATTTGGTTTCGAGTTATCCTTACCTAACATTTACAATGGACCCTTGTGGATACCCAACAATAAAAATGTTTGCTTCGAGTTATCCTTCCCGCACATTTAAACTAAATTCTTGTGGGTATCTAACTGTAAAAATGTTTTCTTTCACGATATCCTTACCAAGCTTTTAACGTGAACTGTAAGAGATATCTTACCGTAAAAATATTGGCTTTTGAATTATACTTCCTGCACTTTCAATCGAGACTCCATGGGTTATCAAACTATAAACATTTTTGCTTTTGAATTAGCTTTACAGCGCATTTAAACTGGACTCTAGCGGATATCCAGCTGTATATATATATATATATATATATATATATATATATATATATATATATATATATATATATATGGGTTATACTTACTGCATTTTTAACCTTTACGTTAGGGGTTATCCAACTGTGAAAATGTTTCCATTCGAGTTTACCTCACCACGCTTTTAACCTATACTCGAGGGGATGATACCCAACTGCAAAAGGTTTATCTTTCAATATATCCTTACTGGATTCTTGGGGATATTCAACAGTAAAAATATTGGCTTTCGAGTTATTCTTAGAGCACATTTAACCTGGACTCTAAGGAATACAGAAATGTAAACATTTTTACTTTTGGGTTATACATACGGCTCTTTTAACTTGGACTCTATGGGATATCAAACGTTAGAATATTTGCTTTCGAGTAATCCTTAACGCACTTTTAACCTTGACTCTAGGGGATTTCAAAGTATAAAAATGATTACTTTCGAGTTTACCAAACCGCACTTTTAATCTGAACTCTACGGAATATCCAAGAATAAAAATGTTTACTTTCGAGTTATCCTTCCCGCCATTTTAATCCGGATTCTTTGGAATATCCAACTGTAAAAAATGTTCGCTTTCATTTTATACATACCGCACTTTTAACCTAGACTCGAGGGGATATCCAAATGTAAAAATGTCAGTTTTCAAGTTATCCTTACTTCTAACCTAGATTCTTGGTGAAAATGTTTCCTTTCGAGTTATCATATCTGCATTTTTAAGATGGACTCTAGAGGATATTCCAAGTAAATTATTTGCTTCCGAGTTATCCTCACCGCATTTTTAACCTGCAACCTAGGGGATACCCAATAGTAAAAATGTTTGCTTTCGTGTTATACTTACAGCATATTTTAATTGAACTCTAGGAGATATCTAAATATGAATTTTATTTCTTTTTGAGTTATCCTAAACGAACTCTTAACCTGGAATTTAGCGGTTATCCAACAGTAAACGTGTTTGCTTTCTATTTATCCTTACCGCACATCCAACCAGGACTCTACGATGTACCCAACTGTAAAAACGTTTGTTTCGACTTATCCTTACTTTACTTTTCACTTGGACACTAAACGAAATCCAAAGTGAAAATATTTCCTTGCGTGTTACCCTACCGCACTTTTCACCTGCACCCTAAAGGATCGCCAATCGTGAAAATGTTTGCTTTCGAGTTGACCTAGCCGAACCTTTAACCTGGACTCAACAGGAGATATCTCCAAACATTAAAGATATTTTTGCTTTCTTGTTATCTTTACCGCATTTTCCACATCGACTCTACGGGATATATCCAACCTTCCAATTATACTTACTGAGAGCTTTTAACGGAGATTCATGGGGATATCAAATTATAAAAATACTTATTTTCGTGTTATCCTTACCGAAAATTGAACAGGGGCTCTTGCGAATATCCAATTATAAAAATGTGAGCTTTCAAGTTATACTTCAATTTTAATCAAGACTCTTGGGGAAATCCAAAAGTGAAAATGTTTGCTTTCGAGTTATCCGTACCGCACTTTTAACCTGGACTATTGGGGATATCCAACTGTAAAGTGATTGCTTTCGAGTTATCCTTACAGTACTTTTAACCTGGACTCTATAGGGGATATCCAACAGTAAAAATGTTTGCTTTCGAATTATCCTTACCGCATTTTTAGCCTGGACTGAGGAGATATCAAACTGTAAAAATGTTTGCATTCGAGTTATCATTACAACACATTTAATCTGGACTCTAGGGGATATCTAACAGTAAAAATATTTCCTTTCGTGTTATCCTTACCGCACATTTAACCTTAACTCTAGGGAATATCCAACCATAAAACTGATTGCTTTCATGTTATCCTTACCACCCATTTAACCAGCATTTTAGGAGATGTCCAACTGTGAAAATGTTTGCTCTCGGGTAACCCTTACCTCCCTTTTAAGCTGAACTTGAGGTCCTATCCAGTTGTGAAAATGTTTCCTTTCATGTTATTCTTACCGCACTTTTAAACTAGACTCTTGCGGATATCCAACTGTAAAAATGTGTGCTTTCGAGGAATCTTTGCCGCACTTTTAACCTGGACTCGAGGGTTATCATACAGTAAAAATGTTTGCTTTCGAGGTTTCCATTACTGCACATTTAACCTGGACACTTGGGGATACACAACTGAAAAATGTTTGCTTTCGAGTTATCCTTATCACACTTTTCATCTGGATTCAAGGGAATCCCCAACCGTAAAAATGTTACCCTTCAAGTTATCTTTACTGCATTTTTAATCTGGACTCTAAGGGATATCCAACATTAAAATATTTGCTTTCGAGTTATCCTTAGCCCACTTTTAACCTGGACTCTAGGAGATACCAAACTGGAAAATTATTTCCTTTCCAGTTATCCTTACGGCACTTTTAACCTAGACTTTTGAGGATATCCAACGTTAAATTGTTTGCTTTCGAATTATCCTCGCCACATATTTAACCTAGACTCAAGGGGATAATAAACTATAAAAATTCTTCCTTTCCTATTATCTTTACCCCACTTTTAACCTGGACTCAAGGGGATACCTAACTGGAAAAATATTTCTTTTCAAGTTATTCTTACAGCACTTTTAATCTGGACTCTAGAGGATATCCAACAGTAAAGATGTTCTTTTCGTATAATCCTTGCTGCACTTTTAAATTCAATTCGATAGCATGATACCCAATTGTTAAATTTTTTGCTTTCGATTCATTCCTTTCGAGTTATCCCTATCGCACTTTTAACGTGGACTCTACGGGATATCCAACTGTAAAAATAAACAAGTGTATCAACAATGAAAAATTAACATAAATAACATTGTTTTATTATTTTCGATGTCATTAATAGTTGAATGAGGTTTATTTCAAAGGATACGATACATTTATATAGATACCATCTGTCTCCTTTCGTGTCAATGTTACAATATCGTTTAACATAGTATTTTATAGGTTGTCTTATTATTTCAGAACAGGTTTTGAATGAATGACCGAAATATTTTATAGTCAGAATTTAAACTTTGCATAATATTGCATATTTGGAAATACTGCCATTAATTTTTAGTGAAACGCTCTGATAAAGTGGATCCTTGAAAAGTGATTAATTTCATTTCGTCTCAACCTATTTTTGCTATCAACTATTGCAGTCAAGAATTCTCAATACATATATATATATATATATATATATATATATATATATATATATATATATATATATGTTCTAAAACATTTAGCAAGAAAAGATGTCTATTTCTGATATCACGTGTTGTATGAATGGAGTGAAAAACTTTAATCCAGACTCACAAATTTAAATTCTTTACGCACGCCCGTTGCCCATCTAAGTTATTGTTGAAGTTTATACATAAAAAGTGATGAGTGTTTTTCTTATAAAAATGCAAACTACTCACGAAGAAACCTTTGCAAAAATGTGAAACTAATTTTTCATCAGATCTGGAAATAAAGGCAGTAAGTGATCTTAATTTTAAAATGAACATTAGCGAGAAAGCTATCATTGACACGACGACACCTAACTTAGTATTAGAAGTAGCAAACTCAGCCCAAAGTATTGTAGCGATTTTAATCCTTACAAGGGTGGCCTACCAGACTAGATTAATATATAACCTTACTATACAGCTAATAAACAATATATGAAGATTTCATTTAAAGAATCCCTGCCTTGAAAATCAAATTTTGGTATCAGTTTCAATAATATATCATCCACCCAAGCAGGGGGTAGATAGATAGATAGATAGATAGATAGATAGATAGATAGATAGATAGATAGATAGATAGATTTGAGGAGACCTTCATAAATAGGAAGATAGATGTCGTATTTGAAATGACTGAGATAAATTTTGGAGAGACCCCGAACCATTTCGTTATTTGTTATGTTTTGAAATGTAAATACCATCGCCCACACTAAAAAGATCTCAAGTTTCTTATTCCTTTGTCGTTATGTAAACAGTCAATTAAATTCGCAAGTACTACTGTCTGAATGTATTATTTATCTAGTTATTCTGTATTCTGTAAAGTTACAAGAGATAAAGAATGGGAGAGAATCTTTGCTGAGCAAAACGTCAAATATTTCTGACCAGGTGGACACAACTAGAAATGCGTCTGAAATTGAATATAAATTACCTAACTATTCAGTCTTTTTAGTGTCTAAATATTAAATCAACAAACAAGCCTGACATGTTATGATGTATATAATCAATAGTTATGGTGAAGTTGGCGAATAAATTTCAAACAACACGTGAAACAGCTTGCATGCACTTCGTTTTAATGCCCATAGGAAAAAGCATGAGCTCACTTTTGCTCTCCAGCCATGGATAAATAACAGAGCAACTTAATTCCTTTAAACTTGTCAAAGCTATTCAGCTTGAACGTTCCATAATAAATCTGTCCTTTCTATTGGTCTATATCAGTTCATCCTGTAGCATATTGCTAGTTGAGGAGTCTTGCTCAGCGTAACGTTTATCATATTTACCACCCCCTCCGATCGGGCAGGATATGACACAATGTTAATTTTTAAGCGGAGTTTAACAGGTTTGAATTTAGAGTTTTCCTTCTCCTAGACTAGTCACCTCACCAATGCTGAAGAAATCAGTCTGCCCTACTATTTACCCATAGCTAGAGGGAGAGAATAATTGGATTCATGCCTTTCCCAAGAGTATTTGTGCTATGTGAAATGCGATCAGTCTCGTCCAGGATTTGAACTCGTGTCGCCGTGTCCATTTCCTACGACGATAACCATTACACCACGGGCACCTCCTCAGCGTAACGTTTATCGTCGTAAGAAATTGAATCGGTGACTCAAGTTCAATCCTAGGCGAGGCTATTTTAGTTTTACTTGGTACTAATGTGTCCTTGGAAAAGGAATAAATTCATCTGTTCTGCCTCTACCCAGTTATGGGTAAATAATTGGGCAGTAGACTTCTTTATCCTTGGTAAGGCAACCAGTTTAAATGGAAACCTCTGAATACAAACCAGCTGTACTCCGCTTAACAACTGATCTTTTGGTGGATGAGCTGGGTCAATAAAAACGCCAAATAATCCCCATTTCGCTGAAAGATGTTATGATGAATGTTATTCAATCTGCGAACTCGACGACTAATAGATTATACACTCAATTAATAGTTTAGTACAGAGATCTACGTCATATCATACCAGGGTCAGAGGTTAATTAGTAAGTAATTTAATTTTTAGCTGATTATTTGATAACTGAGTTACCAACATGCCATGTTGGTAAGGTATTTGGAAAGTAAAAATGTACTATTTAGGTCAGCTGCAAGTTCCATTTCATGATGAGTAACGTTGAAATTATTGTTAAGATTAGCTTCGTCTGATATAAAACAAAATGGAAGAAATGGAGAAAGAGAAAGATGATATTACTCTAATCTCTCAAATGGAGATGTCTGTTAAACAGCCTCGCAGGTTTGAAACTCAAAATCCATTATTTTCATTTGGAGTTCGATTACTGACCTCTTGCAATACTTACAAATACGCAGCTCTTAGAGTCACGTGTCGAATACAATAGTTATTTCTTGTGTCACCTCCGACTCATAATGGAGACGTTCAATAAAGGCATACGATGGTTATGTATCAAGTTTAATTTAGTCAATAAACATCAGGTGCCATACGACTTTTTTTTAGATTTTTTCTGCAAGAATATTTTGCTCCCAATTGCAAAAATCAGGCGCTATTATATTGTTCTTCTGATTGTTGTTGTTGTTGTTGTTGTTGTTTCTATAGTGATAGAGATTAACCTATATTTTGTTAGTCCAAGATATCTTAGTCTTAAATTGTTTTTTTTTTTTTTTTTTTTTTTTTTACATAGCACAAGTAATTTAAAGATAGTTACATACAAAGGTAGAAAAAGATAACTTCCTTTATGTCACTGCACAATATGGCTGACCAATATTCACGATAATTATTAACAAAAATTATCCCTACAGATATATTAATGTGTCCGAACACAACTCGATAAAATGAGAGGAAATGAAGGTGATAATATAAAAGGAATATCTCAGAATAGAAAAGATTTTAGAGACCAACTGAAGAGCTGAAATATAATGAAAAAAAGAAATATTTCATCGGTATTCGAAACTTGTCGTCAGTTGGTTATGATAAGACATGAAAATTACATACAATAAGGTAGAGAAAGAATAATGATTTTCGTTTGTAACAATGAAACAAGAGATAAAAACAAAACCAGCGAAAGATATGAACATGGTTAAACAGAGGATAACTAAAAAAAAAAATGGAATATATCATCATGGCAGTCAATAATGAATGCAGTACAATCACTTCAAAGCAAAATTATGATAAACACACGAATAGAACAATTTTTTAAAGACGCTTGACCAAATGATGAATTAGTGTGTAAAGCTTTTCAAAAAATAAAAGCTTGACAGATTAAATACAGAGATTCTCCAGAAATTTTCCAAATGGTTTGGATCCAACCATGTAAGCAAATGGAATTAACTCAGACTCAAGTCTTTTTTTAGAAAATAAAATGAACTCATGAACTTTGAAGTCCAAAAAACCCACTAAATGCATATAAAGATATCGAATTTTATTGATGTGAACATCAAGCAGTTTTATAAAAAAAAAAATAAACACGGTTGCCATAGTTGCGCCGTGAGACAACAAGATGAAGATGAAACAAAGAAAGCAGAAAAGAGAAAAATACTGAAACCTGTACATCTTGAGAGTTATTGTGATGCCAATAACTGAGGCTTTTTAAACCATTCTAAAAATACTAGCGGTCAAAATACAAGAATTGCAGATTCGCGAAAATGTCTCCGTGTTTTGTCAGCAAGAATATTAGGGAAGGTTAGGTGAGGGTTGTGTGAAATTCAATCAATCAATAATTATGATTGCCAGAAATATTGGTATAAGCATACAAATGCATTATCATCACCAGTAAAAACAGGGATTTTTGTGTGTACTGAGTGTGTGTTTTATGGCATATCAATACTTATGGGTTATTTAATGCCAAATCATGTTATATATATATATATATATATATATATATATATATATATATATATATATATATATTACTTGTAAGCGAGTTGTTTGTACGTAACATGATTTTTTATTTGAGCCAGAGCTTATTTGTTTGCACACAGTTTAATGGTTTCAAGTATTGGTATCAGGCTTCGAGAAAAACGCTGGTGTGAAAAACTCAAAAAAGTAAAATAATATGGATAAGAAGAATAAACTTTTTTTATAGCAGCACAAAATAATGTCACAAAGACCAATTTAATGAAAGCAAAAATTCATAGAATATAACAGAATTTCAAGGGTATGTTATGTGGTGACACAGGTAAAACAGTTAATTACATAATATGTGAATGAAACAAACTGACACCAAAGTACTACAAGACTACGCTTGAATGGGTAGGGAAGCTGACCCACTTGGAATTGTACTAGAGATTAAAATTTACTAATATTAACTAATAATATAGACCCAAATATAAAATCTGTCCTAGAAAAAACACGCATAAAATTCTCTGGGATTTTGAGATAAAAATGGATCAACCAATCCCATCCAGAAAACCAGACTTAATATTAAATAACAAGAAGAAAAGAACTGGTCATCAAATGGATTATGTCGTTCCAATGGACAAGAGAATAAAAATGAGATATATAAACATCTTTGGGACTTTAAGATACCAAATGGATCACCTAATCCCACCAAGAAGACCAGGCTAAATATTAATTAAGAAGAAAAGATCTTGTGATCTAATGGATTTTATTCTTCCAGTGGACCAGAAAATAAAAATAAGATACATAAACATCTTTGGATCTTTGAGATACAAACGGATCACTCTATCTCAGCTAGAAGACCAGACCTAATATTAATAAGCAAGTAGAAAATAACTGGTCATCTAATGGATCTTGTCGTTCTAGTTGTGCAGAGAATGAAAATAAGATACATAAGATACAAATGGATCACTCAATCCCATCAAGAAGACCAGATCTTGTGTTGATTAACAAGAAGAAAAGAACTTGTCATCTAATTGATTTTACAGTTGCAGGGGACCAGAGAATATAATTTCCTCTACTTAAAAAAAGAAAATGTAGAAGACAATTTGTCTTATAATGGATTTTGTCGTTCCAGTGAACTATCGAATGAAAATGACAAGAATAAATATCTTTGGAACATTGAGATACAAATGGATCATTCAATCTCAGTAAGAGGACCAGACTTTGTATGAAGAGCTCCATAAACATGTTTGAGACACAAATGGATCACCCAATCTCAGACAGAAGACAAGGCTTAATATTAATTAACAAGGACAAAAGGTCTTGTCAGCGAATAGATTTTGTAATACCAGTGAACCAGAGAATGAAGAGCTGCATAAACATGTTTGAGACACACATGGATCACCCAATCTCAGCCAGACGATCAGAACTAATATTAATTAATTAATTAGAAAGAAGAAGAGAATTTGTCATCTTATGGATTTTAACGTTCCAGTGGACCAGAGAATGAATATAAATTGCTTAAACGTCTTTTGGACTTTGGAATACAAATAGATCACCCAAACATTACCAGAAGACCAGACTAATATTAATTTACAAGAAGAAAATTCCCAGTCATTTAATGGATTTTGTCGTTCCAGAAGACCAAAAAAGTAAAAATCAGATGCATAAACATTTTTGGGACTTTGGAATTGAAATGGATAACCTCATCCCAGACAAAATAGCAGGCCTAATATCAGTTAACAAGAAAAAAAGGAGAAGTTGTAATCTCATGAATTGTGTCTTTCTATTGTAGCAGAAAATGGAAATGAGATGCATAAAAATCTTTTGAACATTATAGGAAATTGACTATCGAATGAATATGAGATACATGAACATTTTTGGCAATTTGGAATACAAATGGATCACCCAATTCTTGCCAAATGACCAGACTGAATATTAATTAACAAGGAGAAAAGACCTTGTTATTTGATGGATTTTACTGCTCCCGTTGACTAGCGAATGAATATGAGATACATAAACATTTTTGGCATTTTGTAATACAAATGGATCACCCAATTCCAGCGAAATGACCAGACTGAGTATTAATTAACAAGGAGAAAAGACCTTGTTATTTGATGGATTTTACTGCTCCAGTTGACTAGCGAATGAATATGAGATACATAAACATTTTTGGCACTTTGAAATACAAATGGATCACCCAATTCCAGCCAAATGACCAGACTGAGTATTAAAAAGAAAGAACCTACTTGTTATCTAATGGATATTGTCGTAACAATGGATCAGAGAATGAAAATGGGATGCATATATATCTTTGAGATATTGAGAAATACAGACGGATGACTGAATTGCAGACAGAATGACAGACCTTGTGTTAATTCACATGTACAAAACAACATATCATATAATGGATTCTGATGTCTCAGCCGACCACAGAATGAAAATGAAAGACAGCGACAAGAGAAACAAATACTTGTATTTTACCACAAAATCTTAAGAACAATGAAGTTGACGGTGATACCAATTGTAGTTTGAGCACTCAAAACAGACCCCAAAGACTTAGAAAAGATACAGGAGACATTAGAAATCGGAAGAAGAATCGATACCATACAGCCTTGCTAGAATACTGAGAAAAGAGTATTTGAGACCTTAGAAGACTCAATATTCACATAAAGAAAAGCACCAAACTTTATAATAATAATCGCGTAAAGAGTAAAATCATAACAATATATTTTGATATTCATAAAGTATAAATTTTAATGTATTATTTTCAATATCTAATCTATAAATTTGAAATAGTTTTAATTGATTAAATCATTGAAATTTAATTCATTAACATGATATTTTTAGTATTAAAGAACATTATATATTTATTAATTATAGTTGTTTTCATTTATTTGCTTTTATTAATCTTATTCTGTTAAGGTTGCTTATGTTTATTGCAACTCTTTTTGAAATTAAAAGAAAACATGATTATTAAAAATAGTTTTATATAATAAATAATTCAATAAATATTATCTGTATGTTACTTTTAATCTTATTAATCCTAATGAATCTATATTTTAAATGTGAAATATAATCACATAAAAATTCGTTAAGACAAATAAGCAGTTGAAATATAATTTAACCAACTGAGTATGAGTTTTAATATTTTTTAAAAAATCTTAATTCTAATATATCATTCAAATCTTATTCATAACCAAAATTATTTTAATTATCATAGCAATATTGGTCATTAATTATAATTTTATTCATTTATTTGTTTTAACTAATGCTGTTATTCATACAAGAACACTCTTAATGATATTGCTGTTCATTTTAAATTCAAAAGAAAATAACTTTATTATTTTGTAAATAATTCAATAAATGTTATTCGTATTTATTTTTCATTTTATTATTCATAATTATTTTGTATTTGAAATGTGAAATATAATTACGTTAGATTCCATTAAGAAAGATGATTTTTTCTTGAGAACTTCGAGAGGGCACGTTATACTTCGTTGAATTCGAAACCCATAAATTCACAAATTTATGACATAATATAAATTATTTCTTTATGGATTATTAATGAATATGATCATGGAATATTTTTTAAGTTGATGTTGTCAACAAAACAAAAAAACAGCTCTTGGCAGTAAGAATAAAATTGTCCAAAGCCATATATGAAAACAACTCTTTTCACGGTCTTCTGAAACAAGCTTGGATCGAAAAATCAGCAACTGAAATAAAATTTTCAACTCACTTCGATAGTTATCTGGACCCGAATAATTCTAACCGTGACCTTCCAAAATCTTCACAACCAACACAAAATTAAAACACAAGAAAAAATGCTGGAAGATTGATTAAAAAGTATTATATACATATTCTTTTATACTATTAACAAACCATCAGGAAGAAATACAAGTCAAGGAACTTATATCATATGGCAAGAAAGGACTAAGTGTACAGATACACACGTAGATCCCAATAAATTAGCCAATGTAAGAAGATATATCCTTAAAAACAACCGCTTAAGAGATGCTGGAAAAAACATTATCAAGAAACAGGTAGCTACTGATATCAAATGAAATGAAATTAAGATTTAAAATAAACGCAAGTTAGTAATGAAATTGATAAAAAAATTAAAACAATCAAGCAATTGTTGTATAAAAACTAACAACAGAAAATTAATACGACCGATTAGAGAATAGTCAACCTCAAATAGAAAACCTGGATTACACAGAAGATAAGATAAAAATCGATGAAATGGCACCAAATATTACCAGAGAACTCACTAAAGTAATTGATATTGATATAAAAGATAGAACACCTAAAACAAAATGAAAAAAAAAAAAAAAGAAAATTATCTCAGATGAGGGTGGCAAACTGTGCCAGAGGGTCTTCTACAAGAAACTACACCAAATTTTACGCTTTTGATATAAAAGCGATTTCTACAGTAATAAGCGTAGTAACCATAACTTATAAATAAAATAGTTTTAAGCAACCCAAATAGAAATTAAGGATTCAAAATGAAATGGAAGAAGAATACTGAGTAGAAATATTTATACTTGATGAAATGGGCAAGGGTGTCAAAAGGAAAACTAGGAAAGCAAAAAAGAAAAATTAAAAGAAAATGTGAAATAACATCAATTGATAAAATCCCAATAAAAGTAAAACTGAACCAAAAAATTCCCCTAAAGGCACTGATAATTGGATCTTCTCAAAGAGCTGAAGATGATGTGGAACATGAAGTTGGCAGGGATACCAAATGCCGTTGGTACGCTTGGAACAGTCTCCAAATATTTGGAAAAAAGACTCAAAAAAATGGAATCAGTGGAAGAATCGAGACTATCCAGATTACTGATCGGGTAAAATACTGAGAAGAGTCCTGGAAGCGTGAGGAGACTTGCTGTCACTCAGACTCAAGTCAAAGACGACCAGCTAATGTTGGTGGGATAACTTTAATATCAAAAACAGCAGCTCAGTTCCAGAACGACTTACTATCAGGTAAATATTGCAACAACAAAAAAAAACAACAAAAAAAATAACCACTGATACAATATAAAGAAAAGTATGATAAAATAGTAGATTATATTCACTGGAAAATATGTAAATACGATTGTTAAAAATGGTATAAACAACAAACAGAACCAATAACAGAAACTAATCATTAAGGGGTTTTGGACTATTGTCTTCATCTTTATTGTTATTTCCACAACGTTTTGGCCGATATGTCCTCCGACCTTTTACAAGAACATTAAATTTATAAGTCCCAAAAGTTCACTCTGAATTGTCCAGCAGGACACATAGCGTATCGGTTATTGGCGTTGGTTCCCTAAGATTCTCAGGAGACAATCATCTGAAGGTTGCTGGTTCAATCCTGACTGCAGGAATACTTAACACTTATACCTGGTTATGAATCAGAACAGGCGACCCCGCCCATGGATTCAATAAAGGACGTAGTTCGAAGTTCCGTGAAGGTTCCCGAGTTCGATAAACACCTAGGTCGGAGGACATATCGGCCGAAACGTTGTGAGAATAACAATAAAGATGAAGACAATAGTCCGAAAACCCTTACTGATAAAAATCATCGAGCTTCATCTCAGAAATTTAAACAACTAACAGAAGCTAAATCAGCTAAACTGATTGAAAATTAAAGATCAATATACCAGATATAGTGGTTAAAGACTATAAAATAAAAACAGGCTTTCTAATCGATATGTCAGTGCCAAAAATTATAACAAATCAGTCAAAGAATATGATGAGTAACTACAAAGAACTGGATATCGAAAAAGAAAAAAAATGTAGCATCTTAAAACTATCATCAAAAAAGGGACAGATAAATACATTAACAAAATACAAAATCTTGAATAAAGACCTGTTGTTTGATTGTAAGTAAACGAAAATAGAATTTTAAAATAATAATAATAATAATAATAATAAGAAGAAGAAGAAGAAGAAGAAGAAGAAGAAGAAGAAGAAGACCATCCAAACTACAGCATTATTAAGATCAGCAAGAATACTCAGTAGAGTCCTGGAGACTTGAGGAGACTAGTTTTCGCTCAAACTCCAGGGAAAAACTATCGGCTAACACTGCTATGAAAAACTTTCAAAAGAGTAAAATAATAATAATAATAATAAAACAGGAAACATAAACGTGAAGAAAAATAACTTTATGGATGTTTGAATCGACAAACTGACGAAATTGCAGGTGAGAAGACCTGAATAAGTGAAATCTCAAGAGAGAAACAGCAGCTCTTCTAAAAGTAGCACAAAAAACGTCATGTGGACCAATTACGTTAAATCAAAAATCCATAATACGCAACTGAATAACACCGTATTTGTATTAAAATCTGTGGAGAAGAAACAATTTATCAGATAAAAAGCGAATGCAGCAAACTAGCACAGAAGTTCTTGTCGTCAAGTGGATTTTACTGTTCCAGCAGATTATAGAATGAAAATACAAAAGTAAAAAGATAGAAATAGACTTGGACCTTGCCGGAGAACTAAACTGTAGAATATGGGGGTGACAGTGATACCAGTAGAAGTTAGTGCACTTGAAACGGCCCTCAAAGGATTGTAAATAGGATTGAAAAGTTGAAAATCAAAGGAAGAATTGGGATCATTCAAAATCTAACATTTTGAGATCTGTCAGAATACTCAGAAGGGTCTAGGAGGAGACTTGTTATAAAGAAATCAAGGCTTGACAACTAACGTGGAGAAACAAGGGTTTATGACCCAATGTGATGATTCTAGAAAGTATGATGCAATAATTAATTAAAATAGGGAATATATAAAGATAAGATAATTTGAAAATTAAGACAGCTGATTTTTGAAACCCAAAGAGAAAAGTTAGGGTTAGACATTGGTAAGAATCGGTGAGAGACAGAGTGGTTGGGTGGCTGCTAAAGTGATACGTTGATAAACCCTTACAAGGTTTTACTCTTTTCTCGTTTTTGCGTCGGACTGCAAAAAAATGTTGTCCGTCTGAATAAATTTTCGTATCCGCATAACAGAGTCGCCAATTATTTTGAATTTTAATATTCAAGATAATACCAGTAACATTACACGAAAACTATAACTAGTTATAACTAGTTCAAGGAAATAAAAAAAGAACGAACATTTCAGTAAGAAGACTCCGAGTTAAAATAAACGAAAGAAAAAACTTGAGAAATATGTGAACCATGACAGAGAAATAAGAAATAAGATTGTGGCATATGAAGGTGACAGTAGTATTAATCATTGTTGGAGAACTCTGAACACTCCCCAAGAACCAAGAAAAAATGTTGGGAAAGAAAGAAATCTGAAAAATAATTGTAATTTTCAAGATCACAGTCCAGCTAATATTAGCAAATATTCTTATAAGAATCTCGAAGAGCAGAGAAGAATTGTTGTCTCTTAGACTACTGTGCAAAGCATCACGTCGTCTAAGGGTGTTAAAAAACTTGCAAGAAGGAAAATAATAATGTTTATATAAGGTCAGTGTTCATATGAGTTCCTTTCAACGAGAAAAAAACCTGTTTTTTTTTTTATTTCTATTCTTATTTTTTATTTTCTTATTTTTTTGTTTGTCTTTGTTTTGATTTTTGAGGGAGAATGTAATGTATTATAACAAGTTTTGTATCTGCGATCAGTTGTATATCCATGATTACAATGGGAAACTTCTGACAAAATAACTAACCTAAAATCTGACTAGAAGAGCAAGACTTTATGAAAAATTGCCTCCAATTTATTCCCTAAAAAGTTTAGAAGAAATAACTTAGATGATAGTTATTAAGAAATTGTTTTTTCGGGTTTGTCATGCCTGACGAAAAGTCTAATTTAAGAGTGTGTCGTTCTAATTAACTTTCAGCAACTTTCTTAATTATCAATTTGGCAGTGCTCTTTAATAAAAATACTTAAAAATCGAAAATCCAACTTAAAAAGCCTTCAGTAACGATTACTGACTTAGCATGTAAATTGTCTGTATATTTTAAACGGTAATCAATTCGTTTAAATGGCTGTTTTGTATGCTTTTATCAGGACCTCAATTTAAGGTATTTCTTCGCTTTGTGTAATCATTTGGTTAAAATTCTGTTAATGTTTTATTATATTTACCAAATGTCGTATCGAAACGTACATTTTGTAAATATAATAAAGCATATTAACACGATTTTAATAAATTGAGTACACAACGTGAATCGCTTCTACTTTTTTTGTCAATAATTCAACTAAATGTGGAATTATTTATAATTGTAAAAAAAAGATAAATTTATATTGTTATATTACATTACACAACCTTCAAATAACGACTTCAAAGCAACAAAAAAAATCACAAACATTTTATACCTTTATTTCTATCACAATCTATGTTGCCGATAGTCCATTCCTAAAAAAAATCATTGTCACTTTAAAGTCGATGTCCTTTGAACATTTTACGGTTTATAAGATGAAACCGAATCTGAAAATTTTAGATTATCAATAATTATATTCTGAATTTTACTCGTGCACTGGTTAAAAAGCTTAAAGATAGATTTTTTCACCTGTTTACGTTATCAAGTCGTTTTTAATACAAATAAGAGAAATGAATTAAAACTTCGAATCTGCTTCCTTCTAAAATCAATAACAGTAAAAAAAAATAAAAATAAAAAATAAGGCTGACAAATTTTCATCATTTTCCACGATATTACCCTACAATCGAAGTTTCTTTCTCACAAAAATGTTATTTGAATAAAGCCTGACTAAAAAAACTTCGTTCTAGTTATGAATTTATCTAATTATGCAATTAAATTGACTAATTTACTAATTAACTCACTATTGTGTCCAATGGCCTCCTGGGATTGTGAACTGAGCATGATTTTCATCACTTTTTAAATTTTATTTTAACCAATTTGCTTCTCCTTTTTTTTTTAAATTTCTTTTTAGCATAAAATTGTCTGAGGTTGTGCTTCTTAGTTTAAAAAACGGAAAATAATTAAAAGTAATGAGCAAAAGTCTTGCAGAGAATCTGATTAGTGTTAGTGAAATTAATTGATCATTTTGTCGAACTTTTGTTTATCTTTTACTTCTCTCTTTTTTTTTTCCTTACACTATCATTTCCCTCTTTCTTTCTTTTTCTGTTCTTTTTTTCTACCTTTTTGATAACTGCTTTGTCCAATTATTTGCATGAACTTCTCTATTTCATTTTCCCTATTCTCTATTTCTTTCTTCGAACATTTCATTGACTTTTCTATGTTGACTGTGTAAAGTAAAACAAAGAACTTTACCCAATATGTGTTAAATTATTCCTGTATTCATTTAATCAATATAGGAACAATTTCTAGTTAACTGTACGAGGGTAAAGTCGTCATCTAATACGTTAGAGGCAGCCTTTGAAAATAGCAGAAAGTGAAGAGACTCAATGACGCTTCCACCAGCCAATATAATTTGATACATTGTGCAATGTTAAACAAAGCGAGAGAAAAAAACTTGCACAATGTTCTTTAACAAATCTGAGTTTGATGCAGCTAGCGACCAAGGACGAAGATACACAACTGTCTAATTAGATGGGATTAAACAAGCACTAATAACCTTTTTTATCCATTGTTTTAAGCAGAGAAGCAACTTAATCGGAAGTGGAAAATTGATTGGATTTTAATCAATCTCTTTGCACTTTGCCAAAATTTGTGCCTTTTTTATGAAATTGGTCTAACTTTAATGTCGATATCATTTCTTTGGAATATTTTCAAAAGCAACTATACACAAGATTACAATTTTAGAAAACACACTTGAGAGAACAGCAATGTCAGATTGTTTAATTTGTTTTATGAAAAAAGCAGCCAATGTGTTTTTATATAAGTTTTGCTTTGATCCTAAACTAATATTATGTTTATAAGCTATTTTAAATGTAATAATTGCTTTATCGTTTTGGATTAGTTCAGAAAAATTAGTTCGGTGATTTATAAACTATCTGCGTTCAGGTTTAAACGCGAAAAATCTTGTCATCTCCAAGAAAACAGGTCAAAAATATATTTTAGAATGTAATGTTTGTAAAAAATTATAATGTATTTTAAAATGTAATAAAGGAGAAAGTGTTTTAGAAGTAACAATCATATCAATTACAAATTGTTTTGATTTAGATCGTTAACCTTTTAAATTCAATCTACTTTTTTATCTTCGCTTTTAAGCAACCAAGAAAATATTTTATACCCTTTAAAATTCTTATTTGATATTTTTTAAATAAAAGCCGTGATTTTTTCATTATTTCATAAATTATTTTTCACGTACTTTTTCAAACATCATTCGTAACTGGGAGAAGAATTCGTGACATTTTCATTTGAAGGTCTAAATGAATAGAAGGAATTTTCTTGAAAAAAATATTTTTTAATAAATGTAAATTCTGCATTGTTTGGACTTGGTTTATAGCAAAAAGTATTTTAATCTCGCAAACAATAATTTTGAGGTTATTTAAAATAGCGAAAATTCAAACAAAGTACTCCAGAGTTGAACAGAGGTCTGTCATTAGAATTCTAGTGGCTGAAAAGTGCAAAACATGTAAAATTTACAGATCAATATGTGATGTATACGGAGAAACAAGTTTTAGGTAAAACATTGTTTTTGATGAGCCAAGCATGGCTTGGCCACTACAAACCTGAATCGAACTCCGATCAAAAAAAGTCCCGGATACAACAGACTGTAAAGAAGAATATGCGGACAGTATTCTGGGACATGAAAGGAATCATTATCATAGATTTCCTGAAAATTGGTGCAACAGTTAACAGTTCTTCCTACTGCCAACCTCTTTGGCAAAATTATTGAATGACCCTCGTGTATATATATATATATATATACGGGCAGAGTTAAAAAAAAATGATTCATTGTCTTTTACGATCTAGTCATTTAAAAATGCATGAATGATTTTATTCATTTTATTTTTTTACTTGGAAAATCACCGCTGTATACTATCTGTGCTTTAAATGCAAAGACAATTTACTGTAATTCCGCGTAACAATTGAACCTGGTCAAGAGAAGCTAACTTTATTAGGACTTTATTAGAAATGAAAAACCTAAGGTTGCGTAAAAAAGAATGCCAATAAGGATGCAAAGAAGCATCAATAAGGACTGTGATGAAATTTTTCAAAAAAGAAAGTTATTATGGACTTTAACGAAGTTAAAACTTTATGATTACAGAAGAGGGAAGAAACAGGGGCGGGAAATTTTTTTTTTTTTCGAAAGCCATGGGAAGCAGCATGGCGGCTCAACACAATGCCTAACCAGGTTCTGGGCGTATGAATCCTCCGGTTCAACGGTCAGGATCAAATAGTTCGATAGGGGAACTATTGCTGTTTATCTATAAGGGTGTCTTCTATAGATGAGAATAAAAACAACCATCGAAAGATTACCATGACCCATACCCAAACCACTTCGCGTGAGTAAAAAAAGGGGTGCGTCCTGCTGAGGTTGGAGCCCTAGCCTCAGTATTCGAAAAATCAAACAAAAATTACTAAAATGCAAACGCACAATAGAAATAGCGACATTCAACGTTAGAACCTTAAATAGAATAGGACAACTACCGGAGCTGACTGCATCGGCCATAGATCATCACATAGACATAATATGCATACAAGAACACGGATACACTCATAACGAGTATATTAAATATCACGATACTGGTAATGGATGGACGCTAACCACTGCATCTGTATGGAAAAACGCTGCCAATGCCACGATAGGAGGTGTAGGTATGGGAGCCCTAAAATCACTAAATTGCATAGAGAAAAAAACAACCGAGGATGAGTGTAGCTACTTTTAATGGCAACCCCAGCTCAACAATCATCTCCTTCTACAGCCCAACCAATGTTTATGAAGAAACTGACCTCATCGCTTTCTATGATGAGTTATCATTCCTTGTTCGTAGCATCTTGAAACATAACGTTCTCGTCATTGGTGGAGACATGAATGCCCAAATTGGTAAAAACGTAAACCACAAATTAAGCTTACACAACTCCTCAAACAGAAATGGGCAACATCTAACAGATTTCACGCTAGAAAATAGATTAACATGCCTCAATACAAAATTTCAGAAAAGTGAGGGAAAACTATGGACCTACATCTACGAAAATAATATCAAAGTGTAGGTAGACTACGTCTTTATAAACAAGAAATGAAATAATAGCGCATTTAATTGCGAGGCATATTCCTCATTCGAGGGGATGTCCTCCGATCACCGAGTTGTCACGGCAAAAATACGACTGAGCCTACGAAAGAATACGACTCGAACAACAACCACTGTACACTATGACGAGTCCCCGCTTAATAACAGCCATATTAGAGATAAATATGCGTTAACACTAAGAAACAAATTCGATACACTACAGGAGAAGAAAAAAACACATATTGCGAATGACGAATATAAGAATTTCGTCAATACCTACTTAGAAGCAGCAGCAGAATGCGTACCAACTAAACAAAGACCTAAACCTAGAGTCCCATGGGAGACATTAGCGGTTAGGGAAAAGCGTGCAAACGTGAAAGCGGCCTCCAAGTGCAATGAGAAGAACCCAACCAATACCAATGCCCTGAAACTTAAAAAGGCACAAAAGGAATTAGCTAACATATACCTAAAATGACAAACAGAATACATACAAAATCAGATCGATAAAATTAGAGACTTGGTTGAAGATAGGCAATCTAGGATAGCATGGCAAACAGTAAACGAAAGCTACCAGCCAAGACGAACGAATACAGCTATGGAAACAACATCTTGAGAATTTACTCGGAAACTCTCCAAAAGTTACATATGAACCAATCACGAGAATTATTAGGAAACAATTAGACATCAAACTAAGACAGTTTATGCAAGAAGAACTGGACTCGGTACTAAGAAAAAAAAAAATAAAAAATCAGCAGGGTTTGATGAAATACCTCCAGAAGTATGGAAGACCAGGCAATTCGACGAGATACTGCTCCGACACTGTAGTGCCATATATAATCAAAACATGATAAACAGATGGACAAAGGGGTGCATCCTCCTTTTCCCTAAGAAAGGTGAACTCGGATTAGCCAAGAACTACCGAGGTATAATCCTTACATCAATAGCGGCCAAGATATACAATGCTCTACTACGCAACCGCATAGAACCCAAAATTGAGAAGATACTTAGGAAAAGCCAAAATGACTTTCGTAGAAATCGATCCACGACATCTCAAATTTTGATTATCCGTTGAATTCTTGAAGGTGTACGTGCAAAAAACCTTGAGGCTTCTCCAATGTCTTTGACTCCATACGCTGAGGAAAGATGGAGCAAATACTATTCGCCTACGGCCTACCCAAAGAAACTGTCACAGCCATGTTGATGCTATATAGAAACACGAAAGTAAAAATCTGCTCCCTGGATAAAGAGACAGACTACTTCGTCATTGTAGCAGGTGTACTACAAGGAGACACTTAAGCCCCATGCCTCTTTATCATGACTAGGTGTTGAGAATGTCTATTGATAGAATGAAAGACAACGATTTCAATCTAACAAAGGAAAGAAGCAGAAGATTCCCAGCACATACAATTACGGACGCGGACTACGCCGATGACATAGAGCTTCTGGCCAATACACCCGCCCAAGCCGAAACCCTGCAACATTGTCAAGAACGAGCAGCTGTCGGGATAGACCTCCATGTCATTGCACACAAGACGGAATATATGTGCTTTAATCAAAGAGGTGACATCTCCACACTAAACGGTAGCTCTCTGAAACTAGTAGACAAGTTCACCTACCTCGGAAGCAGTGTCTCATCAACCGAGACAGAAATCAACACGCGACTTGCAAAAGCATGGACAGTTATCGATAGAGTGTCGTCATATGGAAGTCAGACCTGACCGATAAAATAAAACGCAGTTTTTTCCAAGCAGCGGTCTTGTTGGTGCTGCTATTTGTATGCACTACATGGACGCTAACTAAACGGATGGGGAAAAAGCTTGACGGCAACTACACAAGAATGCTGCCAGCAATATTGAACAAGTCATGGAAGCAGCTCCTCCCCCAAAGCAGCAGCAGCAGCTGTACGCCAACTTACCACCCATCACGAAAACTATCCAAGTTAGACGAACCAGATATATGGGACACGGCTGGAAAAGTAGGGACGAACTCATAAGTGACATACTCCTGTGGACCCCTTCACATGAACGAGCAAAGAAGGACGACCAGCTAGAACCTATATACAACAGTTCAGTGCCGATACGGGATGTAGCCTTGAAGACCTACCGGAGAGAGAGGGGTGACGAGAGAGGGTCAGGGATATCCGTACTGATGGCGCGACATGATGATGATGATGACATCTGTAATTGCTTTCAATCGCATCTTATCTTCAACTAGTGAAAAGGATATTTACAGAGTCTTTCAAGGTCACATATCTTTCTGAAAATACTTTTACAACATGATACGTAGAAAATAAACGAATGAAACAGGAGCATTTTTATCTCACGTGTTCTAATTTCTTGCTTATCTTTTAAAAAATTGAATTAATTTAAAACATTTACAATCTTCTTTCACAAATAAAACAAGTCCATAAAGAAATCCCTTTTCTGTTTTTACTTTTATTTTAAACGCGGCAATAAAATGTAAAAATCACATCTTATATGTTCAATTGTCCGAATAAATGTTTGAATGTTAATGATTATTTTCAAAGTTACTGACTATGCAGTTATTTGTTTATTTTCATCCTATATGAAAACATATAAAACCCGATTTTAGGTTTCCAAAATATTTTTGAGTATTCTATTGCTGCTTACGTAAAAATATCGATCAAAGTCCTAGTTTCATATTTAAATTCATTAGATACATTAAACAAGGCATGAGTTTTATTACATCTCTAAGAGAATCAGAAAAGAAAAGAAATTTCACTTTCAACCTTGAACTATAGGATAATTCAATTCACTGATTAAAGAAGGAATATATCTGCATTTGGTTCAGGTCAACAGAAGTTATCAGAAATACCGTGAAGAGAAAAATCTTGTGTATCAAAGTAATAACGGATGTGCTGTATCTTCAATACGAAGGTTATAATAACAGAGCAGCCAAAAGAAAGCCACTGCTTGAAGCACTCAAAATTTAGCAGAAAATGCATTGGGGACACAAAATAATTTAGACACACTTTACACCTTTCAGATTAATTTTTCAGTTGCTTAATTTTCAAACAGTTTTGATGCATGATTGCTAAGACGAATTTTTTAAAAATTATCTACCGACCATTATCCAACAACGTATTTGAAATGATTTGGAGAACTCTTTTTTCAAACCCCTAAACTTTGTACGAAACACAAATTCAGAAAAAAACACATTTACCTACAACATAAGTTTTTCATGAAATTCACGGAATACAATAAAAATAAAACTGCACAATAGCAGATCTAAGAATGTATGAAGAAAAACGTGATAATGTAAATCCTTTTGTATGTATCCTATTGAAACTTTTAAATTATCTTGAACTTAGAAAGAAGAATGGAAAAGTTTCTTCAAGATGTGATTTGAATTTTCACTGCAGCCCTTTCTGATATGTAACATGAAATTCTGGAAGATCTGATTAATCTAAAATAATGATAAATATCATATATTGATGAAAATAAGTCGAAAGGTATAAAAAATATTTTTGTAAATTTTTTCAGTTGGACTTATTGCATTTTTACTTTCTTTATATTTCATAAGGATTGTACGTGGACTTTTTATACACACACACAAATATATATATATATATATATATATATATATATATATATATATATATATATATATATATGTGTGTGTGTGTGTGTGTGTGTGTGTGTGTGTGTGAATACATACAGAGTCAGAAAAAATCTCCCAAGATTTAGCTTAATCGGATCATCAGGATAATTCTGACTAAAGAAGTGTAAGATCTAACTACATTTTATTGATTAAAAGGTCGCCAGAAAGAATGAAACTAACATTTAAAAAAAGAAGCTATCATACTTTACCTACCAAGCAACAACAAATAAGGAATAACCTTAAAGATATTGAAGGTAACGGTAAAATCCTTGTTAAGGTGGATAAATCGGGTAACTTATATTAAATATTCAAATAAATATAAGCAGATGTTGCATAAAGAAGTTATTAAGCATTATACAAAAAGTCCCACCAAATTTAGAGGTTGATCTAAATAAAGGAGTCTAATTATTAGCTAGGAAAGTGAAAATAGATAATATGAGAGAAAAATTTAATAGCAAACATTGTTTTATTACTCTTATGGACTACAAGAGTGATATTCATAGTAACCCGGCATATAGATTAATTAACCCCTCCAAAACGCAAATGGGAAAAATTAGTGCGGTTATTTTGTAAGATGTTTCCACTAAGCTCAGAATAGATTTAAATATAATCCAGTGGCGTTGTACGATTATATGAAGCGGTTTAAGGATTATGACAAAAATGATAAATGCTCCTTTGTTAAATATGACATTAGGGAATTATACCTGTCTATTACGGAAACCACCCATCATGAAAACTATCCAAGTTAGACGAACCCGATATGCAGGACACTGCTAGAGAAGTAAGGACGAACTTATAAGCGATATACTCCTGTGGACCCCTTCACATGAACGATCAAAGGCAGGACGACCTGCTAGATACAACAGCTCAGTACCGATACAGGATATAGCCTTGAAGACTTCCCCGGAGCAATGGATGATAGAGACGAGTGGCGAGAGAGGGCCAGGGAGATCCATGCTGACAGTGCGACATGAGGATGATTACGGAAAAGACCGTAGACGAAGAATTAAATCTGGCTAAAGAATATATATTGACACCAGAAAATAAGGTTGATATCATTTAGCATTGTCGTAAATCGCTACTGTACCTTAATGAAAATTTGTGAATTAAAAAGGGTGGGAACTTCGACAACCCCATGCGTTTATTCGATAGGGCTAATTGTACGAGCTCATAGTTTGCTTATTGTTATGCAATCTCATTAGTATTATTGACCCTGATAATCATGGTCTTTATCGGGTCGATGGATTGATTATGGTACATGACTGCACACCTAGAAAACGTGATATCATAAGGAAAGTTTATTAAAATGGGAGATAGTAAAAAAAATAACGTAACTATAAGGCAGGTGATAAATATTGCTGTTTATACATGGAGGAAAAAACTTGCCAAAGCTTCCTACAGTAATCCCAATGAATTACTTAACCAAAATCAGAAATACTTATCGTTTGTAAGCATAAAAAGTTTGGTTGCTTGGTCGGTAAACTATGATATCTTTTTTATGCAAATTTTATTTTTTCTGGTGGCCTTTTAAGCTATAAAATGTAGGTTGGTCCAAACTTTTTTGGGTCAAAATTATCATGATAATACGGTCGGAAACCTCAATTGATTTTTTTGACTCTTTAGATATTCATATTTCGCTCAATCTAGTGTATTGAGCACTGTTACGTTTTAGCTTGAAGAATTCTGTCAGTGTTTTTGTTTCTTTTGACTAGGCGTACGTTATTGGTTGATGATTTTTAAACAGTTCGAATATTTTTAGTCTTTTCCTTTTTTATAGAATTTTTTCCAAAATATCAGTTTGTGTAGTATTTTTTATTTGCAAATTTTATCATCTGAGTCTTTTTCTCACCTATAGAATAGATATAAAAATTAGATTATCGACCTGACCGATAAAATGAAGCGCAGTTTCTTCCAGGCAGCGGTTGTATCGATACTACTATATGGATGCACTACTTGGACGCTAACTAAACGACTGAAGAAGAAACTAGACAGCAATTACACAAGAATGTTGAGAGCAATTCTGAACAAGTCCTGGCGTCAACACCCCACAAGACACCAACTATACGGCCAATTGTCTCCCATCACGAAAACTATACAAGTTAGACGAACCAGACACGCAGGACACTGCTGGAGAAGCGAGGACGAACTCTTCAGTGATGTACTCCTATGGACCCCTGCATATGGCCAAGCAAAAGCTGGACGACCAGCTCGAACAAACATACAGCAGTTATATGAGGATACGGGATGTAACCCTGAAGACCTGCCAGAGGCGATGAATGATAGGGAGAACTGGCGAGAAAGGGTCAGGGATATCCGTGCTGGCGGCACGACTTGATGATGATGATGATATATATATATATATATATATATATATATATATACTGAGCATATCTGAGGGCTGTAATTTTCTTCTCAACCCCTTAGAAAATTCCAATAAATTAATAGTTATATGACAGTCAAGGATGTAGTAAGTCGACCTTGATTCTATAATGTTTTACCTAACTCTACCTTCAAGTGTTGAGCACTCTTTTTGCTTTTTTACTGTCGTTTGGAAAAAAAACTTGTTCACTTTCAAATTATATATATTTTTATGGATCCCCACACATGGCCGCGCAAAAGCAGTGCGACCAGCTCGAACGTACATTCAGCAGCTATGTGAGGATACAGGATGTTGTCCTGAAGACCTACCTAGGGCGATGAACGATAGGGAGGAGTGGCGAGAGAGGGTCAGGGATATCCGTGCTACCAGCACGATATGATGATGATGATATGTATATTTATTTAAAGAGTGGTCAATATCGGGAATAGATCATATGTACATATAAGATTTAATAGCGTAGATTGTGTCTACGTTATTAAAACTTCTCCTGTGAATTAAATAAAGACTTAGGATTGAAATTCTCTCTAGGCTCCTGAGGTTGGTTGGGTTTTATGGCATGTTAACTTTTGTAGGTTATTTAACGCCAAATTGATTTTTATGCAGTTCTACTTCAAACAGTTCTGTTTAGCATGAGTACTCAGTTTAATTGTCAAAAACATTTCTATTTCAAGCTATTTAGTTTATTCAAATAGTTGTAATTCACCCAATTCAGTTTAGTATAAGTATAGATTTTGTTTACATACAGTTAAATATCAAAACAGTTCAATATCAAACAATTTAGTTTAGCGTAAGTACAGTTCCATTTCAAACAATTCAGTTTAGCATAAGTACGCAGTTTAAATGTAAGAACACAATTTAATTGTCAAAAATATTTCTATTTCAAGCTATTCAGTTTAGTCAAACAGTTCTAATTCAAACAGTTTAACATAAGTAAGCAGTTTAGTTCTATTTAACCCATAGATAGGGCCCTCTCAGGTGCTACCATTCCGGGCCAGAGTGAACCTGGGAGCAATGGAAATGAAGGGGTGTTGTGCATTCCCCAAAGCTCCAGCATCACTAGAACCTCACCATCAGATCGTTTAGTGTCATAACCTGGACATTTGTTTGTGGGGGAGGGTCTTAGCTCTCTACAGAGGTGCTGTCGGTGTATTCTACAGCCCCACCCGACTGAGCAAGGATCCTGAGTTCGACTAGAAATACCAAAGGAAGGCCGAAGGTCACATGGGCCAAAATGTGATGAATATAACAATAAAGATTAAGACAATTGTCCGAATACTTTAAATGATAAAAGATCATTATAATGGTAACAGTTTCTTTTTCATATGCAAATGTTATTTACTCCCTCTTTCTTATGTGTATGAAATCGATTGCCTTGGAGAAATCTACGAATAGTAGTGCTGCCTCGAGATTCTTTGCTCGTACTCTTTCGATGATTCACCGGATGGTTAGAATCTGTGTGGTTATGGAGCAATTTCTTCGAAAGCTAGGTTGGATGCGACTGAGAAGCCGAGCATTATAAACCTTAGCAACTATAGCAGTAAAATTTATATTTCTGGAGTTCTTATTGATTCCAAGGTCACCTTTCTTGCAAACTTTCACCAATTTCTCTATTGTGCTTTGTTAATATCGCACAATCGGAGAAGTACCAAATTTTCTCGTCTTCCACACTGTAGGGGGTATTTCATTGAGGTCAGCAGCTTTTCTAACGTTCTCGACTTGATTTTGAATGTATTCTAATTGTTCTTTTTGCAGAGTTAGTTCCCTATAGGCTTTCTTAAGTTTGACATCAGTTGGGTTCCTTTTTTTGGGGGGGTATCTCATTTCTCCCTAAAAACTAGTGACTCCCAAAAGAACTTTATATTTGGCTTTTGATTTGGTTTGGTTTGGTTTGGTATGCACGCTGCTGCTGCTGCTATGAAGGCGGTGACATAGTTTTTATATTCGTCATTCAAAGTATGTTTTTCAGATGTCTCCTGTAGAGTATCAAATTCGTTTCTTACAGTCAGAGTATGTTGATTGCTTATATCTCTAATGGTAAGTAAGGACTAACCGTAACATGTAGGTTTGACAATTTGTTGGCTTGTTTTTTCTGCATAGACTCAGGTATATTTTTGCCGAGACGATTCTTTTATCGGAAGATACTCCTTCAAAAGAGGAATATGCCTTTCAGTGCAAGCCACTATTTGTCCCCTTCTTTTTTATGAGTATATAATCTTGCTGTGCTTTATCGTTATTTTGGGTAGGTAAAAGTCCATAGTTTTCACTTCCTTTTTTGGAATTTACTGTTTTGGCAAGAAAGACTGTTCTTGAAAGAAAAGTATGCTAGATATTCGCCATTTCTATTTGGCATTTTGCGCAAGCAATATTCATTATTTTCATCGTTGCCTATTTGAGAATTCATATCCCCATCAAGGATTAGAACTTTATGTTTGAGAATGTGTCGAACAAGGTAAGATAGCCCGTCGTAGGAGTTGGTTATATCCGTTTCATCCCTAGTGGGACTGTAGCAAGAGACGATTATTTTGCTGGAGTTACCATTAAGTGTAACACACATGGTTCTCAGTTGGGATTTCTTCATGCTATTTATAGATTTTAAGGCATGAGAACTGAGAAGCATTCCTACACTTCCAATGGTGACATTGATGGCGTCTTTCTATGCAGATACCGAGACATTACCAGTATCATGGCATTTTAATTTAAATTATCTCTGGTAATATCTATGTTCTTGTACGTATATAATGTGTCTACTGTGCTCGGCTGAAAATGTTGTAAGGTCGGGTAGCTGGTTTATCGCGTTTAAAATTCCAACGTTAAATTTTGCTCAGTAAACAATGGTTTTGCATCTAAGGAAGTTGAGTTTGGGCTCTATAACTGATTTTCTTAAAATGGGGCAAGAGCTTCAACATGAGCAGAACGAGTCCCTTGTTTACTCGCATGAAGAGTGATGCAGTTTGTATTTGCGGTTTTGATTAGAGTCGCTGTAACAATTCGGTGGCAGTTATTATTTTTTCATCAATAAACACAAACCTTAAAGATGATGTGCATTAGTTTCTTGACTGAGTTATTTAATCCCGGCCAGGATATAGTAAAGCGCACCGTTAACCCAATTTTGGATTCATCCGCCTTACTTCACATCAGCCATACGGCATCTCAAGGTTTCTATTGCTATATATTTATGTGGTTCGCCAGATACTCTCTTCCTTCAAAGACTGTGATCTAGTGCCAAGAGGGGCAACATATCTAACTGGTTATGGAGGTGTGTTAGAAAAAAGCTTACTCATTGTTTTCCTTAATTTTGAATGGCCCAGTCAGCTGGGGGGGGGCTGTAGAATTCACTGACTGCTTTTCTGCAGAGGGGTAAGACCCCCCCCCCGCCAAACGAGTGTCCGAGATATGACACTAAACAATCTGATGGTGAGGTTCCAGCAGTGCTGGAGCTTTGGAGAATGTGGAGTACCCCTTCATTGCCATCGCTCCCAGGTACACTCTGGCCCGGAGTGTTAGCACCTGATAGGGCCCTATCTATGGGTTAAATAGAACTCACAGCATACTGCGTGCTTATACTTAACTGTATTATTTGAAATAGAACTGTTTTTCGACATTAAAACTGTATTTACACTTAACTGAATTGTTACGTATAACTGCTCGAATAGTTTGAAATAAATGTTTTTGACCATTATACTGTGTACTTATGCTAAACTGAATTGTTTTAAAAAGAACTGATTATTTACCTAAAAATTGATTTGGCTTAAATAACCTAAAAAGGTTGATATGCCATAAAACCCAATCAACCAACCTTAATTTTAAAGTCCAAATATCTCATCTTAGTTTGATCGGTTACTTGTGGGATTATATCAATCTATCATAACCTTTAGATAAAGTTAATATGGGGAGAGTGATTCGGAGTTTTCTGATGCAAATGATTTTTTTTTTATTTTGATGGAAGTTCTTTCATTTCTACATGCTTTCTGACTTTTGGGTGTCTTTATTCCCTTTCTTCAAAATGGTACTCATGAAAGGAAAAATATTGAGGCTACCATATACTTGTGAATTTTAAATTGGCAAAGTTTTAACGTCCACATAACCATTTTCTCTTCTCGGGTTTTGGTGGATCAGTCTTATATCCTCATACTCTTTCACTTCTGTAACTGTTCAATAGTGACCATTAGTTAGATATAATTCGCAGCCGAGAGTTTAATATATTTCTGTGTTTCTACTTAATTTTATATTTATTTTTGTGGATAGGGACTATTTACATTTACAAATATTCTTATACCAGTATCTGGTAAGGAATATAAATTTTTTCAAAAATTCATTTAAGTTTTAGCTGTTAAGAAGAATTCAAAATCTTACACAAATTTCACTAGATTGGGAAAAAAAATTACAGTTTACACTTCGTGGGTAACTAATTATTAAATTTCCAAGTTTTTAAAGATGGAAGTTCACTCAGATAGTAGGGCAAATATTTTTAAAATGTATATAAACAAATTGCAAAGTATCACAGAAAATAATTTTTGAAAGTTTAGTTCTTTCGACCCTGGGTTTTCCGAATTTTTAAAGAGCTAATATCGTTTCACACAACAATGATTCCTTTCACTAAGTAGTCGTTCTATAACGAGGGTTTCTTCAGTTCTACATTTCTACATACACTGTTTAACTATGCCAATATATATATATATATATATATATATATATATATATATATATATATATATATATATATATATATGTATATATTGTAAAGAATCGATTTCTTTCATTCTGAAACTTCGAAATTTTAAAAGCTTTTTTTTTTTGGTCTTGTATATTTTTTTAACCTAACTATTTGTCGACTTTGCCAAGGTCTTCGGTTCCATTCACAGTGGAAAGATGGAACAAATCCTACTAGCATACGGCCTACCAAAAGAAACCGTAGCAGCAATAACGATTCTCTACAAAAACACCAAAGTGAAAGTACGTTCACCGGATGAAGACACAGAATACTTCGACATTGTTGCAGGAGTACTACAAGGGTACACGCTAGCTCCATACCTCTTTATCATCTGTCTAGACTACGAGCTTAGAACATCGATTGATAAAATCAGAGAAAACGGCTCCGAGCTGACGAAGAAAAGAAGCAGAAGGTACCCCGCAAAAACAATTACCGACGCCGACTACGTCGATGACATAGCGATACAGACGAATACACCCAACCAGGACGAAACACCACTGCATAGTTTGGAACGAGCCGCCGCAGGCATTAGCCTCCATGTCAATGCACACAAAACGGAATATATGTGCTATAATCAAAGAGGTGACATCTCCACACAAGACGGAACCTCTCTGAAACAGGTTGACAAATTCACCTACCTAGGAAGCAGTGTCTCATCAACCGAAAAAGACATCGACACGCGGCTAACGAAGGCATGGACAGCTATCGATAGGCTATCGATCATATGGAAATCAGACCTGACCGATAAAATGAAACGCAGTTTCTTCCAGGCAGCGGTCGTATCGATACTGCTGTATGGATGCACTACTTGGACGCTAACTAAACGGCTGGAGAAGAAGCTGGACGACAATTACACCAGAATGCTGCGTGCAATATTGAACAAGTCCTGGCGGCAGCACCTCACAAGACACCAACTATACGGCCACCTGCCTCCCATCACGAAAACTATCCAAGCGAGACGAACCAGACAAGCAGGACACTGCTGGAGAAGCAAGGACGAGCTCATAAGTAAGGTACTCCTATGGACCCTCACATATGGCCGAGCAAAAGCAGGACGACCAGCTCGAACATATATAGAGTAGCTATGTGAGGATACGGGATGTAGCCCTGAAGACATGCCGGAGGCGATGAACGATAGAGAGAAGTGGCGAGAGAGGGTCAGGGATATCCGTGCTAGCGGCACGACATGATGATGATGATGATGATGATATTTTTATTTGGTGAGTAGATTGAAGATCTAATATCTAAGATTATTGCATAGTTCCCTATGTATTCCTTTTCACTTTCATTAAAGTTTTAGCATTCATTTCTGTGTAAATTATCGATTTTCTCATCATAGATGAAGATTATTCTATTCTCAACGCTTTTAGAGATTCTTCATCGACTTGGACAATATCACCGATTTAGTTTCTTATTTCATGATAGTTTATCATTGTTAGCCATTCCATTATTTGATCTCTTACATCACATTTGTCACATGAACCGACTAATATGTCGATTTTTACCATATTTCTTTTTCATTCTAATTTACTTATTTCAATTATTAACATTTTGTAACATTGTCAAAATGAAGTCGATATTCTCGCTATTGTATTGATTAATCCTTGTCTTGGCTTCAATTTTCCACCCTCGTCGCAGTCTCGATTAGATCTGCTCTACATTGCTTTGCATATAGTATATTATCTGAATTAAATTTCTCATCTTATTTTTTATCATTCTTTAATTTTTTTTTACTAGATTAAGGTTTCTATTCACATAGATTTTCAGCAAGCAAAAATCGACGTCTTCTTATTATTACAGTCTAATCTCTGTTTAAACTGGGTGTGGCAGAAATACCCACAACATTTAAAACTATCGCCTGTGTAGTTCAAGTGAACATAGGCAAATGTCAATGGAATCTCCCTGAAATGAATGTTTAATTATTTTCATCTTTAAATAAAAGTTACGATTACAGCTAAGACTGATACACACAGTGTGTTTGCTGTTGAAACATTTATTAAAAACTGGTTATTCTGTAATTGCTACACAGAGATTTTCGTGCTCATTTCATGTTACATTAGAATGATGCTGTTCCAAATAGAAAAATGCTGCTGCTATGGGTTGAAAATCTTATCTGGAACAGCATTATTCCGACGTAACATGAAATGAGCACGAAAATCTCTTTGTGTAGCAATTAAAGATTCACCAGTCTTAAAAGACTTTTCATATTCAGCTTTGAAATAAAATGATGTTTTGTTAATCATTTATAATCTTCTTTGTTAGTGCCCTGTATAGATATACTATTTTTTTAAAAATTCTGTTGAAAGCTTTTTAATTGTCCTTTAAGTGAAGCAATTTTCTGCTAAGAAAGAAGTAATGACCGTGACCTTTTTTTATCAAAATTCAACTAGATATAAACAGAAATAAGCAATGTTTATTCATCATTAGAATATTTTAAGATTTTTAAGTATTGTTCATGAAGATCGTAATCTAAGTTAGTCAATTTGTTTTGTAAATTGAATTACCACAACCAGAAAATCCGGATTTTCTGGTCGTGGTAATTCAATTTACAATATAATTCCTCTACTAAAAAAAGAAAATGTACATCAATTTGTTTTGTATAATAATGGGTTTATTAATTTATCAATGTTTATTTATTGAGATTATATCTTAAAAATCAAACATTTCATCGTTAAAACGAATGAAACACCTTTTGTACATATATTTCAACGCTTCATTTGATATTTGTGTTTTGATGGAAGGATAAAATGATAAAATCTTCATTGCAATTGTCTTTTTGTTAATTTTTTTTATGCACATTTCTTCACGTTTAGATTATTTGCAAAATGATCAAACAAGGATTTTCTGTTATCGTAATATTTTCGTTTACTTTAAAATGCATGTAACTGCAATTCGATTGAAAGAATTTTAAAGAATAATTTGTTCTATTTTTTATTTAATTAGAATCTAAATACTTAAACGACTGATAACATTTTTTGGGGGATTTCAAAACATTAACCCAGACTGAAATTGAAAAAATTAACCCATCTCCTGAAGTTTTCCCACAACTCTAAGCTAATCCGAATCCTAAACCAAAGCATTCACCATGGATCTTATTTAAAGCAAAATTCCCAATTGAAAAAAAAAAGCAAAATTGATTTTCATTTAAAACAGTATTTTATTCAAGTATATATTTTGAGAAAAATGATTTTCTTAAGTGGTCACTCAAGTTCAGCTGAACTCAACAAAAAGCTTTCGTTTAAGTAAGTTTTAAAAAATCGATTTCCGATTTGAACTTGACTCAGCGTAACTAAATCATCTTCTAATCTTGAAACAAAATTACAATCTGAAAACTTTTTGCCTGCTATTCTCAAAGTCAAAACACTTCAGATAATTCCTAAACTCTTTTATATTTCAAAATATTACATCAACTCCCTTCTCACTTAGTCTAATATAAACATTAATTGGCTATGAAAGAAAATCCTATCAGTTTGTGTAGAGTTAATGCTAATTCTTGTGTCTTTTCTTCCAGCCAGATACAAGAATATTTGCTAGTATAATACATTTATATTCAACAAAGTAGTTTTGGTATGTTAAAATCTTTCACAACATTTCCTACTGTACTTATATTTGTAGACGTGCTGATATATTTCTCTCTGTGTATAAAGGAATGTTTCTCAGTATTTTTATAAAGACCTTTCAAAGACTTACTTAAGTATAAATCAAATTAAATTTTACTTCAAAATACTTCAATGATAAATAATCTTGAAGACTGAAAATAAATTACTTGTATTCATTTTGTCATCCATCGAAAGAAAAATGAAATATCTTCAGTACTTTTCTCTCATACTTCTATAATAGCCTATTCTGTCATGTAATGAAACCTAGGACCTCCCAGACATGGTAATTATTACGTTATTTATCAATCCCAAGATTCCAAACAGAAGAATGGTCGGAACGCTGTCGAATCTCGGGAAACTTTAAACAAAACATTGATCTAATCTCTTCTGTAAACACCTTACTCATTGCTGGGAAACCAAACTATTTTGAACCAAAACATAGTTCCAAGTAAACATTCTTTTCCCTCTTGTAAGGATCTACTGGAGAATTTGGTTTATAAAATTCATTTGCATCAAAAACTCTCTTGGCAAGTCTTTTCTCAAAGCATGCAGAAGTAAACAGGCTTTCAAACAATTTTGTCACAGGTTCAGTGAATTTTTCTTTTTAAAAAAGCCCAAATTATATAATTCAAGTTTACTTATTCCTTGCGAGTTTTTCCTGCCACCGTTAGCAAATGGTGTGAGTGTTTGTTCTGAGGTGTTTGGGTCAGCGGTGTTTCGATTAAAATTACTTTTAGTTTTAATTCGGTTAGAGGATTCTTATTTTTCAGTTCTTAGCGTCTTGATTCTTGTATTAGGGTCTTGTTGACATGATTCCCTATTTATTTGCTTGTGCATTTCCAATATTACAAGGTCAGAAAGCCATCGTTTCTTTATTATCATCCTAACTTGGTCAGCAAGTCTTTGGTTTGTTTTCTTAAATCTAGCGCATTCTTACCACATTTCTTTTTCTATACTCTCTTTGTGTACAGTTGATCCTAACATAACAATAAAGTGAAAAATTGTTTTCTTTCCAACTTCATTTTCTCCGTTGGTGTCTTTAATTTGAGTGGTTGCTTACTTCGAAGTTTGTATTATTATTATTATTTTTATTATCATTATTATTATTATTATTATTATTATTATTATTTACTCTTTTTTTCACATCATTTGTAGCTGATGGTTTTTCACTTGAGTTTGAGAGACAGAAAGTCTCCTCAAGTCTCCAGGACTCTTCTCAGTATTCTGGCCGTTCTCAATAATGCAGTAGTTTGGATGGTCTCCACTCTCCTCTAACCTCCAGGTCTTCTAGACCCTTTAATAATCCTTTAGTGACTGTACCAAAAGCACCAATCACAAATGGTATGATTGTCATCTTCATGTGCCACAGTTTTTCAATTCCCTAGCAAGGACCGGGTACTTATCCTTCTTTGCACTTTCTTTCAGTTTTATTCTGTAGTTAGCCAGGACAGCAAAGTCCACAATTTTGAAAGTTCCCTTTTTTTTGTTGATTATTATAGGGTCTGGTCTTCTGGCCGAGATTAGGTGATCCGTTTGTATGTCAAAGTCCCATAGGAGTTTGTGCGTGTCATTCTCCAGGTCTTCTGCAGGATTGTGCATATACTATTTGTTCGTATGGTGAAATTTAAATTTCTTGCACATCTTCCAGTGGATCACCTTGCCTACCCAGTCGTGTCTAGTCTAATACCCCATCGGTGCTAATTTGCTGCATTCGCTTATTATATGATTGATCGTTTCGTCTCTATCACCACATAAACTACATTTGCTATTTTGTTGCGTCTTATTTATTCTCGCTTTGATATGATTGGTACTTATGGCGTTGTTTTGAGCTTGGAGAGATTCTGTTTCTCTCTTGAGGTTTCTTTTTCTTAGCTACGTCTAGGTTTTCTCGTGTAATATATTGTTTATTAGTCGTTTAAAACGCCCATATAGTTATTTTTCCCAATTTTTTCCTAGTTATTATCTATCATTCTGTTGGCCTTTGTATTGTCAGTATCGTTTCTGGTGGCTGTATCAGTCCTCCTTTGTGCTTTTCTATGTAGTCCTCGCGTGGTTTATCGATACGTCAACACTATCTTCAGTGCTAGTAAGTTCTATTCCTTCCTTGATTCATATAGTCTGTTAACGTCGTCTCTGGGATGTAATGCCTTATGCATGGTCATTAGTTTTCTTGTTCTTCGGTCCATTTGCTTAAGTTATTTTCTGGTCCACTTCAAAAATTGTTCCGAATATCTAACGAGGGTACAACCCAGGTATTCATTCCTTTGGTAAGGTTTCTGCTACATAGTTTTGTCTCGAGTAGCTTTCTAGTCCTCCTGAGATATCCTTTCTTTATTTTTTCTTTCATCTTCACTTGCTTAATGATGTCAGCTTCCAAGATGCTCAAGTATTTGTACGTTTTCTTTTCTCCGAGCGTTCTAATCTTGTCTTGATTTTGCAGTTCAATTCGGTCCGTCTGGTGTCGTTTGCCGCTTTTTATTACTAGTATGGCACATTTTTCTATGCTAAATTCCATTCCTATATCCTGGCTATATATTCTAACAGCGTGTATTAGAGTTTCCAGTATAATGTCGTCCATGTACATTAGGTGGTTGATTTTTTTCTTGAGATCTACTAAGTTTCTATTCGACTGTGCCTTTTCTGAGTATGTGGTTGAGTGGCAACAGTGCAATTATGAATAGAAACGTTGTGAGTGCATCTCCTTAAAATATACCTTCGCTTCAGCTATGCTTTTCCCTCCTGCTGTAAATTCCACACTCTAGTTTTTCATGGTTTTCTCGATAAAGTTTATGACTTCATCTGATATTTTGTACATTTTGAGGCAGTTTATTATCGAGCTTTGCGGAACCATATCATATGCCTTTTTGTAGTCAATCCAGGCCATAGACAGATTTTTCCGTTTGGTCTAGCTTTCGTTTAGGATGTGCTAATCTATGTAAAGTAATTTTCCTGTGTCTCTGGATCCTTTGCGGCATCCTTTCCGTTCCTCAATGAACAATCTCTAGCTCGTTAGAGAATAGTAAATCTCTTCCCTTTTAATATTCACTGTTAATATTTTCCACATCATAGGTAGGCAGGTTATGGGTTTGTAGTTGTTCCGTTGATTGGGTCCTTCTGGATAAATGTGGTATTTCCTATGGTCATCCATTCGGTTACGTGTGCTCCTTGTAGGCATCTGTTCATTTCTAGTGCTAGTCTGTCGTGAATGGAGGTGAATTTCTTGAAACAGAAACCACGTATTCCATCATGGCCTGGCGTTCTCCTGTTTGATATTTTTTAGTGTAGTTTTAAGTAAATCGATGAGTATTTCCGCTTTTGGGCCTTCTTCGAGCCCTTCTAATTCTCTTGTCATATAGTTTATCCATTCTGCTTTTTCGCTATGTTTTTGGTTGCCATTTTTAGTCCAAAATTGTTTGATTTCTTTTGCTTCCGGTTCTTGGTATGTTTTCGTGTCATCTCCTCCCACTTGTTGGTAGAACTTTCTTTCGTTGTTTTGGAATGTCCAGTTTTGCCAGTATTGTTTTACCCTTTGTCGATATCTCTGTAACCTTCCTTCTTTCGCCAGTACTTTCTGGTTTATTTCCTCAAGTTGTATTGTTATTTTTTCTTGTGTTACTTTTTCCTTTTTATCTCTACATATTCCAGCGTTTTTCCTTTGTTTTATCATTTTGGCCTGTTTTCGTATATTTTTTTATTTGCGTTTTCAGTTGAATTTCCCATCCTGGTTTTGATTTTTTTCTTCGTGCTTTTTGAGGGGATCCCAGTTTTCTCACAAACTAATTCCTCCCCCCCCCACATAGATTACTTCGTTTAATTTGGTTATATTATTCGTTGATACATACGGTAGTACTTGATTAATTTTTTTCGTTTCCGTCTTGATTGTTCTCCATTCTATGTTTCTTAGTGATAGCAAGTTAGTCTTTTCCCCGTTCATAATTCCCTTTAAATTTTCTAAACTTACATTTTGTTCTTGTGTTAGTGTTTGCTCTAGGTTGTTTGGTTGTGTGTTGTTTAGTTGTGTGGTGTTTCTATTTTCCGAAGTTGGTGGTTCATTTCGGTCCGGCTGTTTTTGTTCGTTAATACTTGTTTTGTCTGATATTGTATTACTATCTTGTTCATTATTTATTTTCTGGTGTATTCATTTTATTTCAAGGTCAGAAAACAAACCTTTCTTTATTATTACCCTGACTTAGTCGACAAGTCTTTGGCTTGTTGTCAGAAAACTAGCACATTCTTGCTAGATCTCTATCATTCTTTTCTTATATCCTCATTGTGTAGGGTTGCTCCTAAAATAGCAGAGTAGTGCAAGTTGGTTGTCTTCCCAAGTCCATGTTTTGTGTTTGCGTCTCTGATTGGAGTGGTTCCTTAAATCGTCATTCGTGTAGCGGAAAGCAGAACAGCCAACGTTCGCAGGATGACAATCGTATCTCCCATGTTTGCTATTCGGGGAGCACCTGCCGATCTTGACACCCAAGTCTGTTGTCTGTGTCCTACGTTGTGTCATATTTTGATTCAACACTTTTATCATGGGTGGTATATTTTGGCTTTACCAGACCCAGGGGTTGTTTATTATCTGCGCGCCTGACACAGATGTGACTGAGAACAGTCACGGTCATAAAAAAACTCAGATTTAACTTAGTTAAAGTCTGTTATCCTACTATTTTTATGCCTTATTTCTTGGACTGAGTACCTGAACTAGCTTCAGGTGTTCTTGTATCACCCTTATGTTTTATATTTACTGCCCTATTTTGAGACTTTATTTCCGCTAAGGCAGGTCATAATTCAATAAAGATTTGGCTTTTGATGTCTTTCCGGTTGCATTGAGGATACTTTTATTTAAAATACAACAGTTCAGCAAAACATTTTATAAACAAAAAATCAATTTTTTTTAACTTAAAGACAGATTGTTCTGACCCGACTTTCTTCGAAAACCACACAGCAAAGATTCGTTCATTTTCCCTAATAGTTCGATTCCTGTCATCTACCAATTAGATTTTTTTGGGAGGAGGGTATATTATAAAAAAGATAGGTCATGTGACATTGTAGAAAGTCCGATTCTAAATTCCTATTTTTTGGCTTATTTATTTATTTTTCTTTTCCCATACTTCTTAAATTCTCAAACACACCCTTCATGGCAGTAACACGTAAGTCATATAGAGTTTAGCGCGGTAAATTTAAACAAATCTATTTGGTGATATCGAAATAGTTTAGCTGAAAATAATTTTGGGAATTAAAAAGTCTTCATTTGAAATACTGCAGTTCACCAAAAGATTATTATTATTATTATTATTATTATTATTATTATTATTTACTTCTTGAGAGATTTTCACATCGGTTTTGGCCGATGGTCTTTTACTGCCCTATTTTGAGACTTTATTTCCGCTAAGGCTGGTTATACTTCAATAAAGATTTGGCTCCTGATGTTTGAGTAACAGAAAGTCTCCTCAAGTCTACAGGACTCTTCTCAGTATTCTGGCTGTTCTCAATAATGTTGTAGTTTGGATGGTCTCCACTCGTCCTCCAACCTCCAAATCCTCCAATCCTTTAAATAATCCTTTGGTGACTGTACCAAAAGCACCACTCACAGTTTTATTCTGTGATCAGCCGGGACAGCCAAGTCCACAATTATGCAAGTTCTCTCTTTTTGTGGATTATCATAAGGTCAGGTCTTTTGGCCAAGATTTATTATTATTATTATTATTATTATTATTGCAAGTCTCCTCGGGTTTCGAGGACTCTTCTCAGTATTTGAGCTGATTTTACAATGCTGAGGTATGGAACGTCTCAATTCTTCCTCTGATTTTCAGTTTCTCGGATATTTTCTAGGCCTTTTGGGACTTTTCCAAGTGCACCAACAGCAATTGATATTACTGTCACCCTCATGTTCCACAGTCGTTTTGTTCTCTGGTAAAATCCAAGTGTTACTTTATTTTATTAGTTTTATTTCAACTCTATAGTACGCCAGAACCGAAAAATTCACTATTTATAAAATACACAATGCGTCAATTTATGGGGGGGGGTGTCTTGGGTTATATCATGACTATTTATATCAAGCAAAATCACTTTAACATTTATACATTATGGGCGTTGTGTAATTTGCATTCCCTCAAAAAGGATAATCATGTAAATAGCATTCTATAAAAAATATGGTCTTTATCTCGAAGAACTAAATGTAAATCCATATAATTTAATCATTTTAGTTATATTGACTGTTATCATAAATTCACGTTAGTGTGAGAGGAATAAAATTATGTAATAGATTAAACTGGTTCAAGATAATCGACAATCAAAGAAGGAAATCTTTTTTTATAACCAGATTATATATTTCGCTAAATATCAGTAGAAATGCATCTTTTAAATTGATCAGCTATAATTATCATAAAATTTATGAAATTTGCTGAGAAAAAAAAATCCGTTTAAAGTAAAAATAGAATAGAATATGAATATAATTTTATTGAAATATTCTGATCACTTAGCCCTAAAGCTTTTAAAGCAACAAAAAACAATCATATTTTACAGTGCGAACTCTTAA
This sequence comes from Sepioteuthis lessoniana, assembly GCA_963585895.1. Taxonomy (NCBI): domain Eukaryota; kingdom Metazoa; phylum Mollusca; class Cephalopoda; order Myopsida; family Loliginidae; genus Sepioteuthis; species Sepioteuthis lessoniana. The sequence goes on along the minus strand of OY757904.1, from coordinate 3,441,133 downwards.
TAATGTATTTTTTTTTATGAAAACTAAATCTTTCATATAAGCGTGTGGTCAACGCATGTCTACATACTATATATATATATATATATATAGTGCGATTCTTGGTGTATATATATATATATATATATATACCAAGAATCGGGAGAGAATGAAGGACAAACTAAAAAGTTGGAAAACTTATAACTTTTAGTTAAACGTAGATGTCTATATGAGTCTTTGATGAATTATTCTATTTAAAGGCCTAGGGGGAAATAGCATTCAAACTGGACCAAGCAAATAAAAAGTATCACTAGTTCAATTCGAAGAACAATCAAATAATTATATTTAGAATGAAATAGAAATTTGATTTTATTTCGTTAAGAACCATAAACGACCGTTCATCTCATCTTGCCAGGAAATTAAATGAGGCAAAAAGAACAATATTACCTAATTCTTAAAATATAAAACTCTCAGAACAGAATTAAATTTTGTACTGATTTTATTTTAGCTTAATTCGATCTTTTGAATCGATTTCTTGATTTTTTGACCTTGACCCCTGCAACTCTTTAACTCAATGGTAAATATCCCTTGATAGTCTGAATTGAAAATAAATAATATATGCAGGGAAATGGATTAGCTTAATAGCATTGGTTCTGCTCTAAAAGTTATGTAAATAGAAAATCCCTTGTGTTTACTTCATAGAATAACAAATTGAACTGTGTTCAAATAATGGAAATTCTTTTAAAAGCATCATTGGATATTTATATATTGTTCAACAGTTCATGATTCAACCCTAATCAATTTTATTTCATTTATCTTTTCTATCTCCCTTTTTACTACTACTACGACGACGACGACGACACTTTATCATGCTAAAACAAAATGATTGATTGATTATAAAGGCACTTCAACCAGTCTAGGGTTAATATATGCTCAGATAATAGGGAATCACGTTAACTCAACGTTCATATTTCCCTTTTTAGGTAGTCGTTTCTTAAGTTCTTTTTCACATGGTCCCATCAAATGCAAATAATAGGTACTACTCCAGGCCAAAGTGGACCTGGAAGTAATGACAATGAAGAGATGCTTAACACTTTCCAGCTCTCTAGAACTAGGGTCTCATCATCAGATTCATTTTAGTGTCATACCCCCAGACACTTCTTTTTTTTTTTTTTTTTTTGAGGAGTAGGGTTCTTACTCCTTGGCAAGGGGATAAAATTAGCGTATTCTAAGCCCAAGGGACAGGGCAGTATTACAACAAATGTATTTTTTGTTGTTTTCTTTCGAATAAATAGAGTTACTCTTTCTTGAAATTAAAAAAAAACAATCGGGGCTGCGCTAATATTTATTCTGTAGGTTAATGAGTGTATAGATAAATAAAGTGACTAATTTATCCAAAAATTGTCTTTTATTGAATTAGGTTCAAAATTTATTCATGAATCATTAATGAATCTCTAAAGAACTTAAAAAACAATGTGTGTGTGTGTGTGTGTGTGTGTGTGTGTGTGTGTGTGTGTGTGTGTGTGTGTGTGTGTGTGTGTGTGTTAGGATACATATACATTTCATATTAATTTCTATGGAAGCGGTAAAATTTTACGGTCACAAATTTCTTTGTCATTTCTTTATAAGTAAATCTAGGAGATAAATCAATACGGTGACAATGGATGAAAACATTTTTATTACTTGTCCTGTATGTACAACACTTTGATCAAATAAAAATATTTTAAATGTGGCCTAAATCTATAACCACATTGTCTCTTTTAATTATTACCACCATATGTCACTATAGACTGAAATAGTCACAGGATCTAACTCCAGCTGTAGAAAGAAAGCCGTCACACATCTTTACTATGGGCTGATGAGCCCAAAGAACTGATGACATAGTAAGGAACCAGCTGTACACGGCCTAACAAAACGTGACTAAGAAGATATTCCACAAAGGCTCATTGTCAGCCACCAAATCTCTCCATATCAGACATCGAATCGATTCCGAGAAGAATTTGTTATTTCTTTGTAGAGTTTTCTTGATATTGATTCCCTCCCTTAGAAAAATGTTTGAGTCGCTAATTATATTTTTGTCCTTTCGGTTGATGAAATATTTCTTTTCATTCTGTAGATTGAAGTTTATGCGCTCTTTTGTAAATGTTGATCTACGGTATATGGATACCTTAAAATTGAAATCTGTAAAAGTAACCAGAAAGATTAACCCTCTCTATTAAGAATACCCAGCACATATAACTATCTAATGTAAACAATGTCTGCATCTGTCATTGGATGTACGAAGAAAAACAAGCAAAATCAATGACACCATGTTTGTCGGACAATACAAGAATAGTATCTGGAAGCAGTTGCAGTTCATATAATGACACTATAAAGAAAGCATGCCTAAATGTGAAGAAAATATGACCAAGAACAGTGAATATAACATCTCATGAAATTGCAGATAAAATTACAGCAGAATGATTGATTTTAACGGCACGTCAACCCATTTAGGCTTTTTTCATCATTAGAGGTTAGAAAAATGCGTTCCTTATTTATTGGTATTTTCATTTTAAATGTGGTTATTTCTTTTTGCACCCATTTAAACGATATTAAGTATTCCAATCTAATACCATTACTTAACATAGAGTTGTATGGTTTCAAGTATTCTAATCTAATACCAATAATTAGCACACCGTTTTGTGGTTTCTAATATTCCAATCTAATGCTATTAATTAATTTAGATATTCCAATCTAAAGTCGATAATTACATAGTTTCAAGTAATTATTTCTCTTTGACGATAGTCATTTGTTTGCATACATTTACATGATTCAGGTATCAAATACGAATATATATATATATATATATATATATATATATATATATATATATATATATATATATATATAGCTTCAAGTGTCATCGTAACATTTTAATCACCAAGAAACTCGATGTTAAAAGAGGAGGTGGAATTCAAACTGCTGTGAGGCTGTCGAACAAGATGAGACTACATTTGAATGTGTTATTGAAACTATATTTGCATAAAACCGTCTGGAGAGCTTTAAAAGCAACTCCTTCTTGCTTCGGCAGTAATGTATATTTTCTTTTCACTCACTTGTTATGCGTATTGAACTGTTACAAGGACGAACGTTGTAAGCAATAGGGCAATTACTACTACCCAAAACGCTACGAGGGAGTTGCTATGACAGAAAGACCTTAAACCCTTTTCCTTCTGCCACATCGAGTTTTTAGGTACTTAGTTCCAAAGTTGCCTGAGCTGTCTGACCTTCACCACCATCCCTACCGTCGGCATAAAAATCTGATAGTATCTATTCTGAATACAAATAATTCACAATTATTCCTATCGAATCATTCTTAAACAGAAATGTTTGACCCATAAGTGGGACTAACTGACACTCCGGGTCAGTGAACTTGAGATTTATGGCAATTATACTCAAAACTCTCTAGAACTCCAGAAGTGAAGTCTCACCATTAGATGCTGTTTAGTGTCATGTCCAAGACCCCCACTTTTTAAAAAAGGGGATACACTCAGCATATTTTAAGTCCTGCCAACAAGTCGTATAACAAAGAAAAGAAAATGTTTGAAAGCCAAAAGAAAGCTTTTATCTATGTGAAGAAGTTAGACGTAAGGGATCAAGTATAAAAATGGATAAACCAGATGTTGTGGAAATAATTTTAAATAGTTTATATCAAGCGAAGGAAAATATATTATCCTTAAATAATCTGCTAATTAGACCGAGATTCCTTGTGGTGAAATGGTTAAAGCGATGGACTGCGAAATGGTAGTTAGCGAGTTCGTACTCCAGTCGCGCTATTATGTTCACTTTAGGACAAATACCCTTGGAAAAGGTATGAACCCCCTTATCCTCCCAGCTATGGGTTAAATAGTACCACTACTGTTCTTCTTGGAGAATGGCTTTGGCATTAAATAACCTACAAAGGTTGATATCCTATTAAACAAAGAAACCTAAACCTAAACAAAGTTGCTGTTTGTGCGCGTTAAAATCCTGTGAAAAACATATAAATGAAGCAAAAGTTTATATAAGTTAATGATACTCTAAAAAAATCACAATAGATAATAGAAACATTTTAACGAACCATCTTGTTCTATGTTCAATATTACTACTTTTCATGGATTTACAACGTCCAAACAGGTGCTTGATGTTTCACGTCAGCAATTTGTATAACAAAATATCTATCCAACACCCTCCTCAGTATTTCTGCCAGGTTTTTTTTATCTTTTGTGGTATTTTTTGTTTTGTTTTCACAATACTGTTCCATTGATGGCTTCGATTCTTCCATGGATTTTCAGTTCTCTCACATTTTTTTACTATGTCCTTTGGGAAAAACCTACCTTCATGTTTTAATTTTTTCTCTATTCGGTTAAATGTTTTTGTGTTCTTTTCAAGTTTTACTTTATGATCTACTTGGTCAACAAAATCCACTTTTTCTTTCTTACTTCCGATAATCTGGTCTCGATTTGTTAATCTGGCCTGGATTAGTTGATCTGTTTCAGTTTCAGAGAATTTCACTCTTTTTTAAATATTCTTAGAATAGAAGTTTTGCATATCTACCTTTAATTTGTATGGTTAATCCTGGTTGTTTGCACAATTTGTCATCTTTTCCACCCAATCGTAGTAATGTTTTAACTCCTTTTGGACTAATTTTGTTGTATTCGATTATACATTATTTTGGGGATTGTTTGTTGCTGCTGCTGCTGCTGCTGCTGCTGCTATTTTCCCTGGTGCAGCATGGTTTAAGATATGTCCACTAGTTTCAAGGTGAACCAGTTAAGTGTTCATTAATATTTTATCATTTATGAACTACTAAAAACAGGAAAGCAATTGTTGTTCAATTTCCTGACCGTGAGAAAAAACGCATAATGAATTAGGGTGGATAATACTAAAAAAAGAATGAGAAAATAATATGATGTAAACAAAGGTTGAGCCTCTGTGACGATAATCCAGAAAAATCAGTAGTCACGGGGTTTTAGGGCATGTGATTGGATTTTTTCAATCTGACATTTATCTGCACTCTCTCTAAAACATTTTAATTACAATATGGAACGAGTAAACATAGTTCATCAATATTTTTCCAATGATGACTGTTCAAATGCGTTTCTGTAAGCCTTCCTCAAATCAGATGATAAATTACATAATTTAAATTGCTTAAATTTCTGTAATACACTATTGATATTTAGGCATAAATGTAGTTTTGATTTTGTCCATCGTTAATGGTGACACAATTTAAAGGACTCTGCCTGTGTCTGTCAGTCTCTCTCCGTCTCTGTGTCTCTCTCACTCACACACACACACATACACATGCACACACACATACATGCACATACATACATTCTTACTCTCTAACTAAATTGGTTCAGTATGTTTTTGATATTGATAACTATATGTTTAGCTAGACGGCAAGTACACAAGAATGCTGCGAGCAATATTGAACAAGTATGGCAGCAACGCCCCACAAGGCACCAACTATACGACTACCTGCCTCCCATCATGAAAACTATCCAAGTTAGACGAACCAGACATGCAGGACACTGCTGGAGAAGCATGAACGAGCTCATAAGTGATGTACTCCTATGGACCCCACATATGGACGGGCAAAAGCAGGACGACTAGCTCGAACATACATTCAGCAGCTATGTAGTCCTGAAGATCTGCCAGAGGCGATGAACGATAAGGAGAAGTGGCGAGAGAGGGTCAGGGATAACCATGCACGACATGATCATGATGATGATGATGATTAGGTACCACCAAACATTTAAATTTATTTCTTTTTTTCATAAATGAAAATAATTAGGGTACGTTTAAAAATAATGTCGAACTTTTCATTTTTTTTTTTCATCACTATTTTAAAATCAGCAGATTTGGGGTTGAAAATATTTCTAACAGTCATACATATTAATTTATGACAATAATCCATTTCATTTTGTCTAAAACTAAGATCATTTACTTGGATATTTTGATATCCCTTTGTTATCATTTCCCTCCATGTATTATTTGTTGTATAACCAGCAGAACACCCGTAAAAATCAACCATAAAATCTATCGGTATTTTATTTGTATTCATAATTATATCAATTGCCATTTTTAAGTTTTGTTACTCTTGGATCATAAATAGGAATTCATAATCATATTGAAACAAAAAGAAAATCACACTAATTTTAAATAAAAACTTATTGTTTTGGGTTTTTTTTTACTAATCTATGTATTTTTAATGATAAAGACAGCATGAAAAAAAAAAAAATTCTGCTTCGCCTTACATTTTTTTTTTTTGTTCAACTCTTCGTTCGTTTTCTATGTTACCGTTTAGGAAAAAGAAATTGATTGGAGTATTACAAAAACATGCTAGAACTTTGTAGCCAATTTGGCCTTGATACTTATTTATAAACTTTGAACAGCGTAGATAAAATGGTTCATTAAATATAATGAAACTATTATTTGATACATGAGTAGTAAGGAAATAGTGTGTAAGGAGTATGAGAATACTTATAGGATTAGATAAAATATAGAAACAGAACAACAAATAAGCATTATTATTATTATTATTATTATTATTATTATTATTATTATTACAAGAGTTTTCACATCAGCGTTAACTGGTGGTTTTCACTGTAGTTTGAGTTACAGTAAGTCTCCTCAAGTTTCTAGGACTATTCTCAGTATTCTGGTCGATCTTAGCGTTACTGTAGTATGAATGGCTTCCACTCATCCTCTTATTTCCAAGTCCTCTAGTTACTTTACCAATTCTTTGGTGATTGTACCAAGAGCACAAATTGCGGTTGAGATCACCGTCACTTTCATATTCCATAGTTTTTTCAGTTCTCTAGCAAGGTCTAGGTACTTATCTATCTTTTAACTTTCTTTCCGTTTTACCCTGTGGTTAGCCTGAACGGAAGACTCGACTATTCGGCAGGTTCTTTTTTCTCCTTTTTTGTTGTTGACAATCACAAGGTCTGGTCGTTTGGTTATGATTTATTGATCCGTTTGCATCTCAAAATCCCAGAAAGGTTTGTGGGTCGCATTTCCCAGGACGGATTTTGGGTTGTGCATATACAATATTATTATTATTATTATTATTATTATTATTATTATTCGAGTTTTTCACGCCAGTTTTAACTGAGATCTAGTTTGTTTGTTTGTTTGTTTACTTAATGGCATATCAACCTTCTTGGATTATTTAATGCCAAATTTATCCTTCTCGAAGAACAGTAGTGGTACTATTTAACTCGTGACTGGGAGTTTCAACTAGCAGTTTTTCGTTGAAGTCTCCTCATATCTGCAGGACTCTTCTAAGTATTCTAGTTGTTTAATATAATATACTTTCTCTGTTCGCATTAAAAGTCATGAATAGCAATGAAAATTATATCTGGCAACTATTATTCTTATCTTTTTTGGTACGGTTTTTGTTAGTAACATCGGAAATATAATATACTTGCCATCAAGTCATATGACCTTAGACAGAGAACTCATTTTGTAATATATTCGCTGTTCATTAGAGTAATGATTTCTGTAAGGCTGTTATGTTTGCTGCTATACGTAATTCATTGATATATGATAGGGGTTTCTTAGAAACAGTGTCAAAAGCACCAAACACAGTTGGTATATCTTTAGCGTTTGTATTCTACAACTTTGCAGATTCGACTCGAAGCTCTGAATAATTGTAGATTTTCTCGAATTCTTTATGCCTTATGTTGTAGTCACCTGAGATAGCTGCATCAATAATGTAACACCTGTTATCCTTCTCAAATGCAACAATATCTTATCGCCTATACAGTTTCTGCACAAACAGGTTCCAGGCGGTCATTCTATGGATCACCGTTTTCACTCTCTAAACGAAAAATTGTACAACACTGCTTGATTGTAAATGTTCTTCACTGAATTAGTGTTTAGAGCCTGATTTTGAGCAGCCAATATAAGATTCTCTGTTCCAGGTTTCAGGTCAGTACTTAAGCAATTCCATGAACAATATGTTTTCTTTTTTTTTTTTTTTCATTCCGAACTGGGTATGTAGATCAAATCTTCACACACGCTTAGCACGTCTGTCATCACATTCTTATACTCATCTATCTCCTCGATATCGTCAATAACCAAATTATTACGTTCTTATATATTCTATAAAAGCAACCCCATCACTGCGTGCCAGTTGATTTTCTGTAGATTTACATTTACAGGGAACAGACTTTTCAGTGGTAATCAAACTTCACCCTCCAACAATTTGAGGGATGTACAATACGACCACATTGTTTTATGGAGGCAGTATTTTATATTCCATCATCAACTTCTGGGTGTACCCATCAACACGTTGAATTTCGTCCTTCGTCCCTATTTGATCATAAAAGCACTCTGTCTTACAACCTCTGTTGTTGGCTGTTATAGGGTTTCAGTTATAAATTCAAATCTTGTTAAATATGCTTTAATCAAATTTTATTTCACCTTTTTCATTTCATCAAACTAAAGAATACTGAAGTATTTGTAGCCACCTTCTTTTGAATGAAAATATTCTTAACTGACGGTAATCTAATCCTTCTATATCTTCCTCTTTCACGATTTTTTTTCAAACTAATTCCAGAACTCACCCAACTGCCAAAATTCACCCCTTTACCACAACAACAATGAAACAGTCTATACAGGAGGATCAATTTATTTTTCTTATACATGATAACGCATTAAATGATGTTAATGATATTAAAGATCAAAATTGAATTGACAATGAATTTGATTAGATGGATGAGATTACCAAAAGTTTAAGAAAGCTATACGAACGAGAAGTGACCAAGGATCCTTTTAATTTCATGTAGACAAATCAAGATTGGGGAGAGAGATTGGAAAGGGACTTAAGCATAAGGAATTATCTGATATTTCATATGAGGGAGAAGTGATCTATGCAGTTGCATACCTAGATAGATAAAGATTTGGAATAAAGTATGGCACGAACGAATCAGAGAAACTCTAGTAGAAAAGAATCCTAATTTAGGGTTTGGGTAAGACTTGGAACCGAGGTGAGCGGGGAAAAAAGAGGAGAGATGATCTGATAATACAATATTGAAAGCTAAAATATTTATGATAAATGTGCAAGAAACACATCTCAGTATTACTGCTAGGGTAAAACGATTCAACTATAACACAGCTAAATATTCTTATAAGTTCAAAAAGGTGTTACGGGAATATTTGTTAGGAATAGGGTAATTGATAAAACAGTCTCGTGCAAAAGAAATCACTCAAACTTGTGTACGTAGTGGATTTATTTTAAAAAGTCGTACGATGTGGTCCCTTGCGAATATGAAAATGTTTACGAATGTTTAGTATAACTGAATATGTTGTTGTTGTTGTTATTATTATTATTATTATTATTATTATTATTATTATTATTATTATTATTATTACATGTATTCTAGGCCAATGGGATACCAATCTAGACACAAACAATAAACATTGAGGATATTTTTATAGTGAAATTGGCCATCAACTTGGGAAGGAATCATCTGCTATTTTATTGTTATATTTAAATATTTAGTTAAAATTTTGATGAAATTTCTTTTATAAAAGTAATTTGCGACGACTGTAAACAAATGGAGATATTTTGTATTTGAAAAGGTGTTTGCATTATAAGATTGGAACATACTTTTTTTACATGTTTTTAAAATATCTACCGAAAATCTTCAAATAATATGATTTCAATAAAAATTTTATACTTAATTCTGAACTAATTGAATAAGTTTATTTTGAAAGAAACAATATCTTTTGAATATTTATATCATTTATATTTCTAAGCAATAAGTGCCGGGAAAAATGAAATTAGTTGAAATTTTATTTGAAACTTTCACAAAAGTTGAAAAAATATGAACTGAATCTAAAAGTTATAAAAGAAAAATTCTGGACACGCCATTTTTCGATGTTTTTAAAAGTCTTTGTTTATAATTATTTTTCCTTTAAATTTCTGAATCATTGTTATCAAAGTTTTTTCATAGGAAAATTGAAATTTTTACAACACACTAAAATATTTGATTCTTATGTATAGAAGATCATTAAGAAATAGTTGTTTTATCTCTTACGATTAACCCTTCTATACGATCTTGAATACATAAAGAATACAACATTTTCTCATTTATTTTACTCATACTTCAATTTTCTCGACAGACGCTCGTAAATTTTATCGGTCATGGCGTAAAAAAGTAAATTTGGATGATAAAATAAAAATTGTCTAAAAATTTATTTAAGCACTCCAAATGATTTTTTTTTCTTTTTAGAATTAATTCATTTGTGAAATTAAAGTCTAATTATAAACTTTAATGAGGATATGTAAATTATTACGAGACGCTGTAATTTTTTTTTTTTTTTTTTTTTGTGGATGTACCTATTATTCGTTCACAATTGTATTAGAACATATTATTTCAAAAGTTAAAGATTGTGTAAACGTATATGATTATAATGTATCAATAATTCGGACAAAGAAGCAAACTGGAATGTAAAATTCATATCCTACTGACCTGTTCTTGTGGTAAACTCCACGTCATTGTCGCCGTTAGTGGTGGGTCCGCTCGTTTCTTCGGAGATCATAAAGATGCGAGTAGTGCCTGGCTATGTCGGGGCGATTCTCCAGTGTGTAAGTAAAACTTGCCCCCTTTGTTTTAATCAACTTGTAAGCTTCGATTTTGCTTACCTGCGTCGGTCAATTAAAACTTTGGAAAAGATGATTTAGTTGATTAAGTAGTGATAAACGAAGTATTAGCGAGGAATCATGTGGTGTTTTTCTCCAAACGAGTCTCAAAACGCTTGAGCTTTGTGAATGCAAAAAGCAAAGGAACGGGCTGTAATGTAAGAATCCTCTGAATTCAGTTACCCAAATCTATTTATTCTTGTTTATACGTTGTACGGATATTTCAAGCAAGTTAAAAGATAGAAAGCATAAGATATTTATGTTAATTACAGAGAAGATTATCATGGGAATGACAGTGATTTTGCTAATATTGTTATTGATGATGATGATGATGATGATGGGGATTTAGTTTACGGTTTACGGTGATATCAGTTTAATCAATGAATCTAGTTCCATTTATATTTCTCATTAAACTTTGGTGATATCGTCAATGATATACTTCTAATGTCCATCATTATTTATAATGAATCAAAACAGAAAATTGGTATCGCTCTTGTTGAATAACTCTTCAGGTTTATGGATTATCTTTAATGTGGCATAAAAAACATGTGGTTACTTTATTTTCGATTGATATTCTTTTTCTTCGCCTTGTTATTGGGTTAATTCTACTGAGTGATGATATGCAAAGTCCAGTTGATCTCTTACCGTCGGATGAATCAGGTCTTGTTCTACGACTAACTGGCTGCAAATTCATTTAAAAAGAAAAATTCAACAGGAAACAATAATTGCTGCACCAGACCGAAGGCAGTATATACCCAATAAAGAATGGATGAAGAATACCTCTCACAAAAGAAAAATATATATATATATATGTATTGAGGTAGAAAGAAGCAAGGTGCTAAATGCGTCCTTTAGCCGCTGGCGTGGCCAAATTCTTTGTGTGACATGCAAGAGGCGGGAAAATAGTGATGTAGGAGGAAGGGATTTTTTATTCCTTTAGATTCGTCTGCCTGAAGTGGGTGTGTCCGTAAATTTAATGCCGGCAATGAATATTGGCACCATGGTATTGTTGATGACAACAGTGTTCTTGAATTCTTCAATATAGTGTTTTCAAGATGTACGTTTTTCTTTTCTTGTTTTGATAAAACTCGAACAAAGTCCAATGTTTCAATATCAGACACTGATTTTTCTGGGGTTCGCTTTTTTTTTCTCAAACACTAGAAAATTTAGTAATTTACGTTTCACGATTAGATCTTATTTTCAAATCCTTTCCAGATTAGGTAAATTTTTATTCTTTTTTTAAATTGTCGATTTAAGAAATAAGTGTAAACATTTCGTTTTGTGTGATTAGTTTATTTGCGTGGGGAAAAGTGATTAAGTTTGAAAACAGAAAAATTTCAGAATTTTTTCTTTTTTTCGTCTTACAGAATATATTGCCGTGGAAATTCTGATTCTTCGTTTTTTCTCGAATCATTGCAAGATGAAATTCATATTTATTGATTGTTAACAACTTTCTTTTTGGTCTGTCCATTCTTTAATACATAAATGTGTACAGTTCATGGGAATCTCTTGTCGATAATTCTAATCACACAACTTTTCTTCCAGTATTTATTACTTTCCATGTTGATTGATTCTTTATTTCTTCTTTGGGAAACTGGTAACTTCTCCGAAAAAATTAAAATTCACTGCAAAGATAGAAATAGACAGTTTTAGGGTTCAGAGCAAAGTTTTGTAAATATAATGTTCTTTCATAATTAATATTTATAGTGATAAAAGATTTACTGAAAATCGTTATATTTCAAAAAATATTTACATCCTCAGGGTTCAGTATAAAACTAGCCCTAACTATGTTTTACATTCTAAAACGTTTTTTCATGGTCGTCAATCCCAACTTCAATTGATGGAACTTGAATGAGTAAAATAGAGAAGCATTAATTTCCCCCTTCTTTCTCTTCTCTGTTTTTATTATGTCTTTCTTTCTCACTTACACAGTCAGTACTTGACACATACAAATATACACATTGACCAATAAACACACACACATACATACATACATACATACATACATATTATGTGTACATTAGTAAATGGAAAATATGTATAATTTCATATGTATGTATGTATGTATGATTATCAATTATAAAGAAAGAAAGATTATATAAAAATGTCTCATTCTTCTCGTTGCATCAAATGTGGAGAAAAATCATAATTAATTGGCTTGCAAGAAAAGAATATTATAGTATCCATTGCATTGTATTTTCTTTATTTTTACGTCTGATACGCTTATGATTAATTCACAAAATTCAATGGATTTACGTGCATCAAAAATAGTACGACAGATATTGTTATAAATTAGGTTCAAATGTTGTTGTTTTTTATAAAAAGAAAAACGTTTGAACCTAATTTATAACAATAAACAATAAAATGATAAAATGATAACGATCTCATGTAGAAACGGAATGAGCACGTCTACCAATATAAATTGCAAACAAAAAGAAACAAAACTGAACGTCATGATGTCTTTAACTGTTTGGGACCAGGACGTTTTTGTGATTTCATATCATCGAATATCTCGCCAGCCGTTACTGAACATTTATTGTTTTCACTGAATTATCATATTCAAACCGTTTGTGAGTTATTATAAAAGTCAGTTCCAGTTGCTAAGAAAGAACAATAATAATTAAAAACTATGTGTCATGACTGGGAAAATTATTGATTTCAGATTTTTCTGAGAATATTTACTCATTTAGAATCTTCGCCCTGTCGGTGGGTCTTTTAATACGCTGACTGTATCCCCATTAGTGAGGGATAAGACCTACCTCGTCAAAAAAAAAAGCTTTCTTGTGTATGAAACCAAACTGTATCCGATGGTAAACCTCCAGTTCCAGAGATTAAGGGAGCATGGTGTACCTCTTCATTGCAATTACTCCCAGGTCCACTCTGATGGTGTTGTATTACTAATTAGGGTTCCACCAATGGGTTAAATAGTTTTGTTTAAAAATTATTCGTATTCAATTGGTCCATTATGAAAAAATAACTTTTAAGGAAGAACCACATAAAAATGAAAGTACAATGAACCGTTAGACATAGAATAACCGTAGACGGGTTGACATGCCGTTAAAATTATTATGAAAGATTTTGACGGACTGTTTCTAAAAAATTTAACATCTCGTCATGTAAAAAGACTCATAAAAAAGATGACTCACTCGCTCGTAAAATATAGCTTAGTTTTGATGTAACAATAAAATGATTTATATAAGCCAATCACAGCATAGAGCGTGCGTATTTGCGTTAAATCAAACTGAAACCAAGAATTCTATCTTCGCTAGAATTACATAAATTCCTTCAATTCGTCGGTGCCCATCATTACATGGAAAAAAACAAAACAACAGTGGAGATTTCCTTGCAATATATTGCGATGCGCTTGATTTATGTTTTAAATCAATGTATGTAGGTTTCATAAATAATATATATGAGTTTGAGAATTCAATAGCAGACTTTGCTATTAAGTAATTTTGAGGAAAGTTGCAATCTGATATTATACACCGGTGTTTTAAAAAAATACCAAATAAATAAATAAATCACTTAAAAATCCGTCCCAGTGCAACTTTTTATCATAACCCAAATTATTCTTTATAGTCTGTCATGTTTCTCCGAGTCGAGGCTATTGATTAATTAAAATCAATTATTGGTTAGGGAAGTATGTTAAGAATGGATTAATTCCTATAAACAAAGAGGAAAAAGGAAATAGCCATCACTTCTAAAGATTTAATCGGGTTGTAAATCATCAATAACAATTCAAGTCAGTAACATTTTAAGAGGTGTGAGTGGAAAAAAAATACAAGATCTGATTAGCAAGAACAACAAAACAAACATCTAGCAGCATAACATCTGATACGAAGAAACTTTATCGGAAATCAGTAATGCATGATGGGATAGCAGGTTCTGAAATTCCTTTATACAGATAATATTCAGTTAATTATAATTTATTATTCTTTGTTTTTAATACGGAAAACAAAATGAATTATGCAAAGTTTTTACAACACACGCACATATACGGAGTGTGATCAAAAAGTCTCTTAACTGAAACTGTATTTACCGAGAGAGAAATGAACAGTGAATGAAACATTAATTTTAAAATAATCCCCTTGGCATTCAATGACGAAAACACCTATTTTGATAGGATGTGAAAATTTGCCATCGTATTTTTATACCTTCACATCTAACCTAATTAGAACGGCTCAGGCTTATTAGACTTTTCTCTATTCGTGTTTGAACATCAAAGTATATCCCCTTCTTATTTTCTTTAGAATTAAAAGAGGAAAACTACACTAAATGAGCAAGCTTAGCATTTGAACTCATACCCCTAGAGAGAAAATATGGAAAACCACATATCCATCGCGACAAGTCTTATTTCAAGGCAGAAAAATGAATCTTTCACAGGAATTTCACTACATGTAACGAAAAATTTGTCTTCTTTGACAATGTTCAATGCAAAAGGCAGTGGATTGACACGGATTAATCTCAGCAGTCTACCCTAAGAATATAATTCATGCTTTGTGTATGGTATTTTCACCGCGGTTGATGCGTAGGTTGAACCGGAAACCCTTAGGCATTTTGAAATTATATGTCCACGGGTACCCACGGCCGATACGGTCAATCTCAGTCTTGCAGTTGTTAGTCTCAGTCTTGCAGTCAGTCTGTCAAGGGGTTCGGAGAGCGCCAGCGAGTGGCCGGCAGGCGCCCGGTGTGTGTGAGGGGAAGGGACCAACAGTGGTCAACAGCGGCCCACAGTTGAGTACTTCTCGTCAATAAAGACGTAAGGCCGTGAATATGGAAACACAGCATAGTTAATAAGTTAAGGGTCAATATAGCAGAGTGCAAGTCTTCTGAGTCTCCTCCGTCGGGTCCTTCATCTCTCTGTCTCTTTCACACTTACTATCAACTTTAGATTCTTTCGAGAAACAAAGTTGTGTGTGATATTTTTGTGTTATGATTTCTTCCTTCATCATGTTATACAACATCGTACTCATCAATAGGAGAACTGTTAAGCTTCTCCCAGATAAAGCTAGAACACACTGAAAGAATCACGCAGGAAAAATACTAGATTTAGGCTGGTCTGTTCTACCCCATTCCATCTTATTAACCTGACCTTGCACCAAGTGATTTCCATCTTTTTCTTCCTGTACAAAACGCTCTGAATGTCAAAATGTTTCCCAAGATGATGAAAACGTTTGTGGGATCCTTCGTTCACTTAAACCAGCTAAATTTTTCTTGTGAGGAATCAATAAACTGCCACATTAATCGTAACAGGTGATTCAAAATAATTGCAAATATACTATTGATTCAAATTAATTCGTTGTTCAACTATTCATGAATAAATTATATTTTACTAAAACGGAAATCGTTTATGACTTAGCACAATGATGAATGAATTCATGGAAAATCGGAAATTACCAGCAAAATACTTTTTCGCACCAGACAATTGCCAGTAAAAATCTTCTCTTTAAAAGCAAATTCGAATACAAACAAATATTTCTATCTAACGACAACTTTGTATCTAGAGATTTAACTCTCAGAAACAATATGCCAATATTATAAATAAAAGCATTTACCTTTTGTAGGAATCAGAATCAGAATATGTTTAAATAATTGATCCACAGCGTTTCCTTTTAGAGTACAGTTCTTATAGTCAGTTCTTCAAAAGATTTTGTATCGACATTTACTGATGCTGGTAACTCTGGCTTATCTAAGACTGTGATTTCTTCGACTTCCGAAATAACAGATCTTATTTGGGTTTCATCTCTCCAGAGATCGTCAATACTTTTTGGGACTTGTCTATAAGGATGATTTCCTTTAGATAATCATCAATTTTCAATCTATGACGTTTAAAATCAATGAATGAACAGTTCATTATATCTTGAAAACAAGGGGATTATTTTGAAGACGTTCGGGCACATTTTTTACTGGCGTTAGGAAATGACTTGACGATGGGTTGATTATATTGACAAGGAATTGTCATAATAGATGTTAGCATTTGAAAATAAGCTGCAATGGAATAGTTTCTTTGTAAAGTTTTCAGATGCTTTCTTTATAATCAAAACAATCAAGATGAATATGCTTATCCTAATAATTAATAGAAAAGTTTCAATGAAATCAAAATTATGGACTTTTATAGAAATTTTCTCGAATGTATCAACTACAAATAATTTGTATCTTCAATAACACTGGTTATCTATAAAATTAAAGCAATCTTGACTAACTTTGATTTTATCGACATGTCAACCCATCATGGATTATTTAACACCAAGAGGTTAGGGAATCGCATTCATCGTATGTTCATATTTAGATTTTTCTGCATTTTGGGTTGGGGGTGTTACAAAGGGTCCTATCGACTGGGAATAACTTTTAAAGCGAACTCATTGACTCACAGATTGGACTTTGATATTCACTCTGAATAAGAGTGGATTTGGGAGTAATGGCAATGAATTTGTACTCGACTCTCCTCAGATTTCCAGCACGGGAGTCTCACCATCAGATGCATTTTAGGACACAAAGACATCTCTTTAGAAGAATCATATCTATCAGCAATATTTTATACCCCACAATTAGGGTGGGGAGTAGCTTTGAGGCGATAATTCCGAATATGAAAACAGATATAAGAGACTGGCTCAACTTTTTATGAAAGTATTTGAGAATTCAGCTCAAACTTAAGAGCCATGTTTAACTTATACGAAAATACATTTGTTGACCAATTGATCTTTAGTTATTTGGTCATCTGACTGATTTCAGATTTAATATCGGAATTATTTGTTGCGATCAATTTTATAATAAATTTTCAGATACCACTTTACAGTCAAAATGCAAAAACTTTCACAATCAGGCGTATTCGACCCACAAATCATATGGCAACTATCCCAAAGTATATACAACTTAACAAGTAATATAAAATCATTTTGCTTTAAGCAGTATAATAACATAAAAAAGAAAGAGTAAGCTGACTGAGATATTGTCACAATGCACAGAAAAATGCTGTTTATACAATTTGCTTTTATATAGAACAGCAGGATCATCGGAGTGGCTGACAAAGCAGATATTTTCATCATATATGTCCTAATAGTTTTGATACTTTTACTTCATCACTTTTAGATCATAATCGAACCTTTCACGTAAAATCACTAAGAATATATGGAGATCTTCCCAAATGGCTCCTTGCCAAGTTGGCTGGGGCTGTAGAATACATTGACTGCACCTCTTCAGAGAGGTAAGACCCCCCCAAATGAGTGTCCTGGTTATGACACTAAAAAGTCTGATGGTGAGGTCACAGTAATGCTGGGGCCTTGGAGAATACGGAGCACCCTTTCATTGCTATTGCTCCCACGTCCACTCTGGCCCGGCGTGGTAGCACCTGATAGGGCGGCCCTATCTATGGGTTAAATTGAACTAACGGCATACTTATGCTAACCTAAATTGTTAGATTAAACTGAATAGCTTGAAATAGAAATGTTTTAAACAATTGAACCGTACTTACATTTGAACTGCGTGCTCATGCTTGACTGAAATATTTGAAATAGAATGTTTTTGACATTGAAACTGTATTTGCGCTGAACTGAATTGTTTAACATAGAACTGTATTGACATTTAACTGTGTGTAAACAAAATCTGTACTTATACTAAACTGAATTAGCTGAATTAAAGCTACTTGACTAAACTGAATAGCTCGAAAAAGAAATGTTTTTTCCCTATTAAACTGTACTTACATTTAAACTACGTGCTCATGCTAAACTGAATTATTTGAAATTGAACTGTTTTTGACACTGAAGCTGTACTTACACTAAACTGAATTGTTATATATAACTGCTTGAATAAACTGAATAGTTTGAAATAGAAATGCTTTTTGACAAACTGAGCACTCATGCTGAACTGAATTGTTTGAAATAGAACTGATTATTTACATAGAAATGGATTTGGCATTAAATAACCTACAAAGGTTGATATGCCATAAAACCAAACCAAACCAAATGGCTCCGGAGAAAATATTCTTTTATAACGGTATAACGACTTAAATCTTTAAACTTACAGAACATCATTTCCATTAATTCTTTATAATTGTCTTCTGTGATATTAATTCACAGATATTAACAACTGAAGCCAAAGAACTAACAGGTTTTTTAAACTCATGAGAACTTATTTTGGCATCTAAGCCTAACAATCAAATAAGCAGAAATAAGCTTGTTTTACAAACACATTTCCTCTTTGTTTTTACGAAGTGTATTTGCCACAAATCTAATGGAATGCATTAACATTGTTTAAACAACGTCTTCGTATACAACAGATAAATTTACAAAGCAATGATAAAGATAGGATTAGATTGAAGGGGAGATAAATGTGAGGGAGTAAAACGATAGACCAAACCTTTCTACAGTTTATGTCAATAGTTAAACGTCGTTTTAAAGTAAAACAATAATTTATGAGTTTTCAATAAAATCGGCGATTTGCGATCTTCGGCAAAATATGGACTTGTCTTTAACTAAAGAAAATAACAAGCATATATACTTGAGCGGCTGTATAAAATGCTTTCTGTAAATATGTACACACACACACACACACACACACATATATATATATATTATATATATAAATATATATATATATATATATATATATATATATATATATACATTGTTTGTTTTGTTTTATTTTGGTTGTTTTTTGATTGAAAACAGACAGTTGAGAGTAATTTCAATAGACTCCACGGTGATTAGATGACTCTCCGGTAGATGTACTGGAAATTATAAAAAACACAACGAAAATAATATAATATTGCTTGCTACTTTCAAAAGCACGTAATTATTATTTACGCCTAATTTTATAATCATTTGAAATCAGAAACTTTATTTCTTTCAGCATATTATTTTTTAAATTTATCTAATTTGGTCATATGTTTGTACATACTTAAAATATAGATTTTTTCTTTTGAACCTTCCAGGGGAACACAGATCCTATTATACCTAACGACACATTTCACAGTACAATAGTTACAACTCTAAAAAGTGGTTGTTATCAAGTTCAGATATCCGAGATTCGTCTATTTTCATGGCTTTACGGCAAAGCGTAGCAAAACTTTGCAAATATCTGGCCGTGCTATTTTCTTTTTAATTTTACTTTAATAATAAACTACCAAAAATGATTGAAATTGTGTTTCAATATTAATTCTTTATTTATTTTCTTATAAAGTTTTTTTTTCATCAATACCTGATGAAGTGAATAGAGTATAGAAACATTTTAATTTGACAGGAATTGGTATTAAAATTGTGTTTTCATCTCTAAGGATTCTGAGTTGCCTTATGGCTAACCTTTAGTTAAGAAAGAATGGTTTGAGACTATGGAAAGTTCTTGCAGTCAAATATATGTACTATATAAAACCGAAAATAAACAGAAACGGTTCTAATCAAATTCTACTTTGTCCTCTAATGACATTGTTAAAGAAATGACAATGTCAGCATTTTGATATAAAAGCAAGTGAAACAGTTGAACCAAATTTCTAATGTTCATTGTTTACGATTACATTATTTCATCTCATACAGAAAGCTTAACAGATAAGCAAGCAGCAATTTTAATTCTCCCCACATGCAATGATTTTAATTACACTATGACCATGTAAATTGTGACATGTAACGCAATAAATTTACAATTCTCATATTCCTTCATCTGAGATCTTAATTATGCTGAGTGTATAATAGTTTTCATAGATCGTTCGATTGGGACGTGATCATCATTTTAATTCTGATTTATGAATAAAGTGAACGAGACTAATTGAGTTCTTTAACCCTAACAGGTTCTTCTTTCAATCGCTTACTCATATTCAAATATAAATATATACGTAGGTGTATGCACATGTTGACATACACGTAAACAGTTTCTGTGCACTAATTGTCTCTAACTTGGTTCTTAAAATCAAACGTATTAATTCTTATACTACGAGGTGTCCGTGGTGTAATGATTATAGTCGTAGGAAATGGACACGGTGACACGAGTTCAAATCCTGGACGAGATTGATTGCATTTCACATAGCACAAATACCCTTGGGAAAGGTATGAATCCAATTATTCTCCCTCCAGCTATGGGTAAACAGTAGGGGCACACTGGGTGAGGCAACTAGTCTAGGAGAAGGAAAACTCTGAATTCAAACCTGTTAAACTCCGCTTTAAAAAATTGACCTTGTGTCATATCCTGCCAGAGTGGAGGGGTTGGTAAATATATATTACTATACCCTTTTCCTATACAAAATATAATATTCTATAGATGGGCGTGCGTATCCGTATGTGTGTGCCGCGACCTGCCTACAAACATAAACAGGTTGGATTACTCGTTCTCCCTAGAAAAATTACATCCGGGTACAGCCGGAAATGACAAAGCCCTTTTTCGACTCTAACCAGCCGTTACAGTTCAGAAAGGGATAAATTAACATTTATCAACATTTGCAAAACATTTCTGCCAGAAATAATTCTATAAAAATGGATTTAATTATCTTCGCTAGCCTATACCAGGCTAAAGAAGGGCTTATTTTCTACGTCCATTTTTTTTATAGGAGAACTTTCTATTTACGCGGCGCGGTAGAAGTGGTGTTGCCTTTCTTTCATATGAAAAAGGCTTCGGCGGCGAAAAATTCAGAGGTCTTCGAGGACGCTCTCAGGGGCCACTCGGCTCCAAGAGGTCGAATCCTACGTTATCGTGGTTGCATTCACCTCACCGCCACTTCTAGTCGCAGATTCATCCTTTTTTTCCATCATATTGATATGCACTAAAGGTCCTTTTAAGAACCATAAGAGTACCTTCTGCGGGTTGGAGTATCTCTGACGGTCCTTAACGACCAGTCGAAATAGACAAAACACGAAGAGGATTCACTAAGATCAGCCGGTCTTAACCACTGCTTGGTTCCGCTCGTCCGTTTGGCTGCGCAGCGCTAAAGGCACGGGTTAGCTTTTAGCTACCGCTTCACTATCTGCGCAGCGCTGAGATAACGCCAATCTTTGCCTCGGCCTCCTGGCCAGTTCGCTCGACAGTGCAGAGCTTGAGCGTGCAAAGCCTTAGCTATCGTATCGATACGCCCGCACAGCTTTGGCGCGAAATAGCCTTAGCTACCGTCCAATACGTTCGCACAATTTTGGCGCGCAAAGCCTTAGATACCGTCCGATACGCCCACACAGCTTTGGCGCGCAAAGCCATAGCTACCGTCCGATACGTCCGCACAGCTTTGGCGCGACACAGCCATAGCTACCGTCCTGACTCATCCGCACGGCTTTAGCTACCGTAAACCATACGCCCGCACAGCTAGGGGCACGACAAAGCCCTAGCTTCACCGATCAACTCACTCGACTCTACACGACCAAGCTGCCAACACCGATTTCGACCTCGTCGCTCCCGCAATGTAGCATGCAGTCCACGTAACGACTCGCTGTACGGGCTAGCAACCAGATCGACACCCCCCGGTTAACCCAACGTACTGTCAAAACCGGGATATCGTATCAATCTACCAACCACGATGCTCCAGCAATGCAGCATCCAGTCCACGTAACGACTCGCTGTTATGGACTGCCCTAGCATTGCAACATCTGGGCCACGTACGACTCGCGGTGCGGGCTAGCAACCAAATCGACACCCACCCCTGGTTAACCCAACGTACTCTCAAGCTATAGAAAAGGGAGCCTTCGGGTCACCCTCGACTAAGGTCCCTAACTTTACTTTACATACATCAGGTGTGATCAAAAAGTATTGAGACTGAATCTTTATTTCTTTTATTTTATACGCATTAATGTGCGCTGATAAGCAACTTACATTTCATTTAGACGAGTCAGTGCCAATTCTAGATACTTACTGCTCAGCATTCTCGATACTTTTTAATCGGAAATCTTTTGTGAAATACAAGATTGTGGAAGTGCAGCAACCTTCATATTCATCTTACCCACGCTCATGATACTTTTTTCTTGTTCCCTAAATTGAAGTTTCATCTCTACAGCATGAAGAACATTTTTTTAAATTCAACAGCGCGCAACTTCTCACTACTTAAAAAGATAATTTCAGCGGAGCCAGGACAAAAAAACATTCGCTGTAATTCCTGAGCTGAATCATAAGAGGACAATTTTAATTCATTCTTAATTCCTTTCTTGGTAAATACAGATAAAACTTGGATACTTATTGAAGACAATTCGTGTAATATACGAATGCATATATCTTTTTCTGTTTTTATGCATGTAAATAAGTAAAGTTGTTAAGTTGGCGGCTTTAGTCAAGGGTTACCCGAAGGATCCCTTTTCAATAGCTACTACACCAAGGTGTAGGGGAGGGCGCTACTCCTTTCCTTGGATTCCTTTACCTTAATCCTTACCTTATAATGCTGAATGTGAAGCAAGGTAGCATCAAGTACCATTTTTTAAGTCTTTGGTATGACTCGACCTGGGTTTGAACCCAGGTCTCCCGGGCCATTGGCGAACACTCTAACCATTTGGATAATTTACACACACAAACAAACACACACTCATACACACTCCTACACACATATATGGGCACACAGAAAGAAGTATATATATATATATATATATACATAAATACACACAGAAACGCACATACCTACACGCGCACACATATAAACACACACAAAGATACAAACTTATATATATATATATATATATATATATATATATATATATATATAAAGTATACATGCTTTTATATATACCAAAAAACACATGCAGAGACCAGAGGTCTTCAAGGACAATTAAATTCAATGGGACATTCACAGACACCCAAGATTTAACTAAAATTTTCTTACTGATGGTATAGAATTTATCTTAAATAATAACTCTTTACAATTCGACAACATAAATTATATCTAAATTCTTTGAATAGCTTTTAGGTCACCAACGTAAGCCACCTTAACTTTAGCATACTTAGTAGAAAATCTATATAAAATCACCAGGGAAAATACTGCAACAATATCAAAACAATTTATTTCATTATGGAAAATATACGTGGTTGACTGTTTCATATTATGGAAATGCTCTTGGAGTAGCATAAACGATTTACGTAATTTTCTGCAAAACCTACACAAAAAGAAATTCCCCATTAAATACAACTTTGAAAACTTACCATTTTAGACACTCTCATGAAAAATCAAAATGGCCAAATTATCACAGATGTTTACTACAAATGCACAAACACTCAACAATACATTTATTTCAGAAGTCGTTACTAAAAAGAACTGGAGAAAACCCATCCCTTACGTTCTAACACATAAGATTTGCTACATAGGATTTGCAACATAGTTACTAACAAAAACCTCCAACAAACTCGCCAAGAAGAATTAAACCAATCTCTTCACCAGAGGGGATATCCAACAGCACTAATAAATAAAGGATTCGAATTTGCCGGCAAAATACCATTAAAACAATTACGAACCCTAAAAAAACATAGCAATGGATAACCCTTAGCATATGTTTCAACATATGACAAAAACAACCCAGAACTATTCTCAGATATATCAAAGAATATAGATCGACTTAAAAACAATGATTAAAATATGCTAGACACAACAAGTGTAATAAAAAACAAACAAAAAACAGAAAAATTCAAATACACAATAACTTCTCCTAAATTTGGGGAATATACAAGGATTTGAGTCTGAAAATATTAACAAAAAGATGTGGACTATGTAATATAATCATAAAAGGAGAATTCTATACCTTTGAAAACTCAAAAACAACATTCATGATGAATAGAAATCAAAGATGCAATCCAAAAAAATTAGTCTACATAATCAAATGAACTAACTGCAATGAAATATACATTGGATGCAGTGAAGCACTAAACAAAAGTGTCTCTTTACATAAAAGCAACATTAAATGACCGAAAATTAGTTGCCTAAATTTCTGAGACGAAACTTGATGATTTTTATCATTAAAGGTTTTTGGACTATTGTCTTCGTCGAACTTGGGAACCTACACGGAACTTCGAACTACGTCCTTTATTGAATTTAAGAGGTCACCTGTTCTGATTCTGTAAGCCATAACCGGGTACAAGTGTTAAGTATTCCTGTATTGTTACTCGCCTGCAGTTAGGATTGAACCTGCAACCTCCAGATGATTGTCTCCTTAGAAGCTTAGAAAACCAACGCCGATAACCGTTACGCTATGTGTCCTGCAGGCGAGTAACAGTAGGTTCCCGAGTTCGACAAACACCTGAAGAAGGCCGATGGATATATCGGCCGAAACGTTGAGGAAATAACTATAAAGATCAAGACAACAGTCCGAAAACCCTTAATGATAAAATTTACCTGAAAATGGAAAATATTATATGCCAAAACACTTTTATGAATGTAGCAAATGAGGTGTGAAAATAATTTCAATAATGCAGACTAATGACTTTTCATTACTCCAAATTAAAGAAAAACTTTCATTGATAGATTTTAACTAACATTAATTAGAGCCTAACTAAACACAAACACAAGCATAAGACTGTGGAGTCAAATAGATTCCAAACACATTAAACCCACCACATGCCCTTAAAAAAAACATGTATATATACATGCATGTATACGAATGTACACAGCCACACATGCACCCACACACAAAGAATATATATATGAAGGTAAATTATGAAAAGGATCTGAGAGTATGAAAAAAAATTGAAAAATAAAGTAATCCAGAAGTAATATTACGAAAAGACGTCAACATTAAAACGTTTCAGTTCGAATGAACCTTCATCAGGACTTTAAAATGGCGAAACAAGTGTCGATAGAACAATGATGGATCTTTAATAAAATACAAAAACAGGATTCATCATCATCATCATGTCGTGCCGCAAGCACGGATATCCCAGACCCTCTCTCGCCACTTCTCCCTATCATTCATCGCCTCCGGCAGGTCTTCAGAGTTACATCCTGTGTCCTCACATAGTTGCTGTATGTAAGTTCGTGCTGGTCGTCCTGCTTTTGCACATCCTTATGTGGGGGTCCACAGGAGTACATCGCTTATGAGCTCGTCCTTGCTTCTCCAGCAGTGTCCCGCGTGTCTGGTTCGTCTAACTTTTATAGTTTTCGTTATGGGGGGGGGGCAAGTGTCCGTATAGTTGGTGTCTCGTGGGGTGTTGTCGCCAGAAATTGTTCAATACTGCTCTCAACATTCTTGTGTAATTTCCGTCTAGTTTTTTCTCCAGCCGTTTAGTTAGCGTCCATGTAGTGCATCCATATAGCAGTATCGACACAACCGCTGCCTGGAAGAAACAGCGTTTCATTTTATCGGTTAGGTCTGATGTCCATATAATCGAGAGCCTATCGATAGCCGTCCATGCCTTCGTCAGTCGTGTGTCGATGTCTTTTTCGGTTGATGAGACGCTACTTCCTAGATAGGTGAATTTGTCTACTAGTTTCAGAGAGGCTCCGTCTAGTGTGGCAATGTTGCCCGTTTGGTTGTAACACATATATTCAGTTTTGAGTGCATTGACATGAAGGCCAATGCCAGCTGCGGCTCGTACCAGACTATGCAGTAGTGTCTCTGCTTGATTAGGCGTATTCGCCAGTAACGCCAAGTCATCAGATTGTTTTTGCGGGTTACCTTTTGCTTCTCTAAGTCAGTTCGAAGCCATTCTCTCTGATTTTGTCGATCGAAGTCCTAACCACGTAGTCTAGACAGATGATAAAGAGGTACGGGGCTAGTGTGTCTCCTTGTAGTACTCCTGCAACAATGTCGAAGTATTCCGTGTCTCCATCTGGTGAACGTACTTTCCCTTTGGTGTTTCTGTAGAGAATCATTATCGCTGCTACGGTTTCTTTTGGTAGGCCGTATGCTAGTAGGGTTTGCTCCATCTTCCCTCTGTGTATGGAATCGAAGGCCTTGGTAAAGTCGACAAATAGTAATGTCACCTGAAGGTTTTTTGCCCGAACGCCTTCAAGGATTCTACGGATGGTCAGTATTTGTGAGGTTGTGGATCTCTTTCTCCGGAAGCCATTTTGGTTTTTCCTAAGGATGTTGTCTATTTTGGGTTCTATGCGGTTTCGTAGTAGGGCATTGTAGATTTTGGCTGCTATGGATGTAAATGTTATCCCTCGGTAGTTCTTGGCTAGTCCGAGGTCGCCTTTTTTAGGGAAAGGAAGGATGCATCGCTTCATCCATCTTTCTATCCTATTTTGACTATAGACTGCGTTGCATTGTCGGAGCAGTATATCGTCGAATTGTCTAGTCTTCCACACTTCTAGGGGGATCTCGTCTAGCCCTGCAGCTTTCCTATTTTTAATTCTTCTAAGAACTGAGTCGAGTTCTTCTTTGGTAAAAGGACCTAGTTTAACGTCTAATTGCTTACTGATAATTCTGGTGATCGGTTCATCCGTTATTTCCGGTGGGTTTCCTAGTAGATTTTTGAAATGCTGTTCCCACAGTTTTACTCTTTCTTGTTGGCTTGCAGCTTTCAATTTTGCTTTGGCTGTGCTCTTCCTTCTACTTACTTCGTTTATTGTTTGCCAGGCTATCCTGGAGGATTAGTATCGTTAATAATGTCTAAACAAATAGAACCACAAATATTCTTCTTCTTCTTCTTCTTCTTCTTCTTCTTCTTCTTCTTCTTCTTCTTCTATTTAGAAATTAGATTGTTTGTGCTATACACAAATAATCTAAACGATTTAACTGTGTACAAATTATTAATAGGAAATAGATCAGGCGTGTTAGATAGGAATCCTTGAACCATTTAACTGAGTGAAGAGATGATTAATGTTTAATATAATTATTAGTGTTCGATGGAAATTCTTGAAATCAGTTAACTTTGTACAAAGAAATAAGCTTTGACTCGTTTTAAAATGTTATCGGCAAACTATGCGTTTATCAATTATATATATATATACACACACACACACACACACACACACACACACACACACACACACACGCACACACACGTGTGTGTGCGTGTGTGTGTGTGTGTGTAAACAGTATTTGGCATTAAATAACTTACAAGGGTTGATGTACCATAAAATCCAACCAACAAACCAACCAAACTATCGAAATTAACAAATGTTTAACGACTCATTCTGCAATGGATATTGTGTTTGGATAAACATTTTTTCGGAGTCGATAGAAAATTATATATTTTCAGTTTCATTTTTCAGCAAATGATTTATTTTACTTTGAGACAAGTTAACATTAAGTAATTTACTAATCTCAGCCCGAATATCATGAGGAAGAAAGAGACAGACAGACAGACTGATGTATAGTAAGTTGTTGGGAGAGTTCAAGATGTTGTCTAATCCCGAACAGGATCCATTCTGGTCTCTGAGTGACTGTCTAATTTACACCATTCATAGGAAGAAGATAACAAACGATTTTTGAAATCCCTCATTTTATTGGTTTTATTATACTGGCTGGTTCTGATTGTAGTTTTCTTTTTATAAATTGCTTTTTGGGTTGGAGGATGAATCCTTAAATTGCAATCGTTTCTTCTTTTCCCGATTTCTCACCCTCTTGTTGGCGGAATTTCGGATACACTAACTGTACATTAGGCATAGGTTTAATACCCTATACCGGCTGGGAGGGGCCTGTAGAAGATACCGACTGCACCCCTCTGTAGAGAGGTAAGACCACCCCAACGAGTGTCCAAGATATGACACTAAACAATCTGATGGTGAGGTTCCAGTGATGCTGAAGCTTTGGCGAATACGGAGTACCCCTTCATTGCCATTGCTCCCAGGTCCACTCTGGCCCGGAATGGTAGTACTTTACAGGACCCTATGTATAGGTTGAATAAACTACTTACTTATGTTAAACTGTTTGAATTAGAACTGTTTGAATAAAGTGAATAACTGGAAATTGAAATGTTTTTGACGATTAAACTACGTACTTATGCTAAACTGAATTGTTTGAAATGGAAGTGTTCTTGACATTGAAACTATACTTATACTAAACTAAATTGTTTAATATAGAACTGTTTTGACATTTAACTACGTATAAACAAAATCTATACTTATACTAAACCGAATTGGCTGAATTAGAACTGTTTGGATAAACTGAATAGCTTGAAATAGAAATGTTTTTGACAAACTGTGTACTCATGCTAGACTGAATTGCTTGAAATAGAACAGACTATTTGTATAAAAATGGATTTTGCGTTAATAACCTACAACAGTTGATATGCCGCAAAACCCAACTAACCAACCAACTATTTAAAAAGAGTGTCGAGGATATGACACTCAGATGTCAATCTGAGGCTCCTATCCTGAACATTTGGGCAGTATAGAATATCCTTTCATTGCCATTACTTCCAGGTCCTCTCTGAACTGGAGTGTTTGTAATTGTTAGGTTCCCCTCCATAGGTCAAATAGATATATCCGAAAATTATCAATATTCGATAGGAATATTTGATACCATACGAGTGTAAATTATTTTTATTAAAATCAACTACTTGAAGCTCTAACTTTTTACTTGGCACTATAATTAGTTGCTTTAAAACATATAACTGTATACAACCAAATGACTATTTTTAAATAGAAATTACTACTTGAAACCAAATACGTATTAATATTCGCTCGGAATACTTGAAGCCGTATTAATATTCGCTCGGAATACTTGAAGCCGTATTAATATTCGCTCGGAATACTTGAAGCCGTATTAATATTCGCTCGGAATACTTGAAGCCGTATTAATATTCGCTCGGAATTCTTGAAGCCGTATTAATATTCGCTCGGAATACTTGAAGCCGTATTAATATTCACTCGGAATACTTGAAGCCGTATTAATATTCGCTCGGAATACTTGAAGCCGTATTAATATTCGCTCGGAATACTTGAAGCCGTATTAATATTCGCTCGGAATACTTGAAGCCGCATTAATATTCGCTCGGAATTCTTGAAGCTGTATTAATATTCGCTCGGAATACTTGAAGCCGTATTAATATTCGCTCGGAATTCTTGAAGCCGTATTAATATTCGCTCGGAATACTTGAAGCCGTATTAATATTCGCTCGGAATTCTTGAAGCCGTATTAATATTCGCTCGGAATACTTGAAGCCGTATTAATATTCGCTCGGAATACTTGAAGCCGTATTAATATTCGCTCGGAATTCTTGAAGCCGTATTAATATTCGCTCGGAATACTTGAAGCCGTATTAATATTCGCTCGGAATACTTGAAGCCGTATTAATATTCGCTCGGAATTCTTGAAGCCGTATTAATATTCGCTCGGAATACTTGAAGCCATACAATTGTGTGCAAATTATTTGTATTAGAGAGAAGTACTTGGTAACATATTACTGTGTGCAAAAAAACTTTTTAGAAATAACAGCACAAAGCATGTAAATATAAACGTACAATAAATACACACAATTCTCAAAACTATAGAAATAAAATAACAAGGTAGACACGCAATTCCCAAAACTATAGAAATAAAATAACTAGGTAGACATGCAATTCCCAAAACTATAGAAATAAAATAACTAGGTAGACATGCAATTCCCAAAACTATAGAAATGAAATAACTAGGTAGACACTCGATTCCCAAAACTCTAGAAATAAAATAACAAGGTAGACACTCGATTCCTAAATCTCTAGAAATAAAATAACTAGGTAGACATGCAATTCCCAAAACTATAGAAATAAAATAACTAGGTAGACATGCAATTCCCAAAACTATAGAAATGAAATAACTAGGTAGACACTCGATTCCCAAAACTCTAGAAATAAAATAACAAGGTAGACACTCGATTCCTAAATCTCTAGAAATAAAATAACTAGGTAGACACGCAATTCCCAAAACTCTAGAAATAAAATAACTAGGTAGTCACGCAATTCTCAAAACTCTAGAAATAAAATAACTAGGTAGACACGCAATTCTCAAAACTCTAGAAATAAAATAACTAGGTAGACACGCAATTCTCAAAACTCTAGAAATAAAATAACTAGGTAGACACGCAATTCTCAAAACTCTAGAAATAAAATAACTTGGTAGACACGCTGTTTTAATCAATCAATCAGTCGACCGATTTTGCTTTGAGTAGAAATTATACTCTTGCGAGAAAAAAAAACATCTACTCACTTCAAATGTTGAGAATTGAACAGAATCCGAGACCCCGAGATAAAACTCCCCCTCCCCCTGTCTGTCTGTCTGTCTGTCTGTCTCCCTGTCTCTCTCTCTCTCTCTCTCTCTTAATCAGGCTCTCTCTAATCACGTGAAAATCCAGTAACCAATCATAGAGCTCCATACTAGCGAGGGATAAGTTCGTATGTCCTACTAACTGTGTTTTTACGTGAACAAGTTGCATAGAAACAATAGCCCACTTTTCGAAGGTGAGTGATACATACTCACTTCCTTTCATTTTTCCCTGTAGACTCTGAGGTTATCTATAGTTCGTCATACGGCCTACCTGCTTACATGCCATGACCTGATATATTTATCATCCATTACATTACAGGGAGAAAGAAAGAAATATTGAAGCGAAAAGATGTGCAAAACTTACATAACCAGCTCCTAAAACAAAGCATACTGAATGCACTGAGACGATAGATACACTTTATTATTTAGTGGTTTGCAGTGATTTCTTGTGTCATGCATGGAATATGTTGAAGATCCCATGATAAAAAGCAGTTTATCATATCGCAGAACCGATGAGAATCTACAAAATATTGCCTTTGTGTCTGTTGGAATAATGACGAATTCGTATCTAAAAAAATATACATATATAAATGCTTTTTTATTATTTTATCTACCGAAATTAATGAGGTCGATTACAAAGGTTAAAGCCTTCTAAAAACTGCAATAAATGCCTTACTTGTTCCTACGTCTTAAACTAATTATGTAGAATTCGAGCAGAAGGTTATAATCACGAGAAAAGAAAAAGAAACTAAGAAACCGTTTATTTTTACATTTTGTCACCACTTTCAGGCTTTTAATGCAATTTGATTTTTATGCATATAGTGAAATTCATAAGAATCCTACTTATCGTTAATTTAGTTGAATTATCCTGCTGATCAAGTTGTAATAATAACATACTTGTTACCTGGCAGCATACTTCTATTTTAATCAAACATATAGTCAATACATCACACACAGACACAGACATAGACACAGACACCCCCCCACACACACATATATATATATATATATATATATATATATAGAGAGAGAGAGAGAGAGAGAGAGAGAGAGAGTCTACAATTTTTGTAAATTATATTTGATCGATACATGTTTAGATGCGTTGAATGTAAATATTTTTTAATTGAGCGCTATCCAAAATGTCACTAAACATTCGTCCCTGTGAGCGAATAACACACGCGCATAAAAGTTGGTAGTAGAGACGCTTTCATGACGAGACACATTGCATATGCAGAATTAAAGTATGATGTTGAAGAAGCAGAAAAATGATTCTGCCTTCATCTTTGAATGGTAGATGCTGAGTATAAAAATGGAAAAGTAAAGAAAAAGATCGGATTTTTAAATGCTTAATCAACGTCAATTTCAAATGGATTCCAGGCATCTCATTCAACCAGTTTGCTCCAACAAAAAGAAAAATAGTTATTTATAAGATAAAATTGCATACCTGACTTCAGAGAGTTGAATTCAGTCATCTATAAAAGTTTTATACCAAATTATGAGATTATAACACAGTTCTGCTTTTTAGTAGGTTTATAGTATAATCGTTTTCTTCCGGGTAAAATGATTTCCTAAATGACCACAGGATCATTTACTTTAGATAACTCTGTTGGCATCCTCCCATTAAAAGAGATATCTCAAATGTCCCATCATTAAGTATATGAAAACGTTTCAACTTACTCAGAGAGTGTATAAAACAATTTTTCTATATGGCAATGTTTGCTCATGGATATTCGTAGTCTATGTAAAAGCATTTGGAGGAGTCAAAAGTTGTTTTTTTTTAAATCTTTTGGTACGTGCGTATATCACGTGACTGAAAGAAAAATCTGACCGTGGAAGATACCCGCCATCTTTGATTGTACTGCAGTTATGGTGTGCTGACATGTTTTGTACAAATTACTTCATTCTGTGTGAAATTCGAAAACTGCACAGATTTTAATGTGGAAGGGAGTCTAATTTAAAAAGTTACATTTTACGAATTCTAACAGGGCCATAACACTATTCAATAACAATATTCAATAAATAATTGTTTTGTAAAATGTGAAGACACAATTGATCACAGAACAGTAACTAGATGGTTGAAGAAATATTGTTCAGGCTACAAGAACCTTGACAATCAGACAAAGTTAGGTAAGCCTAGCTCTAGGAGGACCGTGTGATATAGAGGTAAATCTACCAAATAGCATCTGGCAAGCTTGGCATCTCACAGTCCAGTATGGTTTGTCATCTTTACGATTTTACTACCCAGAGCCGCTAAATTGTACCACACATTACCAAAATATTGCAAAACTTTTAACTCACCCTAGTTTTTGCTGCATAAAAATCCCAGTATGTCAAAACGTTTACTTAACTTGACCAGTTGGAGTGTAAAACAACTTTGGGATTTGGAAATATTTTTTAAAGTATATTCGTTGGAAACTCTAAAAGAATAATTTGTTTTGTGAATAAACTTTCAGAATTGGTTTAAAATCATTAAAAGATTATTTGAAACCGAAATACTTAAGTAAAATCTGCTATCGAAATAATTATCCTTAAAGTTTGTGCTACTGATAAATACTTTTTATCATTGATTGCTTATATGGAAAAATAAGAGAAAACAAATTTTCAATAGTTAAAGTATGAAATCCTTTCGACAAACTTCTTTTTTTATTACCAAATCATTTTAATGTATTTTTCTTTGATTTTGTTCACATTTCATATTAATGCGATAGAAAAATACATTTATGATGTGCAGTTCAGTGAATTTTGTTGATTGTGTAAAAATATCACGGATTCCTGTTAGAAAAGAAATTAATTATTAGTTATTATTTTCACATTCAAACAATGTATTCTGTATAAATTTCCTTTTTTTTTTTTTCGTTTTATTTTCTTGATTTTCATTCAAATGAATAAAATTAAGTGAATTCAAATCACCCGGATTGAATTTGTTTCAGTCATGAATAATAAACAACTGAATATATTTGAATTTTTGCTTGTTTCAAGTCCACCGCCTTTGGCCACCACAACATTTTATTTATGTTTTTGATTAGATCATTGTTTTTCTCCAACCGCCAAATCATTATTTATCATTAACATTCTTTAGAATATATTGTCTTATATCAAAAACTTCTTCCTTGCTAAGTAGCTATATGTATAAGGAAGTTAAGAAATTTTGATCAGGTTAGCAAAACCTGGATGAGCCTTCGGGTTGCTCTCGATCGTATTCAACACAAGGATGTTGGGAAGAGTTTTTTTTCCCTATATTACTCCGCTTACCCTTGATCTGTACCTTATAACGCTGAGTGTTAAAAAAGGAGGCATCAAGTACTATTTTTGAGTCTTTGGTATGACTCAACCTGGGCTTGAACTCCGTCTCAACACTTTGGGGTCCCCTGTTTTAGGCCTACCTAACTTTGACTGATCATCAAGGTTTTTCTAACCCGATCAAAATATCTTTAACTCTCTAGTTACTGTAGTAAGATCAACTGCTCCTTCCCCATAGGCACAACAAATATTTTTGTTGATTCCGTGGTTTCATTGGCCCATTTGAACTCCTAAAGCATAAGTTCCTGAATTAGACTACATTGCATGTTCATCTGTACAGTTTTCGAATTACACACGGAGTGAAGCAATGTACAACGTGTCAGCGCCCCAACTATCGTAATACTGCCAACGAAAGCAAGTATCTTCTATAGCTTGAACTGCTTCGGTCACAAACAAGCACATCGTAAAATATTACAAACCCTTTGAATGTACCGAGTACTTTTAGATATAATACGAATATTCAAAAACAAATCTTTCAAAATTTTGTATTAAAAATCCATTTACACTAAGGAAAATAACAATGCTTCTCAGGTATTACTACGTCCTTATTACTCCTTAAATTATATGCAATGCTGATGATAGTTCTACTCTAAAGTCTATTATGTAATAATCTATATCACGGAAATATTGGGGGGGTGTAATGGCTAAAGCGATGGACTGCGGAATCGTAGTATACGAGTTCGTACTCCAGTCGCGCTATTACGTTCACTTTCGGGCAAATACCCTTGGGAAGGATATGAGCCCCTTTATCCTCCCAGCTATGGGTTAAATAGTACCACTACCGTTCTTCTAGGAGAATGGATTTGGCATTAAATAACCTGCAAAAGTTGGTATGCCATTAAACAAAGATACCAAATCAGTGAAATATTATAGATTTTATCATGCTTCCTGATACGAGTTAATTCATATCTGCTGGCATTTTTCAAATGGTGATATATTGATTTTTTTTTTTTTTTTTTTGATTAGGCATTATTTTACCATTTGTCCAGGGAGTGCAATTCATTGGGTTCCACTGAGTTTTATATATCTTTCTGAGTCAATGATTTTTTATACTGTCCTTCATCATCATCATCATATCGTGCTGGCAGCACGGATATCCCTGACCCTCTCTCGCCACTCCTCCCTATCGTTCATCGCCCTAGGTAGGTCTTCAGGACAACAACCTGTATCCTCACATAGCTGCTGAATGTACGTTCGTGCTGGTCGTCCTGCTTTTGCGCGGCCGTGTGTGGGGATCCATAAGAGTACATCTCTTATGAGTTCATCTCTGCTTCTCCAGCAATGTCCTGCATGTCTGGTTCGCCTAACTTGAATAGTTTTCGTGATAGGGGGCAGGTGGCCGTACAGTTGGTGTCTTGTGGGGTGTTGCTGCCAGGACTTGTTCAGGATTGCACGCAGCATTCTTGTGTAATTGCCATCTAGTTTCTTCTCCAGCCGTTTTGTTAGCGTCCATGTAGTGCATCCATATAGCAGTATCGATGTGACCGCTGCCTGGAAGAAACTGCGTTTCATTTTATCGGTTAGGTCTGATTTCCATATAGTCGATAGCCTATTGATAGCTGTCCATGCTTTCGTTAACCTCGTTTCGATGTCCTTTTCGGTTGATTCGACGCTGCTTGTCTTTCCTTATCGGGGAAATTTGTTTTAAATTTGAGAATAGAAAAAATAAATGCAGAATCAATGAAGTTCATGCTCAAAACACCATGTAACATCCCCAAAGAGGATTCACATAGCTCTTGAAATCTTCATCACCAGCATTGCCATTCATTGAAAGAAAAGTTTTCTCGAAATGTGATATATATTTACGCCATATCTTCCTTCTTCCATTTCTTTCTTTTATTTATACAACACTTATGAATGCTTAACAGACAGGCAAAATGTTTTCTCAGAAGAAATCGAAGCCGAACTAACATATGATATTTGTTTAGACTTTCATTTTCATCGTAAAAGGAAAGCAGAAATAACAGACTGTTGTTCCTCCCCCCTCTCTCCCCCTCTCTCTCTCTCTCTCTCTCTCTCTCTCTCTCTCTCCTTGAAAAGTGAAACTGATCATCCTGAATTTACAAATTCAGAGGCCAAATACAGTTACAAATTGCCTTAGATTCAAATTTTACTTCTTTTTTTATTTCTATTTTTTTTTACTTGTGTCTCAACGACACAAATCAAAACATTATATCGTCTCTAATAGAAATGGAAGCCATTTCAAGAACATTGCTTCAAGCAGTAATAATATTTGATGAATGCTACATCCTGTAAACGTTGGTGTTACATTTTCTCAAACTTTTCAGATCCTTCAATGGATAAAGATATTCACCGAAAACATTATCAAGCAATTTATTCAAATGTATTATATTTCAATTTCCCGTTACGAGTGACTCCACCGACCGAATTTTGGTGATGGGAATATTATTACTTATCGTTACTTCAGCGAGTAAAAACGACTGCATCCAGCGACTTATCATAAATTAAACGGTTTCAGTTTTATTCAAACACTTATACACAACTTGACGAAATAAAAGCTATTTTGTTTGTTAGCAAAAGTGATCTTCTTGTTAAAATTTGATTCAACTAATTTACAAAAAAAGAAAGTTCAAATCCTTTTTTTAAATTTGCTCAAGATCTTACCAAAACGTACAAGCCATTACTCAATGTTTTAGTGTAAAGCTTCTACTTTGAATAATTTATCTACTTTGTACAAGACACAATACTTTCTTTTTTTTTCTTCATACCAACATTTTTCTGAAGGAAAAAATACATTATGTCTCTTACTAAAAGAGAAAGTTAGATAAAAGAAAGTTTGTTCAATTTCCATCTGATCCTTTGATTTGATTGTGCATTTAATCAGTATCAGTTGAATATTTAATGATTAAATTCTCTTTTAAATTATCCTTATAATTCTCCATGAGTCGGATATATTGATTAGGATTCATAATGGCTTCGCAAAAATACAAGCACGGAAATTATTTGCATTATAATAGCGATGTTTAGAGAATTCCCATAGCTCCCTTCATTTTACAGTTATAAAATATTTTAAGAAGGATGACTAACATTAAAGTATATCCACAAAGTTTTACTAATTCATTTTCACAAGAATACATTGATTAGCAATAGATATCAGAAGGTTTTTTGGAGATGCCTATGATATTGTTACTATAATAAAGATTAGGAAGAAAAGATGGCTGCATATCATAATTTTTCAGACTAGAGACAGGTGCTCTCTTAGAAATGTTTAAAATATTTCATTAATGTGGATAAAAAATTGTTTAAATAGAAATAGCACTTTTCAAGTTATGACGCAAAGTTGAATGACAAATTCTATCAGCATAATTTGCTTTCATAAAAAATTAATTAGAATAAAGGTTTTTCACAACAGAAAAAACTGAGTACACGATGCCATTTGATAATATGTTTAGATTTTTACTAAAAAAAGAACTTTTACCGATTTACTAGAAATTATATATATATATATATATATATATATATATATATATATATATATATATATATATACGTGTGTGTGTGTGTGTGTGTGTGTGTGTGTGTGTGTGTGTGTGTGTGTGTGTGTGTGTGTGTGTCGAAGGTACCGAAGATGGAGCTGAAATCAACTATAAATAAAACATAAATTTTCTTCAAAATTGTCTCTTTGGCATTAAACACATTTATTCCACTGAGCTTTCCATTAGT
This sequence comes from Sepioteuthis lessoniana, assembly GCA_963585895.1. Lineage (NCBI taxonomy): Eukaryota > Metazoa > Mollusca > Cephalopoda > Myopsida > Loliginidae > Sepioteuthis > Sepioteuthis lessoniana. The sequence goes on along the minus strand of OY757904.1, from coordinate 3,403,429 downwards.
CGAAGCTTCTCTAAAACTTCTCTTTTTATATTATTTGAATCTGCGCCGTCTTATTTCTTATAATTTCTTCCACTTCTTCTTGATGAATTTTCAGTTGAGGAAACAAGAAAATGAAAAACGGTAGGGAGTGTGCTAAAATCAGTTCGGTCAAAAAGAATCAAAACTGATTTCATAATATTACTCTAATCAACATTGACAGCAATCAAGATGGTACCTCGGGTGTCCTCGTGGTGTAATGGTTAAAGCGATGAACTGCGGAATCGTAGTACGCGAGTTCGTACTCCAGTCGCGCTATTATGTTCACTTTCGGGCAAATACCCTTGGGAAAGGTATGAACCCCCTTATTCTCCCTCCAGCTATGGGTAAATAGTAGGACGGACTAGGTTCTTCAGCCTTGTTCAGGCAACTAGTCTAGGAGAAGGAAAACTCTGAATTCAAACCTGTTAAACTCCGCTTAAAAATTGACCTTGTGTCATCTCCTGCCCGAGCGGAGGGGTTGGTAAATAGTACCTCACGTGTACAGTAAAAGTTTTATTGTGAAATTTAAAAGATTTAAAGCTTCAGTCTTTATACTTTTCTTCCCACCTTATGTATGTGTGTGTATAAGTGTGTATATGTGAGTATGTGTGTGTACGTGCATACAAATGACCTTTTAATCTTCTTCGCAAATGAGCAACTGCTTTCATTAAAACCCAAATCAACCATACGTTCGAATGCTGATTTCTCTTTTGTTGACAATTAACTTCATTTGATCTAACTTGTAGTGGGTCGTCTTTTTATATTTCAATCTCAAAGGTTTTTACATTTCTTTACATGAGTTCCCAATCCAGAGCAAAATCGACCCTCCATTTCCAGTTCCCAGATACTTTTTTAAAAAACCACATGCCAACATGTTTCCAAGGTAACCACGGCTGGGATATAATATCTTACATATATTCAGAAAAGCACTTTTCTTTTTGCTGCATTTTTTTAGTTTATTCCTATGATTACAGGAACTATTCGGAACGTATTCACCTGGCTAATATTAACAAAATCTATAGCTTCATGAGATCAATTGTATTTTCGCTTCAAAGTATTCGTTTCCGACGTCAAACATTTATCCCAACGTCAGTAAATCTTCTCTTGTGATTGCCATCAGTTTCTGTGATGTACTCTCCTTAATTTAGACGATGGTTTGAAATCATTTCCCTTTCAATAGTAATTTCAACTTCAGTAAAAAGCAAAATTCGCTTGAAAATATATTTAGACAGTAAGTAGGAGTTCTGACAGACCCGAGTGATTCGATCGTTTTTTGCCCCGACTAAATAAGCAAACGCGTTGTTAGGATGAGGCTGTTTGTTACATTTTACTACAGATACAGTTATATTATTCCTTCTGCATTTCTCAACAAGCAAAATTTAATTCAAAACTCCACCTTAGTGCTCAGGATTACAGCAAATATTGTTTGTGAAATCACTATATTTTCTTATGCGTCACTGTCAATATTCAATTTTTTTTTTATTGTAGTAGCCCACAAAGGGAATATTTTTGTTCGTTCAGCTAGTATATATATATATATATATATATATATATATATATATATATATGTCTCTGTGTCTGTGTACGTGGGTCCTTTAAAATGTTTTAATACTCAACCAAATCTTAGATTTGTTGTACATCTTTGCATGGGTCTCAACTGTACAGAAATTAAGATAAAAATCTGATTTAATTTATCAAGTGTAATAAGAAATGATAATGGGTTGTGACAGAAAAATGTTCAGCAATTCATCTTCTTTCCAGTCGAGCTTTAAAACGTTTTCAATGATCATAGTGTATATATATATATATATATATATATATATATATATATATATATATATATATATTTCATTAAGAAAAACACAAACCGGTCACATTAGGATTATAAATTTATTTCCATCCTGTTATGTGTTTTTGATAAAATCTAAAAATACGAAAAATAATTAACAGGACTTCTTCAGATCTACATTGAGCTCTTTACCAGGAAAATTTAAATGTTCACTTTTTAATAGTTTTCTTGTCCTGATGGAATTACTCCCAGCTCCGGTTTAACTGGACCAAATAATACTTATATATATATATATATATATATATATATATATATATATATACTAATCTAATATCTACCAGCATTCACGGTTACCAGAAAAAAAAAACCGCCAGGAACAAGAATCACCGCCCGGGGGAAAAAGAAAAAATATCATAAGACAAAAAGAAAGAAAAGGCCAACCCCGTCACACAGTTGAAAAAAATCAAGAGATATGCAGTCAGTTGGTCAAAAGAAAACTAAACCCTTCGTAAAAACTGCAATGCTACAATTACAAGAGTGCTTAACACGAGTGGAGCCAATTATAAAATTAACTTAAATCGCGAGTCGGAAATCTCTGACTAAACTTTTACCTTAACAGATCATCAGGAAGTCTAATACCGACCTGGTATTAGACTTCCTGATGATCCGTTAAGGTGGAACTTTAGTCGGAGATTTCTGACTCGCGATTTAAGTTAATTTCATATATATATATATATATATATATATATATGCAATGCATTCAATAAGTTGTACGGGCATTTAGAATTGTTGTATGCTCGTGAAAGTCTGTTATTGCTATACATCTGTTGAGATGACTGATCAATTTTTATGATTTCAGGTTCGAATGAACAGCTACAGCAGCAATTGGAATACACCCTACTAAAGCCTGATTGCCACAGATAGTGAATTTCAAAAATGCAATCTGAACGTGAGGACACTTTAGAAGAACGATATGCAATAAAATTATGTTTTAAACTTGGAAGAAATGCCACAGAAACAACGTATAGAATGCTTCGGACTGCTTTTGGAGCATCTTGCATGAATCGAGCATCAGTTTTTGAGTGGCATAAGAGATTCAAAGAAGGTAGTGAGTCTGTGAGGGATGATGAGAGATGTGGGAGGAGTAAGGACGTCAATACACCAGAGTTGATTGGCCAAAGGGTTAGGGTTAGGGTTACTATGTTAAGGTTTTAAGGGAGTTCAGGGAGAGATCCCGTCGGAAGAGGCCAGTACTCTTCAAATCGGGTCAGTGGCATTTACACCAGGACAATACACCAGTCCACAACTCCGTCCTTGTAACAGGCTATTTGACCAAGATGGGCATCAAGACAGTTCCTCAGCCTTCCTATAGTCCAGACCTTGCTCCCTGTGACTTTTGGTTATTCCCTAAGCTTAGAGGCTGTCGTTATTAGACAATTGAGGAGATTAAAGAGGCTGTGAGGAAGGTCATTGACACGCTCACACAAGAGGACTTCCATGGGGCCTTTCAGAAGTTGTTGTAACGGTACAACAAGTGCATTGCAGCCGGAGGAGATTACTTCGAAGGGGACTAGAGTTTCATGTGTGTACTATCAATAAAAGTGCCCATACAAAAAAAGTCTAGAAACTTTTTTAATGATCCTCGTATATATATATATATATATATATATAGTCCCTGTAATTATTCTCATGAAAAGATTTCTTTTGGAGAAGAGATTTATGAATGTACAAAAAGGAGCTTTTACAAGACAAAAACGACATTGCTTTTAAACACTAATTCTATTCGACATGATTCATTTAATGGTTCCAAGAACTGCTTTGTATCACTAAAACTCTAATTAAACATTAATCATTTGTTAACACACAGTTAAATGATCAAACGGTTCAATTTCTAACAACTCAATTTAGCAGATGTCTTTATTTGAACAGTTCTATTTCTATAGGACCCTATCCGGTGCCACCACTCCGAGTCAGAGTGGATCAAGACACTCATTGGGGTGGAGGAGTCTCACCCCTCTGCAGAGATGCAGTTGGTATATTCTACATCGTGCCTGACTATACAAGGGCCCCATGTGACTGCTAATAACTCAACTAATAATAATGTTGTGGTTTTTTTTTTGTTTCAGACTTGAAAATAATATATCATAACAAATATCAACCCTCAATCACAATTCCTTGGACAAGAGCGGAAAAGATATTTTGCGTCACTTATATGGAGACAAAATCATTCTCAACAGTGCAAGCAAAATTTCGGAGGAAGTTTAACTTTTACAATTATCCCCAGCAAAGCCAAATTTATCGTTGGGTAAACAAATTTCAAGTCACAGAGTCAGTAAACAACCTCAACAAGAAAGCTAAATGCCCAGATCTGACAGGAAGTTGACGGCAAGATGTCCTGGCAATATGGTGAGAGATTCTGTCGGAAGGAGTCTGAACCCCCCCCCCCGAAGACGTTTCTAAGAACTCGGTCTTTCACGTACATCGTTGCAAAGAATCTAAAAGATCTTCAGCTGTAGCCATATAGAATCCAGATTACTAGTCTCAGTAATAAATCGTTATCATATTAATGGATTGCGTCTATTTTGAGACACCCTGTACAACCCCAGCCAACTAGCCAATAAATATATATATATATATATATAAAGAAAAAATTTAAGAAAATTCTAAAACATTTTTTAATAAAAAAAAAATTTCCAACGGTGGAAATATCATTATATATTATTATCAGATACTTGTTACGGTTAACTTAACAATCGATATGCTAATCTTATCTAAATTTGGGGAACACACAACTAATCGAGTCTCAAAATATTAACAAAAAGAATTGAGCCATGTAATATAAACATAGAAGGAGAATTCTCTCCCTTTGAAAACCCAAAAACAACATTCATAATAAATAGAAATCAAAGATGCAATCCAAAAAATAAGTCTACCTAATCAAATGAACTAATTGCAATGAAATACACATCGGATGCAGTGAGGCACTAAACAAAAGTGTCTCTTTACATAAAAGCAACATAAAATTACCTGAAAATTGAAAACATTATGTATCAAAACACCTTTACGAATGCAGCAAAGAAAATCATAACTTCAAATAAAAGAAAAAACCCATAGATAGATTTAAACCAAGATTAGACAGAGCCTAACTACATGGACGCACGTGCAAACACACACACACACACACACACACATATATATATATATATATATATATATAAACACATCGACTAGTTTCAAGTACATTAGTGTGGGCTCAAATGTATTCTCACACACATTGGATCTACCCTATGCCCTTCAAAAACATATATATATGTGTGTACAGGTTCCATTCATGTATATGAAAAAATAAAAATCTAAAGGCCAAAATCGAAATCAATTACGAACCAATTCATCTTTCAATATTTACTTTTCTCTCGTTAGACCAACCACATTCTTTATTTATATAAGTTTGGATAGCATAGACACAAAATCAACAGCACTTCGTGACTATTTCTTAGTTGCCCATGAGAATCACGTAGGCGGGAATCAGAAAATCAATGACAACTGCTGACTCTGCGTCTACGCTATCTACGCTAAATTCTATATATATATATATATATATATATATATATATATATATATATATATATTAGTTTTCATATATATTTAATAGCATGGATGCTTATATGCGATCACAGGTTTAATGCCGTCTTTATACGATAATCATCAAGCAAATATACAAGAAAGCAACATAAATTTAAAAGAAGCAGACAGGGGAAGTGCTGTTGTCATTTTAATTAAAACATATTACAGAACAAACATTCAACAAATACTTAGGGATTTCATCATCTCTGCTTGATGATTGTCGTATAAAGACGACATGAAACCTTGGGTCGCAGATAAACACCCATGCTATTATATATATATATATATATATATAAACTAATATACATTTACCTAATTTAACTAATATATATTTTATAATAGCTCTATCACAGATATTTACTCTCCAAATTATACCACATTTGGTTTGCCACCAAACCATCGAGTGAGGTAGTGAAAACCATGCACTGTTGTAATATATATATATATATATATATATATATACTCCCCTACCCCCGTAGGGTTGAGTTCTTTAGCGAATGAAGTAATCGCGTTGCCATTAGCGTTTATTGCAAGGCTCTTCATATATATATGAATTGTGCTCTCGGTAGCCGTTAAGCGGATGTATGTAAACAATAGCAATTGTGATTTATAACCGTTTAAAATTTACTTCGCTGCTACTGGTTCCTCGTGGATGAGGGGTAGCGTCTCGATTGGCGTCTGAGTTAACCGGGTTTCGATCCCGGCTACGGGAAGCTAGTATGTCAACCCGCAGTGATGAGTTCTGATAGAACAAAACAGGTCTGTCTGTGGATGACTATATATATATAACTTAAGTCTATGAATAAACTTAAAAGAAACTATTCATAGAGAATATATTATATTAATGTTTTTAAAGTGGGCTCAAGGCACGACTATTATTATATAAGAATATATATATATATATATATATATATATCTTTTTTAAAAATTCACATGCAGAGCAAATATATAAAAATTATTAGGTAAAACTTTGCAGATAATATTCATTATAAATTTATTTTAACAATATTTTTATAAAAAGAATTTGGTACAACACCGGATAATAACGGGCTATTATCTAATTTATAATCATTTGGATTAATCTATTTTATTAGTATAGCAAGTTTTTTTTTTGTTTTGTTTTTTTTTAATATATGTTGAATCATAATTACTTAAATATCTAACTAAAGTATATTCCCCGATGTAACGGTAAAAATTCCATCAAATCTTGTATTCCATCTAATGAAACAATCTTTTTTATAAAAAAAGATTTTGGGATGAATTTATAATTGATCTTATCTCTTAGGTTTTTCCTAATATATATATATATATATATATATATATATATATATATATATATATATATATATAAGGTAAATAGCATCGAGAATATACAACAGAGGATCATGGCAGCTACGTTAAACGGCAAGCCCAGCACGACGACCATCTGCTCCAGCTCTACCAATGCTAACGATGAAACGAATCTCGACACACTCTATAATCCCTTATTCGTAGCATTGGAGACATGAATGCCCAAATAAGTAAAAACGTAAACGACAAATTCAGCTTACACAACTCGTCAAACAAAAATAAGGACCAACTAACGGACTTCACACAAGAAAATGGATTAACATCTCTCAATACTAAATTTCAGAAAAGAAAGAGAAAACTATGGACCTAGGGCGACGCAAATAACACTAAAGTAGAAGAGATAGACTACATCCTCAGGAATAAGAAATGGATTAATAGCGCATTGAGTTGTGAGGCATATTCCCCTTTTGAATGTGTTTTTCGATCACCGAATAGTCACGGCAAAGATACGCTGGTATGCAAACAACCAAAATGGCACACTATGACTGATCCCTGCTTAACAATAGGGATATTAGAGATAAATATACGATAATACTAAGAAACAAATTGGATGTACTTCAGGAGATATCAGAAACACTTACTCCGAATGACGAATATGAAAACTTTGTCAATGACCACATGGAAGCGGCAGCAAAATGCATACCAACCAAACTAAGAACAAAACAGAATTCTCAGGAAGACATTAGCAGTTAAGAAAAAACCTGACAACGAGAAAACCGCATCCCCCCTGCAATTAAAGGAGCCCAACTAATGCCAACGTTCATTAACTTAAGAGGGCACAAAGTGAACTAACTAATGCTTACCTAAAAAAACAAGCAGAATACGTCCACGACCAGATCAATAAGATTTGGAGTCTAAGTTGAAGATAGACAATTAAGTGAGTTGAAGGAAGAGAACCGCGAGAGCTTAACTAAAAGCTGCCAACCAAGAAGAATGAATAGACTTGAAGAAAGAACATTTCAAGAATCTGCTTGGAAAGTCCCAAAAAGTTAGGAATGAACCTTTGGTTTTTCCAAAGAATTTTCTCAATTTCAGGTTCAATGCGGGTGAGTTGCAGATCTTAGCCGCTATGGAAGTAAGTTTCATACCCCGTAGTTCTTGGCAATTCCAGTGTCAACTTTCTTGGGGAAAGGGAGGATCCATTGTGTTCTGTGAAGGGCCCCAAAAGAGAACATCAATCATGATTTCGTCCTTGCTCCTCTGTATGGACACAGGATGCAGCCTGGAAACCCGTCGAAAGTGATGGATGATAGAGACCGATGCCGAAAGAGATTTAAGGAAATCCGTGCTAACAGCACGACATCATGATGACACACACAGACACAGACACACACACACACACATATATATATATATATATATATATATATATATATATATATATATATCGTTTGTTAGTTGTTTGGGTTTTATGACATATTAACCTTTGTAGGTTGTTTAATACCAAATCCATTTTATACAAATAAACAGTTCTATTTCAAGTAACTCAGGTTAGCATGACTACAGTTCAATTGTCAAAAAGATTTCTATTTAAACCTAATCTGTTTATTCAAAGTTTTAATTCAGACAATTCAGTTTAGCATAAGTATAGTTTTGTTTACACAGTTAAATATCAAAGACTGTTCTATTTCGAACAATTCAGGTTAGCCTGAGTACAGTTTCAATGTCAAACAGTTCTAGTTTAAGCAATTCAGTTTAGCATAAGTACACACTTTATTTCAATTTGACCCATAGATAAGACCCTAGCTGGTGCTACCACAACGGACTAGAGTGGACCTGGGAGCGATGGCAATGAAGGGGTGCTCCGCATTCCCCAATGCTCCAGAATTACTGGAACCTCGCCATCAGGTTGTTTAGTTTCATATACAGGACATTTGTTGGGGTGGTCTTATCCCTCTGAAGAGGTGTAATTGGTGTATTCTACAGCCCCAGGTGTCCGCTTGGTGGCCGAGTGGTCTGAAACATTATCTAACGTAAAGTTGGACGGGTTTCGATCCCGGCTTCGAGCGCCCTGCGTGTCTAGCCACACTGAAGAGTTCTGAGCTCCCCCATTTGGGTTGAGCTCTCTGGCGAAGGAAATGCCGGCCACCGCTAGCGTAATGCAAAGCTCTTCGAAAGAATTGAGCACTCTGGTAGCCGATAGGGTATTAAAAAAATGTAAACAAAGGCTGCTGCTGCTGCTGCTGCTGTTTCTAAAAATAAAAATACCTTAAAATTCCCTTAGCCAACGTGGTCTGCTTGGTGACCGAGTGGTCTGAAACATAGTCTAACGTAAAGTTGGACGGGTTTCGATCCCGGCTTCGAGCGTCCTGCGTGTCTAGCCACACTGAAGAGTTCTGATAGAATGAAACAGTCTGTCTGTGGATGACTATATATATATATCGTGTATGGTGTTGAATTCCTGTTATTAATGGGTTAACATTTTATTAAGAACATTTTACCTCATTAGGCTACGAACTTAGAGATTATATCTTTGTAAATAGAAAAAAGAAACACATTTTAGGACTTTTAAACAGACTTTCTAATAACATTCTTCTCCATAAAGAAATTATAAATTTATATTTACAAGTCTTGTATGAATTATGAATATAAATATTTAACAGCCCTTCACACTGTCCCCATTGACATTAAAAGCCTTGGTGTTTCTTTTATATTCTCTCTTCTGCAGTTAAATCTGAGTTATTCAGTCTTTAATGTTTCTTCATTTACCTTTCTATCTTTTTCATTATTTTTCTTTTTGCTTTTAAAGATTATTATTATTATTATCATTATTATTATTATTATTATTAGATTTTTTGGTTATTATTCCTATTCAGAAGAGAAAAAAATGTAATCAATACTTTAGTTTAGACTTTTTGATTGATATGGTTTTTATCCATCTATAAACGAATGCTGCGAGGTCCGTATCTTGTCTCACAAATTAAAAGAGAAACCTGCAGGATGTGAATTTTCTCATCAAACCATGTAGTTCCTAATGATTGCGACTTATGCTCAAATGTCAGATCTGGAAAATTAATATTCTGGGATAGAGTTATCAGCTCGACATATAATTAGTGCCTGTCGGCAGAACAAATTAATTGAAAAGATGACTCTACTCAGAGGCTAATAGTTATTTCTTTTGCTTCCAAAATAAAAATAAAAACTAGTTTTTTGGTTAGGGCGTCTGTCTTATCTATTAACCCAGGGCAAACATCCATTTTTACAACCTAGTTTGAATTTTTTTTTGTTTTTTGAATTTTTTTTTTTTGTTTTTGTTTTTTTCGTTTGATCCTTTTCAATTTTTATGATTTTTGTCTGAATGATATAAACTATAACCAACTTTGTTTTTTTTTTTAATTTCCAGCAACAAAGAAAAAAATCCACATTATGATAAATAAACTTTTCTAAATAACTTTGTAGCAACTTTTAGGCCCGGCAATATAATCCAATTTGTATCCGTCTTTCGTAGAATAGAAATATATAGACAATGTCCTTTTCATATGTTTTTCAAATAATTTTGAGGTCAGTAGGTTGACACAACAACACGCAATATTTTGAAGCAATTGCTTTGACATCCTAAATGGTGTCTCATTGAAGACAGACAAGATAGCGAAGAAATGAAATCTAATATTCGTATTTTTTCTGTAAGAATATTCTGTTGAGAATTTCTTTGTTACAATAGCAATATAATGATGAGACGTAGAGGATAACCTAACAAGAAAAAAACCCAGACGACATAGATTAAGTAATGAATCCTTGGAAGATAACACAAAATTCAATGTCAATCTATTTTATCTAAATGTATAATTCACTGAAGTGAAACAAAATGAAGTCAACGTTTCATAACGATTATTAGGCAAATCAACCGCCATTATAAAAGTAACGGTGTAACGGTGACTGGATTGTTCGATGATTCTAATTTGATTTCATTTGACAAAATGTTTGATTTCTATCCTACGTTTAGGATAAAATTTCAGTTTTCCTAACAACAACAGTCAGTACGTTTACATGCTTGAAAAATATATGAGGAAAAGTCAAACATACAAGTGTGAAGAAAATTCACTTTTCCATCCTGAAGCTTCTTTTACCGAAAGAACTGAGTAGATAATTAGGAGCAAAACCTGTCGGCGGGGCATTGAATACACTAAATGTATTCCCTGATAAGCTGAAAGATCCCTGCCCCCCAAAAACTGTTCTTGATATATGACAGTAAACTGCATCAGATGCAAAGACTACTGTTCTGGATATTTAAGGAGTGTGGAGTACCCCTTTATAACTCCAAGGTCCACTGATCCAGAGTGTTAGTGCTGGTTAGGATCTCATATATGAGTCAAACAAGATCTGTTAGGGTCCCATTTATGGCGGTCAAATTGACCCTGTTTGATAATCGGAATAAGTGATATCATATAAATGTGAACAAAATTTTGGCATCGAGAATTACTTGAACCTGTAATAGATTGCTAACTTATTATTATTATTATTATTATTATTCACTAATTAGAGCTTTTCACATCAGCGTTAGCCGATGGTTTTTCACTGAAGTCTGAGTGACAGCAAGTCTCCTCAAGTCTCCAGGAATCTTCTTAGTATTCTGACAGTTCTCAACAATGCTGTCGTTTGGATAGTCTCCACTCGTCCGCCAACCTCCAAGTCCTCTAGTCCCTTTAGTAATCCCTTAGTTACTGTTCCAAACGCACCAATTACAATTGTTATAATTGTCACCTGCATGTTCCATAGTTTTTATCATTATTATTATTATTATTATTATTATTATTATTATTGATATGCTCTATTTTAAATCCTTTAAGAGTTTTTAATCCAGTATTAGTAGATAGTTTTTTACTGGTGTTTGAGTGACAGCAAGTCTCCTCAAGACTCCAGAACTTTTCTCATTATTCTGACCGATCATAATAATGCAGTAATCTGGAAGGTCTCGACTTGTCTTCTTATTTCCAAGTCTTCCTTTTCCTTTTACCAATTCTTTAGGGATTGTTTCAAGTGCACCAATTATAATTGGTATTAACGTCACTTTCATGTTCCGTAGTTTGTTTTTTTTTACTTCTCAAACAAGATCTAGATATTTATCTCTCTTTTCCCTTTCTTTATTTTCACTCTGTGGTCTGCCGGGACAATATAGTTCACTATTTTTCTATCACGTTTTTTTTTTCTTTCACGTCTTTTTCTTTCACGTTTTTTTTTCTTTCTTTTTTTTACAATCATAAGGTTTGATCTTCTGGGCGGGATTAGGTGATCTGTTCGTATCTTAAAATCCAAGAGAAGTTTGTGCGCTTCTTTTTCTAGGACGGATTCCGGGTTGCGCATATACCACTTGTTCGTAAAGTCAGATTTCAATTTCTTGCACAATTCCCTGTGGATCACCTACCGCACCCAGTGGTGTCAAGTCTTATACTCTTTTTGTGCTAATTTTCAACTTTCGCTTATTATGTGATTGATCGTTTCGTTTCTGTTACATCATAATCTATATTTGCTAATTTATTACGTCTTATCTATTTTTGATTGAACACAGTTGGTCCTTTATAATTATTATTAGTTACTTGAAACCATATAACTGAGTGTGCCAATAAATAATTCATAGACATTTATATGGAATTAAGCATTCCTATCTAATACCAATAATTATATGGTTTCAAGTAATTATTTCTATTAAATAATATAAAATAGAAATAATTATTTGAAACCATATAATTATTGGTATTAGATAGGAATGCTTAATTCCATATAAATGTCTATGAATTATTTATATTAAGAATAGTTCCAAGAGGGGAGTCGCCGTGTTGTTGTGACTAGGGTGTTGGACATCGTAGTAAGCGAGTTCGAACTCGAGTTGCACTCTTATGTGCTCTTGAAAAAGGAATTTCCTTATCCCCACCTGCAGTGGGTTGATTAGTATATCTACAGTTCTTCTATAAGAATGGTCTTTGGCATCAAATAACTCACGAAGGTTGAAATGCCTTTAAACAAAGTAACAGCAACTGAATAGTTACTTGAACCCATAAAACTGTGAGAAACAAATGATTATTATCAAATAGAACAAGTTTCTAGGGATCAATTGCTTTACATTATTGGTATTATATAGGAATACTTGAAAACATATCTCTGTGTACTATTATTTATTTTAGATAGGAATGATAGTACAATTAGAATTACAATGCAATGCAGCATTGGAAATAGTGAAAATTATTATTAATGATTCAGAAATGAAACAGATTTTGACATTGTATTTTTGGATCATTTTATGAATTACAATATAAAAATAGATAGAACAACGTTTAAAAGAAAAAAACATGATTTAATTTTTTTATTCTTCTTGTGAGGATTTACAAATTTGCTTTATTATATTTTAAATTATGAAACGTTTAATCAACTTTCAATTTATAAAAAATATATAATTGGAAAGAATATTTGTTTTAAGGGATGAAAGATAGAATCTTATTTTAAAGTTTTATGTTACTCACGCGCATTCCTTTAGGATATTTGAAAGTTCTTGCAATATTAAGAAATTAGGATTTTCCTGTTGGACAAAAATTTCGCTTTGTTTGAAATGCATCCATGTGTAATTTCATTGAGAAAAATTTTAATAATTATCTGGTTCATTAATTCATTCCATTTTATCTGACTACTGGATTGTCACACACCAAAGACGAGTGGTCCCCCTTGGAGGAATGGCTAAAATGCTAGACAGTGACATTTTAGTTAGAGAGTTCGAACTGCAGTCATGCTGTAACGTTTACTTTCGAACTAATGACCTTGGTAAAGGCATGAACCCCCTTATCCTCCCCAGATATGGTTTAAATTGTACTATTATTGTTATTCTACCACGATGATATTAAATGACCCACGAAGGTTGACATGCCATTAAACAAAGAAAGCGAACCAATTACTAAACATAAAGCAGTAGATTAAACATTTCAATTCTGTATTTTTATTTTGACAGAATTGCAAAGAAAGTTTTTTTTTAATAATCTGAAACGGTTCTAAGTTATTAATAAAAGTTCTAATTGTAACCCTAACCCTATTCTAATCTAAACCCTAAACCTATGAAACCAACTAAAAATAATGATTTCAATTGAAAAACGGCGTCAATTTTAAAATCGCTTTCCTAGAAATAATTTTTTTTTAATTAAAAAATGATTTTTAAATAAGTAGTGATGTGATCAACCAGGTTAAATTTAGCACAGAAACAAACTCTCATTTGATTAATTTAAAAAAAGAATCAAAGTCAATTTTACCGTCTGAAACTTTATTGTCGACAAGTCGTTTTTGTTCTCATCAAAACTTTTTTAAAAATTAAATTGTCATAAAATGCTACCATTCTCGATTAAGACTCTTCATGGAAAAAAACAGGCTAGTTTGTGTGGATCTGTTGATCATTAATAAAAAATGTGGATATGTTAATTATATGTTAATTATATTATAGTACTTGCTACTTCTCATTTGTTCCAAGAAATATCGAAATCTTCTGCCAATCAGATTATATTAGCATTTACTACATTTCCGATACGTATGATTTACAAGTGAAGTCGTCAATGAGAATTCTCTGCACCTGCTGATCTGTGAGATGATCTGCTTACGATAAGGGCTTTTTTTACGATAGGTCAACCTTAGCTTACAAAATAGACCAACTCATGAAGATCAAACATATCAAACAGTTAAATAGTCTTTCTATTTGATTCTACAGAAATTAATGTAATTAATATCGAAGGAATAAAAAATGATATAATATTCTTTTAGAAATATGACATTGATATTTTCAAAATGTTTAGTATTGTTTGCCTTTCTTTACTGCGTCAGATAAATTTAAAACTCCGAGTTGATATTTTATCTTTAAGAACATTAACTGCTTAATCTTTTGTGATCTTTTTAATCATAAATGTTACATTTATGACACAGAGAGTTTGCATAATATAGTTTTATTTGATTAATCACAAATTCGCTTCCAATGTGTTTGAGCATTATAGGAAACATGAATATAACTTTTGAAAAAATGTTTACTAGATCTAAGAAGTAAAACTGTTATTTTTATTTAAGTACTTTCAGGTAATTAGTAATTATGTCTTGCAAAAACATTAGTGAATATATTCGGATTTCTCTTTGATATTTTATATGAATTGCTTATCTCCTCGAGTCGTTTCAATTTAAAATCATGGCTTATACTTCTTGTCAATGGTTAAAGTTTGAAGAAACCAGGTAAAAAATCGAGGATCTTGAAAGCTCTTTCTCCAAGATCAGTAATCCAAACTTACCGGGTACAAGTGTTAAGTATTCCTGTATTGTTACTCGCCAGCAGTCACAATTGAACTGGCAACCTCCAGATGGTTCTCAAAGCTTCTAAAGAGACAATCATCTGGAGGTTGCTGGTTCAATCCTGACTGCAGGCGAGTAACAATACAGGAATACTTAATACTCGTACCCGGTTATGGCTAACGGAATCAGAACAGGCAACCACCGTGGATTCAATAAAGGACGTAGTTCGAAATTTCGTGAAGTTTCCCGAGTTCGACAAACACCTGAAGAAGGCTGGAGGACATATCGGCCGAAACGTTGTAGAAATAACGATAAAGATGAAGACAATAGCCCGAAAACCCTTAATGATAAAAATCAACAAGCTTCGTCTCAGAAATTTAGACAACAAATATCCATTGTCTAAGTCTCCGTTTGTTCCCTACACATTCTCATTTCTCCCCCTGTCTTTCCCCCTAATGTGTGTGGGTGAGTGAATAGCAGAATGATTGCTACTGAATCTTATTTCAGACATTTACACTTATCTGTTGTATAAACATGTATATTAGTTTCAGCAAATCTGTGGCTTTTACTCAAGGTACTTATTGATTTATTAAAAGCTTTGATGATATCTCACACTCTCCAAAACCTTGTCATTGTATTCTCATTTAGACTCAGTGCTATTTAGATGAAAGAATATTTATCTAAATAACACTCTATATAATTATTTTCATCATCATCATGTCGTGGCGCCAGCACAGATCTCCCTGACCCTCTCCTGCCACCCGCCGTCCATCGCTCTCGGAAGGTCTTCAAGGCTACATCGTGTATCGGCACTGAGGTGTTGTATGTAGGTTCTAGCTAGTCGTCCTGCCTTTGCTCGTCCATGTGAAGGGGTCCACAGGAATGTATCGCTTATGAGTTCGTCCCTATTTCTCCAGCAGTGTCCCGAATGTCTGGTTGTCTAAATTGGATGGTTTTCGTGATGGGGCGGTAAGTGATTGTACAGCTGCTGCTCTGTGGGGTGCTGCCTCCAGGACTTGTTTAATATTGCTTGCGGCATTTTTGCATAATTCCCGTGAAGCTTTTTCTCCATACGTTTAGTTAGCATCCATGTAGCGCATCCATATAGCAGTATCGACACGATCGCAGCTTGGAAAAAAATGCGTTTCATTTTATCGGTGAGGTCTGACTCCTATATGAACGATAACCTATCGGTAGCTTTCCATGCTTTGCTAGTCGCGTGTTGATGTCTGTTTCGGTTGATGAGACGCTACATCCTTGGTAGGAGAACTTGTCAACTAGTTTCAGAGAACTACCTTTTAGTGTGGAGATGTCGTTTCTTTGATTAAAGCACATGTATTTCGTCTTGTCAGCGTTGACATGGAACCCTATGCCATCAGCTCCTCGTTCCAGACAATGTAGCAGGGTTTCGGCTTGGGCGGGTGTATTTGCTAGAAGCGCTATGTCGTCGGCGTAGTCCGCGTCCGTAATTGTGTGTGCGGGGTATTTTCTGCTTCTTTCCTTTGTCAGCTTGAAACCGTTGTCTTTCATTTTATCAGTAGACGTTCTAAGCACGTAGTCCAGACAGATAATAAAGAGGTATGGGGCTAATGTGTCTCATTGCAGACACCTGCTTCAATGTGCCTCAATCCGGGGAGCGGACTTTCATGTTTCTATATAGCATCATTATGGCAGCGACGGTTTCTTTGGGTAGGCCATAGGCGAGTAGTATTTGCTCCATCTTCCCTTTGTGTATGGAGTCAAAGGTCATGCAGAAGTCGACAAATAATATTGCTGCGTCTATGTTTTTTGCACGTACACCTTCAAGAATTCGACGGATTGTCAAAATTTGAGATGTCGTGGATCGATTTCTCCGAAAGTCATTTTAGTCTTTCCTAAGTATCGTCTCAATTTTGGATTCTATGCGGTTTCGTTGTAGAGCTTTGTATATCTTAGCTGCTATGGATATAAGGGTTATACCTCGGTAGTTTTTGGCTAATTCGAGGTCGCCCATAGGGAAGGGAGGATGCATCCCTTTGTCCATCTGACTATTGTGTTTTGATTATATACGGCATTACAGTGTGGGAGCAGCATGTCGTCGAATTCCCTTGCCTTCCATACTTCTTGGGGTATTTCATCAAGCCCTGCTGCTTTCCTATTTTTAAATTTGTCTTAGTACTGAGTCAAGTTCTTCATGCATAAACTTTCCTAATATAATGTCTAAGTGTTAACTACTTCGACCCAATTGTTTAAAAAACAATACAAGATTGTTTTACCGCAAAATATGTATCAGTTATAATTATGCGACCGTTAAGTAATTCTGTTGGTAATAACAATCGCTTTAGGTGTAATGCGACGCTGACAATGTAAATAAAACTATCTCATGGTTAGAGATTGAAAGTGACCAATATGTCCCGGGTTCTATTTGTTGACATCGATGTATTTCGTCTTAATTAACCTTGTTATTGCAATCATTCTTACAACGACATCTAATATTCTTATATCATTATTATTGATGCAATAGTGATGGAATTATTCATTATAAGTTTCATTTATTATCACTCCATACGATATAAGTTTATAAGTATAAACATTTCAACTATTTAATTGTCAATGGTAACTTTGTCTTTTATCATTATTACTATTAACTGAATCACTAAACAGGTCAAATAATTATAACTGATGTAGTGCATGTGTATTTTGTTGTAAAAAATCTTGTATTGTTTTTTAAACAATTGGGTCGCAGTGAAATAATTATATAGGGTGTTATTTAGATAAATATTCTTTCATCTAAATAGCACTGAGTCTAAATGAGAATACAATGACAAGGTTTTGGAGAGTGTGAGATATCATCAAAGCTTTTAATAAATCAATAAGTACCTTGAGTAAAAGCCACAGATTTGCTGAAACTAATATACATGTTTATACAACAGATAAGTGTAAATGTCTGAAATAAGATTCAGTAGCAATCATTCTGCTATTCACTCACCCACACACATTAGGGGGAAAGACAGGAGGAGAAATGAGAATGTGTAGGGAACAAACGGAGACTTAGACAATTGGAATCGGCAAATTTTCTTTGAATTCAACTCACGACTGCTAAGATCCCTTTCAAACCTTTTTAAAGAAAAATAGGAATATATTTCTCTTATTGACATTTCTACAACCAATTATCTTGAAGTGATATTTTCTCTTATTCACTATCGATAAAGCTTAACAAACTTTTGTATAAACTAGGAAAAGAAATACTTTCTTTCAACAATGTTACACGTAAGTTTGGATTATTGATCTTGGAGAACGAGCTTTCAAGATCCTCGATTTTTTACCTGGTTTCTTCAAACTTTAACCATTGACAAGAAGTATAAGCCATGATTTTAAATTGAAACGACTGGAAGATATAAGCAATGAATACAATAATAGTCACGCTTAGACTCACAGTTCTCATCAAAAGAATGGAATCAATAACCCGAATTCAAATCCTTGATGAGTGTATTTCTATGCTTACACACAAGTACGCTTACCCACGTCCAGCTGTGGGTGAGATAGTTGGACAAACTGGGTTCTTCGGATTTGTTTAAGCAACCTATTTAAGAGAAAGAAATCTCTGAATTCAAACCAACTTTACTCCACTCAAAACAGATCTTATGTCCTATCATACCTATGAAGAAGGAAAGAGTAAATTAGAACCATATCCATTGTCAATGGATAAGTGAGAAAAACATTTTACGATAAAGGAGGAAAATCAGTTCATTAATGTGTCTAGTACTAATGAATCAGTTTTGACTAATTATCAATTCTCTGTAACACGATGGAGGAATAGACATAAACTTGGATGTTCTCCATGTTGAAAATTCATATAACATATGTTTAAGTATTTTGTACATTGTTAGGCTAGTAAAATCGGAAACCCCTTCAAAGTAGATATTTTCCTCGTCTGTTTTCATTGATCCAGTCATTCACTGATTAACACCCGTTTGTCTATTCGTTTATAAATATATTCATTTCCCGACTCATTAAGTTTTTCCTTCCTCTTATTTCATCGTTTACTTTGTGTATCATTGATATAATTACTTAATTATTCATAAATTAACTTATTCTTTAAGTTGGATTTATGTCTTCCTTCTTGTTATGCAATCAGATTTAGTGTAATAGACAAAAATTTCTTAATAGTCAATCACGCTGATAGCTCAATGCCAAAAAAAATTCCTATGGTCACATTTGTTGCATTTAGTGATCAATTGACGTTGTGTAATTCTTGTGAACCAATGCAACATTTGTTGAAACCTAGGATAAATTGATCACTTCAAGAAAAAATTCCTACAGATGTCATCATTTTTTCTTTTGAAGACATTAGCACTTATTCATTTACTAAGGTAAACTTAGCAGTGGTGCAAGGGCGGAAATGTGGGTCACTCAGTGAGAAGACCTTAGCACATGAGATGTAATTGACATCGGATTAAATATTGATTCATTAATATTCTTCAGAAGTTTTAGTGTAAGAAAAAAAAACTAGATGATCCCTCAGAATAAACACTGACTTTTCACGGCAGATCAATTTAAATATTAGATTTTTGACGCCATTTACTTAGTTTCAAGGAAATAGTTTGAATCAATAGAAGAATATGATCAAATAAATAGGTTATTGTCTATATACTTGAATTTCTAGTAGCAATATCTCGGCTTTTAACGAATTAACACAATATACTACCCCTATATAATAATTCAATCAACATGTTATGAATAGTCCAGTCGGCAACCAAAGACCGATGTGCTATACTAAGTAAAGCTTAGCAAATAACACGTGTGTGTTAATCTGCTGCCGTCTATACTGAAGTATGAACTCTGGAATTTATTCTTTTAAATGATGACTATTCTTAAAAACTCATTTATTAAAATTTATTCTTACATACAAACTTATTAAACAGTGTTTTACTCAATCAGAGTTTCTATTCCCTTGTTTATTTAACAGCATATCTAATTTAATTTGGGTGCCCCGCGTAGTGTAATGATTAGTAAGCTTGATTGGCCAACCTGCAAGAGTGGGTTCGAGTCTCAGTGGGCGCCCATTCATTCGGCCTTGTGTCTCATCTAAGTAAAAAGCTTAGTAAATTACTACTTACTTTAATTTGTTTACTTATTTGAACTCTTCTAAGTTAGCGGGTAGTCCACGTGGTGTTGTGGCTTACATGAAGTACTGTAACATCTTAATAAGCGAGTTCGAACTCTAGTTGGGATATTACATTTTCTTTCGGACTAATACTATTGAGAAAGGCATGAACTCCGGTATTCCGACATCTATGGATTAGATATTACCGTTCTTTAGTAGGATGGCTTTGGCATTAGATAACCCAAGGTAGTTGATGTGTCATTAAACAAAAAGCAGACCAATTTTCTAAATTGATTTCATTTATTTATTCGTTCTATATTTTACTCTTAACCTCATTCACATACTCGAGTCTCAACCACAAAAGTAGGAATTCATCTGAAAATCAAAACAGAAATATGGATAAAACAAACACACACTGAAACATGTATCAATACCTTCATAGCTTCTTAATTCACTTAACTAGAATTTTCTGCCCAGTCTTACCCCTCTGCAGAGGGGTAAGACCCCCCCCCTAACGAGTGTCCTGGGTATGACACTAAACAATCTGATGGTAAGGTTCCAGCAGTGCTGGACCTTTGGGGAATGCGGAGTACCCCTTCATTGCCATCGCTCTGGCCCGGAGTGGTAGCATCTGATAGGGCCCTATCTACGAGTTAAATAGAACTAAGAGCATACTTATGCTAAAGTGAATTGTTTGAGTAAACTAAATAGCTTGAAATAGAAATGTTTTTGACAATTAAACGGTACTTACATTTAAGCTGCGTAGTTATGCTTTACTGAATTATTTGAAGTGGAACTGTTTTTCGACATTAAAACTGTATTTACACTTAACTGAATTGTTACATATAACTGCTTGAATAGTATGAAATAGAAATGTTTTTGACAATTAAACTGTGTACTTATGCTAAACTGAATTGTTTTAAATAGAACAGATTATTTATATAAAAATGGATTTGGCGTTAAATAACCTACAAAGGTTGATATGCCATAAAACCCAACCAACCAACCATTAACTCGAATATTCCATCGTATTTTTCGTATCGATCCACTTTTGTATGTAAGTGTAATGTATATATATGACCAAAATGTACACCTAAAACACAAGTACGAAGCTTTGTATCACCTTTCATGCGTGTTCCAATAAATCAAGATATCTTAACAAATATATGTGTGTGCGTGAGTGTGTGACTGTGTATGATGCACGGATATGAGCCCATATAAATATTACTAAGCAACGACACTCATAAACAGTTTTATACAAACTACCTTCACAGATTTGATGTATGTACCCTGATTCACAGGAAATTAGCATCATTTATATTTTTGCATTAATAGAAATGAGTTTGTTTTTCTTTCTTTTTTTTCTTTTTTTTAAATTTTGTTATTTAAACGCACACATATGTAAAACGAATCATAATAAATGTATCCATGTGCACGTCAAAATCATAAATAACCGCCTACAAAGATAGCAATAGTTCATGTGTACCTAATAAGTATACGCGATTTAAATATTCGTCATCAAACACAAAAATTCCAACATAGGAACAAACCCAAGGTATAAATACATTCAATTGGTATTTATCTATTACTCCTGCACATACACCCTACCACACACACATACTTTTTAAAATCGTTTTTTTTTGGGGGGGGGCATTGGGGGTGTTTTTGTTTGTTTTGTTTTTTTATTAAGAAAAAGCTAGTGAATGTACATTTCTAATTAGTAATAGAAACAAGAAAAAACCCTCAATAAAACATGAAAACCGATTTTAATTAAACAATTTTCTTTACATAAATACGGATAATCAGATTGATAAATGAAAAGAAAATAATAAATAATGGGGTCTTCAGTAATAATACTTTATCAATATATGGGATTCATGAAGATATTCGATTATCTGTTCTTGGCCAGAATGTATTTGATACAACGTGAAGGCCAGTCTCGTTGCTACCGAAATTAAAAGGCGTTCCTCATCAGGTTTTACAGATGTTCTTTATCGTGCTCCATTTTACGTTGTCGATACAGCAAACTGTGTGTTTCTCCGTGTATGTACTTGTACGTACCACCTTAAACACATTATATATATATATATATATATATATATATATATATATATATATATGTGTGTGTGTGTGTGTGTGTGTGTGTGATCCTGGAATTTAGACTGTGACCCCTGGGTTTCATGGAGTTTTTTGCAAAACAACAATCATCAGGCAGTTAAGAAAATAAAATTAATCGAAAATCTAAAAAATACAGTCACAAAACTGTTGGGATTTTGTAGGAATATCTACGTGTGATTGCAAGTGTGTGAGTGTGTGTGGGTGTGTGCGTATGCTTGTGTGGGTCATAGTTGCGTATTAATGTGTGAGTGTTAAGTGAAGGTACAAACGCAGCGTGTTGCTTTAACCGGATATAAATTCGTCGGTGTATCTTAATTTTTGGCTACATTATTTTATTTCTGTATGTGTAGGTGACCATAGCTAAGGAAAAAAAACATCATCATTGCATGTCGAGGGGAATGAATGAAGATTTGATTTGTAAGCGTATTTAAACGGTTATATTATGGTAGACCAGAATCACAATGGGTATAAGTAGGGATATATTGTATTGCAATATAATATTGTACAATGTTGGTATTATATTTAGGGAAGAGAATTGGACTAGGATATAATAATAAATTGATGAAATGTTGCGTAAATATTATATATACTATAGTTCTCTTTGATAGTACGTGCGTAATGAAAATGAAGGGGTTACAATAATAGTTAGTATATTTATGTACGATGATGATTATAACAGAAGAGCAAAGTGTTGTCATTATATATTTAAGGAAATTGATTAAGGAAATAGATGGCGGGTTTGGGGGTATGGGTAATAGGCAGTTGAGATGGTTATTTTTAATAGTTATATGTTTTGTGTTAATGTTGTGTGATATACACGCTATTGTAGAAAAGGGTAAAGGGTATGTGGTAGATAAGATGAATGAAGAGTGTTGCGGCCTATTCTTAATTCTCATAAAAATTTAAAATTAACAGATAATAGAGGCGTGTGGAGAAGATTATGGGGATTAATGGAGAAAGATGGTACACATATTGTGTGGCGGGTGTGATGGTTGGTGGAGGAAAATGATACTTATGGTGCTTCAGGGTTTTTTTGTATATATATATATATATATATATATATATTTGAGGTGTTAGATGGGTTATGTGTATGGATCGAAGAGTGAGAGAGGTATTTGTTCTC
>OY757904.1:3302577-3372577 GCA_963585895.1 Sepioteuthis lessoniana | reverse complement strand
CTGTCTGTGGATGACTATATATATACGAGGTGCATAAGATAAGTTTCCAGACTTTTTTCCTATGGGCATCTAAAATTGATGTAGACTCTTGAAAATTCAGTATGTTATTGCTATACATCTTATGAGATGACTGACCAGTGTTTATGATTTCAGGTTCAAATGTACAGCTACAGCAGCAATTGGAATACATACTACTAAAGCCTGATTGTCACAGCTGGTGAATTTCAAAAATGCCATCTAGACGTGAGGACACTTTAGAAGAACGATATGCAATAAAACTCTGTTTTAAACTTGGAAGAAATGCCACAGAAACGTATGGAATGTTTCAGACTGCTTTTCGACCATCTTGCATGAAGCGAGGATCAGTTTTTGAGTGGCATAAGAGATTCAAAGAAGGCAGGGAGTCTGTGAGGGATGATGAGAGGTGTGGGAGGAGTAAGAAAGTCAATACACCAGAGTGGATTGGCCAAAGGGTTAGGGTTAGGGTTACTATGATGAAGTTTTAAGGGAGTTCAGGAAAAGATTCCGTCGGAAGAGGCCAGCACTCTTCAAATCGGGTCAGTGGCATTTCCGCCAGAACAATACACAACTCCATCCTTGTCACAGACTATTTGACCAAGATGGGCATCAAGACAGTTCCTCACCCTCCTTATAGTTCAGACCTTGCTCCCTGTGACTTTTTGTTATTCCCTAAGCTCAGAGGCTGTCGTTATTAGACAATTGAGGAGATGAAAGAGGCTGTTGCGAAGGTCATTGACACGCCCACACAAGAGAACTTCCATGGGTCCTTCAAGAAGTTGTTGGAACGGTACAACAGGTGCATTGCAGCCGGCAGAGATGACTTCGAAGGGGACTAGAGTTTCATGTGTACTATCAATAAAAGTGCCCATACGAAAAAAGTCTGGAAACTTATCGTATGCACCTCGTATATATATATATATATATATATATATATATATATATATATATATACTTTGAGATTCAAATATGTGCATATATATTCTTTTCCAAAAACATACATATACGAATAAGCGTAAACCAGTATCTGTGTATATCTATTGTGTATGTGTTTAAACAGATGCCGACAGACTGAACAAGCATACAAATTAGCAGGTGTAATAAATTGTTTTTAGCATAAGCAATGGATAATAGGAATGTTATCAAATAAACTGAACTGTCAAAAATTTATAGACAACTACATGATGTTTCTTTCCTTCGCTTGAATAAGGGCGGCGATGCAATGTGCCTTCAAGTCTACAATGTGCTGAAATTATTGCATGGATATACCATCAGACATGTTTCATACCAGTCCATAATTTTGTTGGGTTTTTGTTTTGTTTTTTGTGTTGTTTTGTTTTTCCTTTGTTTTGTTTTGTTTTGCTTTATTTATTCGAGGGTGGGGGTGACGCCATTAACGTACATGCATACATTTTTGGGGGAGGAAGATATACAAAAGTTCTCCACACGAAGTTGTGGTGAAAAGTTCTAGTTGCTACAAAGAAAGGAAACAACTTGAACTATAAAACATAAATATCAATTTAAATATTCATCCCTGTGGGTTAACACATTTGGAACATCTATTCTTAAGTTTCCTTCAACAACAAAACAAATCCTTTAAAATAAAAAAAAAGGTTATTTTCTTCTTGGTTGTGTCATGAACTTTCCAGAATCTTAATACAAATACTGTAAAAAATAAGGATTTTCGGATATCAAAAACTCAATAATGACTACAGTAATATAGTGTATTATATACTATATTAAAAATATTAATTTATAATCATTTGTATGAATGTACATAATGGTAATAAAGGTAAAATATTGGAATAAAAGAAATATTTAATCGCAAACAATAAACGGAAATAAAGCAAAAGACAATTTTTGAGCAAGTAACATCTTCATTATACCCAATGTCAGTGAAATGTGACGCTTATAAGTTCTATAATAAAAAGGTAAATTGGTTTGACCTTTAATTATCATTTATTTATTTGAAGATCGAAAAAATCGAAAAAATCGAAAATAAATAACATTCTTGGATCCTTTTATATTTTTTTAATTTTATAAAAAATCTTTTTAATAAGCAAGTCCAACATAAAAACAACAATAGTTCGGCTTTGTCTTTTCTTCTTTTTCGATCAATTCCCCCCCACCCCCACCCCCACCCCCTCTCTCTCTCTCTCTCTCTCTCTCTCTCTCTCTATCTCTCTCTATCTCTCTCTTTTCAATTTTGACTTGTACAGACAATTACTGACTAAAGTGTTTAGTTATGTATGCCTTTAAGCGCATCCAGAAGACATGTTGACATCTTTATATTAATGAAACACTGATATTGTAGCTGTGTTTTCTACTCGATTTTATTGATTGATATTCATTATATATAACAATATTATATTTCAATATATGCTCATAAATCTTCAATAAATACGGTATTAAAGGCGTAATATTGATAGTGAATCTTTTCTTTTAAACATATCAAATCAGAAACATGTATGGAAAGTCGAATTAAAAAAAGGTCTTTTTTTATGTGCACGGTTGGTTAATAATATGAAAAGTGGTTATTCTTATTTACTCCATCTACATATGAGGCGTGCTTAGTAAAGCAGTTATCGCTGTAGGAAATGGATTCGGTGACCAATCCTAGACAAGTCTGTTTGCAGTTAACTTTTCGCTAATCTATTTTTGGAGAGACAGAAATTTAACGGTTCCTCTCCCAGTTATGGGTATGTTGTGAGGCCTTGGTAAGGCAACTAGTCTAAGAGATGGAAGTAGCTAAATTTAAACCATCTTTACTCCGCCTAACAAATGGCTTTGTGTCACATTCTGCACTTGGGGAAGAGGTTTAGTCAATCCATACCCTATCAACAAGTTCGGACCATTTTCCTTGATTTGGTTGTTTTATTCACATGTTTGCTGCCGTACCGCATGGGTTCCTTAGGTGTCTTTTGTCGTAGTCAGTAGCGATCAGAGAATTTTGAAACGAGTAATTTATTCATCCAACGTATCCAGTTCCTATTCCACTGTTAATTGCCTTATACCAGTTAATTCCTTTTCGTTTTTATTGCCCCTTTTTAATAGCGTTTTTTTTTTTTATTTCTAGAACTCCTTACTCCCAGATAATCTTCAACAAATAATTCAAAACCAACGCATTTGTTGTTCTGGGACAATACAGAAACTATTTTTAAGAGCCTTAAACTTAATATAATTATGACTGCATCTTTAATCAGGGCATGTATATCAGACAAACATAATTTCATCTGTCATCTGATCTGGAAGTATTGCTCCATTTCTACTATTTATACGTGATCGGCTATGCCTGATATCGACTTCTTTCGAACTACGACTTGTCTATGCTTTTTCAAATCTTGCCTTCAATTGATGACAGGTTTCACCTTTGTATTATCTATCCCAACTGCATGGAATTGAATGCTCACAGTTCTTGGTAATATTCTCTTCCATAGAAGTGATACCACTTCTGATTATTGTTCTAATGCCGCATGAACCACAGATCTCTTGAAGCTTTTCCGACACACACCTGATGTATGGAATACAAACCATAAACGTTTCTTGTTATGGTGCTCAAATCTTACATCACTGCTGGCGGTCATTTCCTGTTTATTTATGACAGTGTTGTAGGCAACGGAGTATTCCTTTCTTTACTTTGAATGGATGATGGCTGCTGAAGTTCACGTATTACCCGATGAACGTTGGTTTATAATATACAAATCTCTTGATTTCTTAAAATAAGCACAGCAGATTTTCTTCTTCCTTGTCTTTTGTGAACTATATTAAAGGCATCATTGATATCATACAGTTTAGCAGCATTTGAATCTCTTGCTGGTAAGGTCAGATGAGTGGTATCATTCTTAATGCCATGTCTTTGACGTATTCCATGAATACGTTTGCCATCACAGGAGATAATGGCCATCACAAAACTTTTTCCTTCCTGATATATTTATAGTTTAGCCAGAAATACGTCGTTTGTAAACAGTCAGCATCTCTATTGGATGATTAGCCGGAGAGCACAGCATCTGAACCGTTCTAAATATAACAATTATGACCAACGGAATTAAATCAAGCTACCCCCGTGATTAAATAAAGGACTATGTAGACTCCCGAGTTTGATAAGAAATAGCTGAAAAAGGCCGGAAGACATATGTTGAATACTGATCCTTGACTGAGCTGTTAATCAGAGATCTCTCTGAATAGGATGCACCTGAGTAAATAGGCGGGTGCAGTCACGCGGTTGATCGAAAATCCTGAGCGTTATGAAATGATATATGCAGATGTCTGCGTGAGGGTCCTGGTCAGTTGCAGTCAGTGGCAGTCTTGGAGACTCAGCTTGCAGTCACGGACACCACCCCACTGGGGGCAACGGCCTACAGCGGGCCTCCAGTTGAATGCCCTTCTGCCTAGAAGCAGGAAAAGTACTCAGAGAAGCCTTGAAGATAACATGGCATGGTATGGTCAAGACAAGAAGTTATAGGTCAATATAGCAGTTTGTTTTGTCTCTCTCCGTCCGTCTGTCTCTCACACTCCTACAGAGATTTAATCTCTTTCGAGAGAAATAAAGACATATATATTTTTATAAAGGAAGTGACATTCCTTCATTCCTCATGGCTCTATAATACATATCAGCGAAAACGTTGTGAATATAACTATAAGAATTGAGAAAATGTCTGAAATTTCTGAATGATAAAAATCATCAGAAATTCAACCAACTAATAACAATCAAATATTAAGATAATATTCCAAGACTTGTAGATTGTGCAAATGTTGTTTAAGATTTTTACTACATTCGGATATAAAGCGAAGGGATTTTGTTTTTCATGTAAAATTCATGTTACAGGAACAAAAAGAATTTTTTGGCAATTCTATGACTGAAAAAAATGTAAGGATAATACGATCATACTGTATTGGTAAAAATATGAATCCAAGTCTCTTAAGTTTTGCATCCTTTTAATAAAACCAACTCAAAGATTCAATTTTTGCTTGTTTCTTAATTGTATCTTGCTTATTACTTCTAATTATAAAGGTAACACATTTAGTGTAACAGTTGTCTTTCTAGTAAATGGAATCGACGACATGAGTTTAAATTCTGAACGAACCTGTTTATATTAAACTTCAAAACAATGCTCTGGGGAAAGACATTTATCCATCTGCTCTTCACACATCTATAGATAAATAGTAGGACAGACTGATTTCTTTTCCCTTGGTTAGACAACTGTTCTTGAAGATGAAAAACTGAATTAAAACCAGCTTTATCTCGCTTAAAAATTGATTTTGTGTCTCATCCTGTCCTTGACAGAAGAATTGAGTAAATACAAACAAGAAAGGTACTTGGCTAATTTCATAAGAATAACAATTAGAGCTATAGTTTAGAATTAATAAAGAAAAATGTATATAATATTTATCAGACATTTAAATTTCTTACAAACATGTCACTGTAAATAACTAAAAGTACAAATAAAATTTAATATCAGATATAGATTTATTCTTGTCATAATTTAAGTTCGTATACAGCTTTATTGATTGAATCAGCTTTGTGCATTATAGAAAAACTCAATTTTAAAAGGTAATGGCTTCTGCCGAATCTCTTAATTTCTATGAAATCAATAAAAGGTAACACTAATTATTAACCTACTATTATTACGAGGTGTAATTTCATGTTTTCCTAAAACTATGCCTTACCTAAAATATATGCTATGTAAAATTTAAGTAGAACCGAAGCACTAACAATGGCTTTTAAAATGAAACAATATTTAGCTTCATTTTTCAACTGACTCAGCAAAGAATCGCATCTTTTCAAAGATCCAAACTTTCTTCAAGAATATCCAATTGTCAGCGCATCGTCAAAGAATTATCTGAAGTTGCAACCGAAGTGCTGTGTTAATATTCTTCGTAATTACAGTCCGAAGTAAATATTGATTTTCTAGTTACTGACAAATGAAACTTCTCTTAAATGATCAGTCTAATCCAAGCAATACTATACAATTAATAGTAGCAACAAGATTCGTATATATAATTACCCGTGGAATGATTTCCGTTGAAGAAAAATCCAACAGGATGACGTCAATCGCCTGGAGGTTCTTGTCTGCAGTAAGGTAACTTTAAATGATCCATTTGCACAATATTTTCAGAATTTAATGCATATTACGAATGGCAGTTACAACACTGGAAATACGAAAATATGATCAATAGAAATAATTAAAATAAGATGTTCTTAACGTCGCAATTTTTTCATTAGGATTATGGATCATTTTTCATGAAAATTTTACTGGCTTCAGGAAAAAAATCTCATAAGAAATGAGCACATAGGTTTGTGTCCAAGCCATAAAAATTACATGGACATCTCAGCGTTGTGTAATTATTTCTATTTACCCAACCTATTTGCTACGGACAGGATACGATAAAAGTTCACTTTTTAAGCGAAGTAAAGCTGGTTTGCATTTGAAGTTTTTCTTCTCTTAGACTGATTGCTTAACCAAGGTTAAAGGAATATGAGTGCTCTATACTTGTGGCCTTCTGCCAAATATAAACTTTGCTTAATTTTTACCGAGCGTAACTCATTATGTGATAACGCTTATAAATTTTGTCCAGATTAGCAGTACTACGTGGTAAAAAGTTCGATCCATATTTGTGGCCTTATGCAATGACCTAAGCCGCGTTTAGGTTTTTATGGTGTTTCATCGTAATGCAATGGTTAACAAGCTGGTCTTGTATGTCATTTCCTATTTATCGTATTCCTATTCATCATAGTGCAATGGTTAACAAGCTGGTCTTGTATATTTTTTCCTAGTTAGAAGGCCCGCTTAACGTGATATTGTAGGAAATAGAATTGGTGACCCTAGTCAAATCCTGAATAAGGCTGTTTACATTTCACTTCGCATTAATGCTCTTGGGAAAGACATGAATCCATCTAGCCCTCTTTTGCAGATCATACGGTAGACTGAGTGCCTCGATTAGGGAATTTGTCTAAGTGATAGAAAGTCCTGGATTCAAACCTGCTATAATCCTTTAAAAACTTACCTCGTGTCCCAACCTTCCGTGACAGAGAGGTTGGGAAAATATAAGTTGTTTGTTCGATTATCAGTTGGTGCCCAATACATGCAGCATTATGTCAAACGTAAACTATTCTTAGCTTTTAAGACTTATGACTAAGTCAAGCTCTAGAGTCTTGGTAAGGCAACCAGTCAAGGAGAAGGAAAACTCTGAATTCAAACCAGTTATACTCCGCTTTAAAATTTAGATTGTGTCACATATTGGTCGCCGGAGAGGAATTATATAAATGCCTACAATGAAAAAGTTTTTGTTTCTGAGAAGACTTGTGGTATAGGTTATATCAGTATCTATCTATCTATCTATCTGACCTAAAAAGTACAGTAGTAATCGTTATGGTAGCGGCTGAGAAATAAGCTTGATTCTAATACCGAAATTGAACTTAAGAGTGCGATTTCCAAGATTTTCCTGTGCTTTTATAGGAGTGGCATAGCATTAATTCTGCCCTAAAAATGGTCCCGTTCGTAATTGCCTGTCACAGATCAGATTTCTACACCTGCACTGATCAACTTATTGCCTGGCAACAGACTCTAACGGTTTCTGTTTCTCAGACGAAGATTCTACTCAGTCTACATATGTTAAGTAGTTCTACTCGTTACAAGCAGAGTTGTAATAGATTTACTTCATTAATGAAAAAATCATTGCGAACGAACTAGTGATTGGCCAACAAAGCCTAAAAGATACTTTAGAACGACTACAAAAGATATTTTCATTAAATTCATTTTTAGAGCTAATTTGTAAATAAATTACAACGGTATATATATATATATATATATATATATATATATATATATATATATATATATATATATATCTGTGTTTGTGTGTTTCATGAAAATGATTGCTGACAAACATTTATAAAAATTTGTTGAGGTGCAATTAATGTAACGGTTATAGTTGAGAAAAGCTTAATCGAAGACCAGAGTTCAAATTCTGGTTGGTTGGTTGATTGGTTGTTAGATTTTATGGCATATCAATTCTTGTAAGTTATTTTATACCAAATTTTCTTTGTACATGTATATCAAATATTTATTCTCTTTAAACGCACATTTGTTGATAAATTTTTTTAAACAACCTGAGTTAATTTTTTGTATACCGTTAAATAATTTCAAGTAATTCCATCCATCTCGAATTACTCCATTTATCATTAATCATCCGTTTGCACATAGTTAAATGGTTCCAAGTATTTCTGTGTAACACAAACAATTTAACTTCATTTATTTATTTGTACACATATACATCAATATACATACGATTTCTAAGTGAATAGTTTATAGGTAATTTTATTATTAAAAAAGTTACAGTTAATTTGGTTGGTTGGTTGGTTGGTTGGTTGGTTGGTTGCGTTTTATGGCCTATCAACCTTTGCAGGTTATTTAATGCTAAATCCGTTTTTATACAAATAATCAGTTCAATTTCAAAAAATTCAATTTAGCATGAGTACACAGTTTGTCAAAAACATTTCTATTTCAAGCTATTCAGTTTAGTCAAACAGTTCTAATTCAACCAATTCAGTTTAGTATAAGTATAGATTTTGTTACTCAGTTAAATGTCAAACCAATTCCATTTCAAACAATTCAGTTTAACAGAAGTACACAGTTTAGTTCGATTTGACCCATAAGTAGGAGCATATCAGGTGCTACCACTCTGGGCCAGAGTGGACCTGGGAGCGATGGCAATGAAGGGGCACTCCGCATTCCCCAAAGCTCCAGCATTACTGGAACCTTGCTATCAGATAGTTTAGTGTCATATCCAAGACACACGTTGGTGGAGGGGTCTTACCCCTCTGCAGAGGTGCAGTCGGTGTATTCTACAGCCCCAGCTGACTGGGCAAAGCTAATTTGTTAGCATACAATAAAATATTGGTATTTTTTGCACACAGTTATACGGCTTTTAAGTATTGCTATCTAACACTTATAATTCTGTTTAATATCAATCATTTGTGTGCACACAATGAAGTGGTTACAAGTATTGCTATTTAACACCATTAATTCTATTCAACACTGTTTTTACACAGTCAAATGGATTCCGTTGGGTTGGGATGGGTTGGGATGGGTTGGGTTGGGTTTTAGGGTATATCGACTATTATAGTTTATTTGATTCCAAATTCTATTTATACATATATTACATATATGATTTGTAAACAAATAATTTGGAGATAAATTTTTTAAAGGAACCATTTATATGCATACAGTTAAATGGTTTCAAGTATTGCTGTATAACACTAACATCTTAATTTAACGACAGTCATTTGTTTACACACACAGTTAAAGACATATACATATGATTTATTAGTCAATAGTTTGTAGGTAATTTCATTTTTTAGAAAGTTACACCAAATTTGTTTGCACACGGTCAAATGGTTCCAAATATAACATTGCAATACAAATAAAGCATTTTTCGCACACAGTGAAGTGGTTTCAATATTCCACAATTATAGTTTTACTTGCGCGTAGTTAAATTGCAAAGTAATGCCAATATTTCTATTTTTGCTCACAGCTAAAGGGTTTCAAGTATTGCTATACAACTGTAATAATTCTATTCTACATTACTCATTCGTTTGCAAACAGTTAAATAGTTCCAAGTATTGCTATATAACACAAACAATTTAATTTAACATCAGTCATTCGTTTACACATAGTAAAATGGTCAAACAGGTCTGAGCTTATTTGCTTGCACACAGTTAAATAGTTCCAAGCTTTGCGATGTAAATACAAATAATTCAGTTGTGGCACACAGTAAAGTAGTTTCAAGTATCGCTATGTAACGATAACAATTCAATGTAAGTTGTCTAAATTTCTGAGACGAAGCTTGTTGATTTTTATCATTAAGGTTTTTCGGACTATTGTCTTCATCTTTATTGTTATTTCCATAAGGTTTCGGCCGATATGTCCTCCGGCCTTCTTCAGGTGTTTGTCGAACTCGGGAACCTTCACTCTGAATTGTCCAGAAGGACACATGGCGTAACGGTTATAGGCGTTGGTTCCCTGAGCTACTAGGAAGACAATCATCTGAAGGTTGCAGGTTCAATCCTCACAACAGGCGAGTAATATACAGGAATACTTAACACTTGTACCCGGTCATGGCAAACGGAATTAGAACAGGCGACCCCCGTGGTTTCAATAAAGGACGTAGTTCGAAGTTCCGTGAAGGTTCCCGAGTTCGACAAACACCTGAAGAAGGCCGGAGGACATATGGGCCGAAACGTTGTGGAAATAACAATAAAGATGAAGACAAAAGTCCGAAAAACCTTAATGATAAAAATTCAATGTAACATCAGTCATTTTTTTGCACACAGTTAAATGGTTATACATATGTGATTTCAAAGTGGATAGTTTGTTGTCAATCTTATTGTTTTCATCTGCACACTGTTCAATATCTTCAAGAATTGCTATCTAACACGAACAATTCTATAAAACATCAATCATTTGTTTTCTTTTAGTTAAATGATTTAATAGTTTTTGGTCAAACAGTTCTCTATTTGACCCATAGATGGAACCCTAATAGGTACTACCACGCCGGGTCAGAGTGGGTTTGGGAGTAATGGTAATGAAAAGGTACTCTACATTCCACTAAGCTCCAAGACTACGGTCTCATCATCAAATGGTGTCGTATCATATCCAAGACACTCTTAGGTGGTCTTGCTCCTCAGTAGAGATGCACTTGGCGTATTCGACAGGGCTGGCAAATTCTGGACAAACCTGCTTGCGTTTCACTTCACGATAATGTCCTTGGGAAAGGCATGAACAGATTTGTTCTCCCCCTGCTACAGGTAAATATTTAGGCATTACCAATTCCATAATCAAATTATGAAAATAAACATCTTTTTTTTTTCCAATAATCACAAATATCAAAAATTTTACAGTGAAAATTTCAGATCAAAATTTAGTTAATAACTTTGTCAGGTTACAGAGTTATTGATCCACTCACATATCGAATGTATCAATCATCTTGAACGTATCAATCATCTTAAATGTATCAATCATCTTAACTTTACCCAATCGTTTCAACGCGAGCAGGATTCGATACAAGATCAAGTTTTAAGCGGAGTTTAACAGGCTTGAATTCAGAGATTTCCCTCTCCTAGACCGGTTGCTATACCAATGTTTAAGAGCCCAGTCTATCCAACAATTCATCCATAGCTAGAAGGAGAATTATTTGATTGATACCTTTTCCGGGGATATTAGCGCTAAGAGGAAAGCAAACAGTCTCGTCCAGGTTTTGGACTCGAGTCTCCGTGTTCATTTCCGATGAGGATAATCATTATAGCACGAGCACTTTCCAAGTCTTTATTAGAAATGAGTGAGTATTTGTGTCTACCAAAACAGGATATCTATGTAATTATATCATCCATGAATAATGTCCTCCACGCGACTGATAGAGTTGTCTGTTTTTAGTTGGTGTGCAGTTTGGTGTTCTAGTCCCGGTAAAAGCCAGGAATGTTGGTTTTTCAAAGCAAACACAAATTCTCGACTAGGAAGATTGTCTCATCGCAATATTTCTTGCCCAATTCATTCCGAATTAGACTGTTAAACATTGAAAATATCTATATCACCAGGAAATATGAAAGATAACTTGCAATTCATATTTTCTAATAAATAACATACGAATCGGTTTAACTTACTGATAAATATTTTGCATCAAATTTACTGTTATTACTCAATTATAAATAAACAGAATAAATGATTTTTAAATTGCATTTTATATGGTTTTTTTTCTTTTATTCAACAATTGATATTTCAATATAAAAAAAGGTGACATCAAAAAGGTTCATGATTTTATATATCTTATCGATGAATAAATTGCTTTTATTCTTTCCTTAGTAAATCCAATTATAATTCACTAAGTGTCCGACCTTCTGTCCATATACCAAAGGATCCGCTATTTTATCCCGATTTCTACCAGACTTTTAGGAATCATTATTCGTTATACCTGAAGATATTTCAAATTCTATTCGATCTCAGCCTTACTGACCATCTTGTTGTAAAGAGGTAATTGTTTCACGTCTTTTGTCAGCAATTCACTCTCCTGGTCACCATTACGAAAGGTAGATGTCCCTCTCTCTTCGTATATGCACGTAGATCCTCTTTTGTGCCGCGCTAAAAGGGAATCCGTTTTATTACAATGATCAGCCAGCCTAAAAAAGACTTGAGAACGCCTTTCGTAATACTCTCTCTTCAAGCCTGAAAAATGATAAATTAAATAATCGAAATATTTATGAATTTTTAGGGGGTTTTCGAGAGTATCGAGGATCTCCGAACGAAACCGAAGCCGTACTCCGTACACCATGCTTGTCAAGAAGACAATAAACTGTTGTAAATAAACAATGAAAAAACAAATAAAATGTCCTTTACACACGAATAAGAATCCGAAATTTTAATAAAATCGATTCAATAATCCAACACAATTGTTACATGGTAAGTACTGCTAGTAATTATTATTGTTGCAACATTAACAATTTGAAACAATTTACCATTGATATAATTTAGAAAATCAATTACAAGAATCGGAAAGTCTCTCATTCAGTATTGGAAAAAAAAAAAAGATGTGAAGCATAGTGAAAATCTGGGTGAAAATTAACTGTTAATTTAATTTTTTTTTTGTCCATATATTATATATTCCACCTTTTTTTATTCATTTCCAGGAAAAACTAATCAGCTTCTCAAAGAAATGTGGAAAATTATTATTAGAGAGAGAGACAGAGACAGAGAGGGAGATAGAGAGCGAGAGAGAGTTTATGAATATATACATACAATGATATATGTATAATTACACAAATATACACACACCCATATAAATACACTCAAATATGTGTATGCGTGTGTGTATGCGTGTGTGTATGAGGTCTTGGAATGCAAGATTCTTCCAGATATCATGCTAACGCGAACATTAAAACATTTCTACAAATTTAGTAAGTAACTGAGTATATTTCTACTTTGATTCTTACAATTATAAAACCTCTTTTTATTTCTTTTAAATAAATAAACCCCAATACGACAGAATGTTATTTAAAACTTTATGACAGTTAATATCTTCTCATATTCTATATTTCTAACTTATTTAAAGCGCGAAGAGATATGTGTGTGCGTATTTCTATGTGTGTGCATGTCTATGCGTCTATGATTGTGTGTATATCTGTTTATGTGCATGTGTGTGTATGCGCGTATGTGTATGTACAAAAGATATACAACTGTAGCCGCAAAAATATCAAAATAATACTCTCTTTTTGGCTTCTCCTTAGATTGCTGAAGCATTACAAATTCTAATTTCCGATAATGAATTAATGTCCGATTTAAAGCAGTGACTTTGCTGAAAAATCTGATTTACCTTGATATTTTATTCAGCTCAGCCTAGGATGGTACAAACCAAATATAGGAGTCTTTCAGAAGATTGGTATGCGTCAATTTGTGGACAAACCGTACCTGCTTTTTAATACATTCGAACACACCAATCTTTTATTTGAAATAGAAAATCAACATCTAATATCGGTAGGAAATGCTGTGTGATCTTTTAACCAGGACATGAAAAATTTCACTTTACTCAGTCGCGGTTTTTATTCTATATGTAAAATCAAAAGCAGACACCCAAGTCTGTTTGGACTTTTTCTATGTTTATCTCATTTCATTCAGCCAGTTTCTTTCTATGCTCTCTCAAACTCTGATTCCTGTTTCGACTTATTTGGTTTGGGTTTTTTTTTTTCTGTTTTTGTTTTTGTACATTTTCTATTTTAAAATATATTGCTTTGAGTTTTCTATCCTGACGCCTTGGTATCTTTCGTAGTTTTTTTTCTTTTTCAATCCCGTCTTTTATTTTAGATTTGAACCAAATTCTGGATACAGCTGACTGGAAACAATCTTTCAACGGGTATTTGTTTCAGGAATGTAATTCGCAAAATCATTCCGTAATTTTTTCCCTCAATACTGGCTTATTCCATTATATTTGCTTCTGCATGTAAAAATTTTGCCTTTAATTCAAATTATTTTAACTATTTTGTTTAAGGAATATTTCATAAAGCCGAAATTTTTAACCATTAAATAAAAAAAAATGTTTCGTGTCTTGTGTGTTGTTCGTTTTTTTACTGCTATTTCTTAAAGACGAATATCATCTAAACGAACAAAGTTTTTGCTGGGTTTGTCAAAGAAGATTTTACAAGAATGGATAATTATTTCCACTATCATGTTCGACTTATAGATCATTTTATTTGAAAGCAATGATGGTGAAACAATAATTCTGATAAAGTGAAAATATTACTTAGATATTTGTACACTAATATTTTATGCGCAAAAGAATGTCTTAATTGCATTAAATCAGATTTATAGGAATGCAAAAAGTTAAAATTTGATCAAATGTGTAATCAACTTTTTAAAAATGTGTATATTATTTATACAAATTAGAATAAAGGATTTTAAAACTTATGTCTGAAATAAGAGTTGAATTTAGTCAGCATGTTACTGAACTGATGTATTTTCTGAAAAACACAATTTGGCAAGGTAAATAAATATGACAATTTCCGTATCAGTGAGCTAATTGTTGATAAATGGGCATAAATATACTTTCATAAATATATCCCTAAGATTTGGCGGATATGACAACATTGTTCGCAAGGCGAGTTTAATTCTGAACATTAATCTACCAGAAGAAAATTAGCAGCTTCTAAAGATGATCTATCAGCATTCAAAGCTTATTATTTGCTTATTTTTAAAGAAATATCGGTAAAAATAAATCGGAAAATTCGTGACAATGTATTGGAAAATATGATGTAAAAGCATGAATATTTTAAAGATTATAATGCGCCAAACTTCATGTGATGGATGAGAACATTAGAAAAACTGTTGTAAAGCGTGTAAGATATTTGAGGTTGAATGTTTCAATTGGTGATGATTTGCATTCGAAATAATGTATCTAAGATAATAAGAACAGCATAAAAAATAAAACAACATTTTTTTTAAACTGAGAAATAGGTTTTAACAAAGCAAAACTTTTTTGATTATTATACAAGCAAAAGCAGTAAAATTTGCTGAAAGAATGTAAAATATAAAACGGTCAGAGTGAAGTAAATTCCAATAAGGAAGAAAAGTTACAAATGGAAAGTCGTTACAATTTTACTCTCCATGAATGATTGGCATATATAAACACAGATACTCTTATTGCTGTCCTGACGTAGGCGTATACATTATGATATTCCACTGAAGGCTAAAATGGAGGTAACACGGAAATATTCAGAAAAGCAATATATGTATGATAGTCACTCTTGATAGAAATGATAACAACGCAAATAGATTATAAAGTCAAAAACAAACAAAAAGAAACGATTCGTTGGCTGGAAAAGAAATTCACAAGAATTTGATTCATTCATTAGTCACAAAATTCTGACCAATACTGAATTTCTTTGAGTTGGCACGGCTTAATTTTTCAGCAGAAATGAAATAAGTTTTTCAGAATCTTTTTCTAATTTCTTGTTTTGGCCATAAACACTGGAAAACAACTGGGGATCTGTGATAATAAATAGCCCATTGTGCGGAATAACGAACAATGTCATTATCAGTGTATTATATTTAATACCAGTGTATTGTATTTAATATGGCTGCCAATGACGTAACAGTTATCGTCGTCAGAAATTATCTCGTAAAACTGTGTTCAAATCCTAAAGATTGCACTAATACCTTTAGGAAAGTCATAAATACTCTTCTTCTTCTTCAGCAATGGGTAAATAGTAGGGCAGACTGGGATCTTTATCCTTGGTAAGTTGACAAGAATTTAGAAAAACTCTAATTTCAAAATCTGAGGAGATTCTGTGGTTCCTTATGGCTACATTCTTCTGTTATCAGCTCATTCGAAATGTTTCGTTGATCTTACAAAACATTCACCAATTTAAACAATAAATAAGCCAACAGATAAGCGGATGACATCAACTGAACTTTTCGGACACTAATACGACATACGCGACGGGAAATCTTTTTCATATTTGATCCACAATAACATTTTAATGAGTTTTATGTCAACAAATATGTATGGCTAATAACTAAAATCTATTATTTTACAAGTGAAAGGATATATCTGTGATTTTGTTCGTATAAATCTTGATATACACAAAGCAAAAAGCAATCAGTGTCGCTGAAAGTTGCACGGTTCGACAACATCCATTGTACAAACTTCGCATTTACGAAAGCTTTTCTATATCTGTTCTTTTATAAATTCTGCAATATCTAAACGAATAGAAAAATTAATATTATTCATACAACGATGAATGGTAATCGAAAATAATACATAATCTGCTTATTCTCGAACTAAAAATGTCTCCTCTTGGTTTTAGCCCAGCAAAATGTTACAAAAAAAGAATTTGACTGCGTGGCATTTCTCAATAAATCATTATTATTCCTCTGTGTGTGTGTGTGTGTGTGTGTGTGTGTGTGTGTGTGTGTGTGTGTGTGTGTGTGTGTGTGACAATCTAAAGTTCTAAAATGAACTTCTTGCAAAAGATCAGAGGGTAATTATTTTTGATAATTTTTTAATCCACAATTGTTTTCATTCTGCCTTTTATTTTTACAAATTACTTTTTTTTACTTTCTTGAGTAAAATATGTTTTCCAGCTTTTAAGTTATATGCCCCATATCAAACAACTAGAAAAACTCAAAGGCTGAATTCGTCGTTATGTTGTGTTAAAAAAAACAACAATGAAAACAGCAGGCAGAATAAAAGATAATATCGCTGTTTACGAGTTGACATACATTTTCGCAGTTTCGACACATAAGGATTTTCTCTGGTGATATATATATATATATATATATATATATATATATATATATATATATATATATATATAGCGTAACCCGGATATGAGAGTTGTCGGGACCGGATAAGAAGTCTCTTATATCCGAGTTTGGTCTATTTTGTTTAGGTAAGTACGGGAACACTTTTTACGTACAAAACACTAGTTTATTTAACAGTTATAGACATAAAAAAAACACAAAAACTCAGAAAAAATACATTTTCGATCAGTTTTCACAAATAATTCAATCAAAAATTACTTTTTCTCCAACTGATCATAAATGCTCAGAATTTTTCGTTGAGACGCCGACGCCGACATCACTAATGGCAATGATCGCAAGCAAACAGTTTTCAATGGCAAAATTAACAAACAGACAAACTTCTGACACAACAGAACAGAGGGTAAAGTGAAAGTGCTGTCCAGTAAATGCAACGACAAGCAAAGTTCGCAAAAAAACGGGCGGCGCTACCATTACACACACAAAGCAAAATCATAAGGCAGAGGGTGTCTCCTACAGACACAGATTGGACACACCGTGTCTCTAGACTAGTCAAGATTAAGTCATTGAATTTCATTCTCTCTTATAACTGACCTCTGTTTGACCGATTTACGACATCACACTGTCACTTAAAACGAACTCTCTTATATCGGGGATGATGGGACCAGATAAACTCTCTCATATCAGGGTTTATCTTATATCGGGGTCTCTTATATCCAGGTTACACTGTATATATATCACCAGAGAAAATTATATATATATATATATATATATGTGTGTGTGTAGGCATCATTTATTCTTTTAAATATGTTTGATTAAATAAGACAGAACCTTTGTGTCTCCCTTTTCTGTCAATGATCCATTCAAGATGCCATTTTCTGGAAGAAATGAATTTACGAAGGTGCCGAATATTTCCCCAGTACTTTCGACCCTAACAAGAGTCATATTCTGGGGAGCGAATGATGAAAGGATAAATAAAATAAGTCTTATACATCTATATAAAGAGTAGGAGGAAGAACAAGATAAGAATTTATAAGATAAGAATCTATCCAGAGATAAGCGGAAGAAAGGACAGGAAATATACTATTGGCATTTTAAAATGTGGCAGCTACATTCAAACTTGATCTTGTTTAACGAAGGCTTGTTAATTTTTATATAGAGAGCTTCAAGAACTTGGATTTTTTGTTTGTTTTTTCTTTCTGTAATATGGAGGTGTTTTCAATAAGAATTCTTATGCATTTAGAGGTTAAGTACGAATTTGTTTTGAGGTGTTGAGTGTTGGAACTATTGTCAGAAATGTTAAGTTTTAAAGGAGTCGACCTACACATCTGGTCACGAAAAAATAGTTTAATGTGTTTAGGGTTATTTGATGTAGTTTTTTTTTCCATCGCAGTTAAAGTTGATGTTTTTAATGACCCGTTTGATTTGATCGTCAACAATATGTTTTGGAAATTCCGGGTTTTTTGAGGATTTGTTTAATGTCTTTAAGTTAAGAGTTTTGGAGGAGGATTTAAGTTTAACAGGATATATTAGATTTTTAATTATTGCTTTTTTTCATATTGTTCGGGACGTTCACTTTTATAATTGATAGCGCAAGAGTTAGTGCTAGTGTTTGTCTTATTCAATCAAACACACACACACACACACACACACACATATATATATATATATATATATATATATATATATATATAAAGTAGAATATCTGCGTGTATTGCTAGTCATCATTTTTCTAGAATTAGTTCAATAACTTTAGATACTATACACTTTTCTCAAAATACGTGCACTTCTAAGGATTGCTGATATTTTGAGAATCCCATTTAATATAAAATTCCGACCTGTTGGAGGAATAACTTTTGGATATGTTGCCCAGCGTGCTATCCTTTGTTTTAAACACCTTTGTTTTAAACACCCACACAACCGGACATTGGCCTAGCGGTTAGAGTGTTCGCCAATGGCTCAGGAGACCTGGGTTCAATCCCAGGTCGAGTCATACCAAAGACTTTAAAAATGGTACTTGATGCCTCCTTGCTTAACACTCAGGATTATAAGGTATGGATCAAGGGTAAAGTGGAGCAATCCTAGGAAAGGAGTAGCGCCCTTCCCTACACCTTGGTGTAGTAGCTATCGAAAAGGGAGCCTTCGGGTCACCCTCGACTATGGTCGCCAACAACTTTAAACACCTACAATCATAAGATTGCTACCTTCAGTTAAGCATAATGAGGATTTTTCTTGATTTCTTTCATTTTCACCTGGAGATCGTTTAGTACAGCAAAATCAATCACGCTTTCCTCTTGAGTATCCTTTTTAACAAGGTCGACAATAATGGATAATACGGTCAGATTGTACTATGATATCCAATAAACTGTTCACGTTCTTATTCTCCACAACTTCTTCTAATTAATATTGGTACTAATCTGTTACTGGCTTTCATATGCTTTGTAAACGTTCCAGTAAAGATTTTCACACATCTTATTGCGGCATATATATTTCTTTTGCATTTCACACGCACTGACAATGAGTAAAGTTTTTCAACTTTCATAAAATATTGGTGGTATTTTTCATGCTCCAATATTTAGTAAATATACTTTATTATACGATTTCTAAATCCTGGTTTTGGACTGCTACAGTGAGACTCTTGATCTCTCTTTATTGCTCTCTGGCTAACTACATTTAAGCGTCATATGTCCTGATATTAGCAGAATCTCAAGGAAACTGTCCCTAAAGCTCTATTTCTTACAACTTGAGTGGCCCGAGACTCCTCAAATCATATTGATTATTGCCTTTTATCCTCTATATTTCCTTTGTCCATTTCATTCAAATGGCTTACATATTGCAGTGGTTTCTCACCACTTGCAAGGTTAAAATCAAGATCTTTTTCGCTCAATTACAACTTAGTCACGTATGCCAATCAGATTTCTACCACTTCTCGTTCTTTGCATGTATAACTAAGTAAAATTTGCTTGACCGTGTAACGCTTTATACTTACATAAAAGCTTCTTGGTTTTTGGATCCATTTTATATATCTGTTTCTGTGTCCAATCAATGATAGCAGAACTATGACGTACTACAGATACTGACTAAATGCTGACTGAGATAGCAATCTTAGCTTCTGGGATAGCAATCTTCATTTAATCGGTCGAAATACACTACACATACTTTTTCATCTTCATTACAACAATATTGTTGATTACAACGATTCCTTAGTAGTTATATTCATTCTCATCTAGATTATATATTCTTTTCCCGTCATATAATCTTATACCTATATATGTTTCTTGGTTACCATCTTGTAATTTTACCATTGCATATCTAGAAATGCCAAACTGCATTTCAATGTCTCGAACAGTTTGAACTTGCGAGATAATCTTACTCTCAAACTTACTGAAGAGCTAAAAGTCATCGTTGAATAACATCTAAACTTAATTTTTTAATCTTTTTAAATGTTTCAAGCTTGTACCCCATCCCATCAGATCTTAAAATCATTATGAATGTGATCAAAGGAATCACAAATAAAAGAATGCATCCTACCAAGAATTGCCTTTCTTTATATGGTCACTTTACATAATCGATGTTATCCTGATATCCCAAATATCGACAATATATCTTTCTAAAAATCAATCTAGACTATACACAGATTAGTATGTGTTTGCTTACAATTACATAAGACTGACTTACCAAAAATTGCGGGGTCTTTAGAGCCAAGAGAATTTCTCCAATCGCTTTTTGGTTTGAACTGTTCTAAGTTTTTATTCTTAAAATGTGCACAGGCATTCTAGGCAAGATAATCAGTGAATAGTTTTTAGTGTAGATGAGAATATGGGATCAGTCAGTAATTTTCTACTTTTGAATATGTTAATGAGTCTCTTGTGACAGGGATGGTCTCGTTCTCAACTATTTATTCGTAGACACTTCCGATGGCTATGCAGATGTTAGGTAAACTT
Organism: Sepioteuthis lessoniana; assembly: GCA_963585895.1. NCBI lineage: Eukaryota > Metazoa > Mollusca > Cephalopoda > Myopsida > Loliginidae > Sepioteuthis > Sepioteuthis lessoniana. The sequence continues at coordinate 3,351,813 of OY757904.1, read as the reverse complement.
ACAGATATTCAGATATAGAATTCAGTCATTTAAACTAAAAGTCTCGGATTGTCTAGGTGATTTCTAATTTGGCAAATCAGCAATTTCAGCCTTCATGTTATTCTTGGTGATATAAATGAGAACTTGTTTTGGGGAACCGAAGAGTTATATTTTAATACCTAACCGCCAATTAGTATAGTGAATGGGAGAAATCAGTTGGTTCCCCAGTTCAGACAAATATTTACCCGGTTTTTCAGTATCTGTTGGTAATCAGGTTTCAGTGCTGCTCTAAATATTCTCTGGTTCGCAGTGAGCCTGCTGTTCTAATCAGACTGAGTGATACATTTAACAACTTTATTTCATATAACTACACAGAAACGGTTGTCTCGGACTTCATATTCTTTATCCTAGCTTGTCTTTCTCAGACGTATGTGCTTTTTCTAAGTACTCGTGAACTAATTTTCTATCCTCTCAAGCGCCCTAGGGAGATTTTGAATTTTCCTTTCTAATCGTATTTTCCATTAATATTTTTTCTCTCTTGTATCAACTCTTTTACTAATAACTACTGCAGCCGTTTTGCATATAATCTCTAATTTCAATGACGTTGGAAAATTTCACGTACGCTAATGACTTTCCGAGTTTCTTTACAGACCTTTGCCAGATCAACGTACCTCATATTAAAAGTTCGTGTAAGACCAATGATCTCAGTCAGCCTATTCATGATATGTTCCTTGTCATATAGATCAAGGGTTTCTACATCATCACCAATATCGGGATATCTATTCTCACCTTTGTTCTCTAGTTGTATTACCGTCTGGTTGATTTTCTATTTCACTGTTCTCATTTTCTATGGCATTATCGTTATGTACCGTCGTCATTGTTCTCCTTTTCTAGATTTTTATCTCTCTCTCTCTCTCTCTCTCTCTCTCTCTCTCTCTCTCTCTCTCTCTCTCTCTCTCTCTATCTCCCATTGTATTTCATCTACTTCTGCCACAGTGACCCATTTATTTTTAAGAATTGTCCTTACTTGGTCGATAAGTTGTTACTGACTCACATGAAACATACCAAGTCCATTTTGTAGTTCATAAGTTCTTTCTCCAATACATCAACCGCCTTTTAACTCTGCCGTCGAACTCAAATTCACTTTTATTGTCTTTTTTACTCCACTACCCATTTCTGCTTCTCTCCGAGATTTTGGCTAACCGTCGTCTATGATAAGCAGCTGTATAAAATAAAACTTGGTTTTTATCAGTAGTTTAATGTCAACTGTACGAAGTCCAATTTGCCGGACACAGGAACTTCATTGTTCCCAGTTACAGTTCCATTCATTTGTGAACTATTTCATTGTTTCTTAGCAGCATAAACTAAATGTTTCTCAGCAACTTAACATAAATGCTTCCTAGAAACAATATATAAATGTTTTTAAGCAACTTAAAATAAATGTTTCTTAGCCACATTAGATAATTTTTCTTAGTATCATCAAATAAATGTTTCTTAGCCACATTAAATAAATGTTTCTTAACCACATTAAATAAATGTTTCTTAGCCACATTGAATAAATGTTTCTTAGCAACATGAAATAAATGTTTCTTAGCAACATTGAATGAATGTTTCTTAACCACATTGAATAATTGTTTCTTAGCCACACTGAATGAATGTTTCTTAGCCACATTAAAAAATGTTTCTTTGCCACATTGGATAAATGTTTCTTAGCCACATTAAATCATTGTTTCTTAACCACGTTGGATAAATGTTTCTTAAACACATTAAATAGATGTTTTTGCCGCTCTAAAAATGATTCTTATAATCATTAAATAAATGTTTCTTAGCCACATTGAATGAATGTTTCTTAGCCACATTGAATGAATGTTTCTTAGCAACATGAAATAAATATTTCTTAGCTACATTAAATAAATTCTTGGTTGTATCTTTATCATGAAACTATAACTAAAGTGGTCAGTGGATTTAAGAGTCCTCCCTAATCATGGAGCTTTCATTTCAGTTCCTCGCACAAAGGAATAAAATAATATAAATTTTAGCAAACAGATGGTCAATGTCCAATTTCAATATTCTTTTTGAACAAAGGAAGTTTCCATCACGGTTGTATTACTATTTACTCTTTTTAGAGTTTTCCATACAAGTGTTAGCTGATGGTTTCTCACTGGTGTTTGAGTGACAGCAAGTCTCCAGGACTCTTTTCCGTGTTCTGGCTGGTCTTAATTGTGATATAGTATGGATGGTCTGAACTTGTCCTCTGTTTTCTAAATCTTTTACAGTCCCTTTATCAATCCTTTGGGGATTGTACCAAATAAACTGACCACAAATGGTATCATCGTCACGATCATATTCCATACCTTTTTAGTTCTCAAGCAAGGTCTAGATACTTATCTCTCTTTTCGCTTTCTTTTATTTTCACTTTGTGTTTTTCCGTGACGGCAAAGTTCTCCATTCGGCAGGTTCTCTTTTCTTTTGTTGACAAGGTCTTTTGTATCACAAGGTCTTTTGTATCACAAGGTCTCGTCGTCTGACTGAGATTAGAGGGTTCGTTTGGTCCCAGATGACTTTGTGTATCTCATTCTCAAGGACAGATTCTGAGTTGTGCATATATCACATGCTCGTATAGTGGAATTTAAATGTTCTGCACAACTCCCAGTGGATTACCTTTCCCACCCATTCATTTCTAGTCTTATACTTTTTTTGCGCTAATTTACTGCATTCGTCTATTTTATGATTTATCATTATTATTATCATTTTTATTATCATTATTATTATCATTATTAGTATTAGTTGTTGAGGTTTTTGCTGTTGTTAATCAAAGAACTGTTTTTTAATCGTCTTTGTTATTGAAGTGTTTGATGCCTAGTAATGCAGTTTCTAATATTTCCGTGACCAACATGTTTCTTATAATTTCAGTTTGAATTGCATTAAAGAATGTAATTAGTATTGAGCGAATAGAATGGAAAATGCATAACAAGGTTGTTATAGTTATTTTCTTTACCTGGTGTATCTCTACTAATTGTTTTTTTTAATTTAACAAAATATTGGAAGTATTATAGATATTATGTTATTGTTATATCTACAGTTTAGTTGTGTGAAGGTAGTAAAGAATAAGATAGCCTGATGATTATATATGCGTCAGGAATAAATTTTACTAACATATAAATATGGTAATATGTACATTGTGATAGATATGGCTAGGATCTGAAAAGTTGTCGAACCAATCATTTAATCTTTTTTTAATTGGTACCATAAAAAAATATAATCTCAAAATCGAACAAATTCAAAACTGACTTAAATTTGTTTAAACTTAATTTATTCAAGGGGAGAAATCATCATCATCAAGGTATGCACGGACTCCTTTGAATCTCTCTTGCCATCCGTCCCAATCAGCTATCACTCCTGGCAAATCTTCAAGATGCCATCTAAAGTCTGCATAAAAGTGATGAATGTAAATTTTTGCCGATCGTCCAACATTGGTGCGTCCATGTGTGGGAGTCCATCGACGAAAGTCACTTATAAGTTCTTTTTTACTTTTCCAGAAGAATCTAGCATGTCTTTTTCGTCTTACTTGAATTGTGAGATGGGAAGTAAGTAGCCGTAAAGCCGCGCTTTTGTAGTTTGCTGCTCGCAGTATTTGTTCAGAATACCACGCTGTAGCTTCTGTCCAACTTTATCTCAAGGCGTTTCGTTAAAATTCAAATTGTGTAACCATACACTTGTACTGACACTGCTAAAGGTTGGAATACTTCCTGTTTTATTTTATCAGAGAGAGATCAGATTTCCATAGGGTCGTTAAGCTGTCAATAGCTGTTCATGTAATTCCTATATGTATGCTGACATCGCTTTCAATTTATTCATTGTGACTGCAATTTAAAAACTTTTCTTTATATTTAAAAAGAGCGAGCAAGATTGATTGGATCAATAAAATAGATGCAGAGAGAAGTATAATAAGCCTTTTTTCCATGTAAATGCGAAAAATTCTGATCATGAAAAGCAGAGATTTATCTCAGTTATTTCCCAAAACAAGACGATGTGAGTAAAATATTGAAATCTAAAAACAAAACACGATGGAATAACCACCTGAATATTTTATTACATAAAATCAATACGAGTAGCTATTAATATTTATCTCAATTTACGCAGGTTGATTTTTTCTTCTCATTATATTTAAAACAAATAGATATTGTTCTTTAACACATATTTTCTCTGGCGTCTATCATTATTCCTTCATATATTTCCTTGTGAGTTGAATGAAAAACATATTTCCTTTTGTAATTACATTTCTACTGACAGTGGACCAAGTCCATCATTAAAGAATTATAAGTTCAGAAATTAGATGAACATATCATATAAACAGTTCAAAAGGACTGATGTATAAAAATACTTAGCCAAAGAATTACATAATCTGTTGAATATGAGAGTTACGGTGATTCTAATTGTAATTAGCGCGTTTAAAACTCCAAGACCCTCGGGAAAAGTGGAAGGATTAAAAATCACCTGAAGAATTGAGACAATCCACACCATAACATTGATACGTTCATCTAGAACATTCAATAGGGGATAGGAAACATGAAGAGACTGGCTGTCACTCATACGCCATTGAAAGACCACCAGCCGATGTAAAAAAAAAAATCACAAAAGGTAAATAATAATAATAATAATAATAATAATAATAATCTCATCAAAGCGATAAACACCTGGGATTACTTCTTGGTAAGATACTCGGGACCATTTTTAAAGTGGACGAGGAAAGAACTTCCACAAATTGACCTGAGATCAAAAAACTAATGACAATGCATAAGGCCTAACATCCCAGAGATGATATATGTAACGTGATATAGTGGGTCCAAGTTATAAAGAGAATTTCTAGAAAAGAGGAGAGAGAAAAAATAAGAAGAAAAAGCACACAGAGAGTCTACGTGAACAGCCAGCTGACCTCTGATTACTCCGGCCAAAGCTCTTGTTGTGGGTCATCTAGTCACTGTTGAATAACAACGGTAATTAAAAGTGACCAGAAAAAATCGGACGTCCCAAATCTTCTGCGTATTCGTAGAACCAGCGGAAACGGATATGTTCCTCCCTCCGCCACCAGGCAGAAGTTAGGGGACGACTTGGGTTTGAAAGGAAGTTGACTTGGAGACGTGACGAGGTAAAGACGAGAGTGAACCCTCACCAGGGCAATGTGAAGATAGTCAAAAGGTCGAAGCCCGGATTCACAGGGGTGAGGACAGACACATGTGAGAAATAGAAGATGAAATATTGAAAAAAAATTCAAGGTCTAGATCTGCTCTCTTTCTCCGCGTAACATATTGATTCTCTTTGTCCCACAAACGTGATCGACTCAGATTTCATATTCCCTTTCTTTCTTCCGACGACTACTTAAAAAGTTTAGCCGCGAATAAACTATTGTCTTAGTGAACTAAGACTGAGTTTCGTGTGTCTGTCAACTTTTCTCACGACGAGGTTACAACCGTACGTTAGATATGTAATGGTGCCACGACGTATTTGGTGTAGTAATACAACCTATTTGGCGCTGTTATGTTACACGTAGATAGATTGAATGTGTCAAGAAAAGAATGAGAAAGATAGCGTCGATGCTGCGATAAGACGTTTCGAAGATAACGTACGAAAGAACAAAGAAAGGCAGATTAAAGCGACCAGAAACAACAAAAAAAAAACACAATGGTCTAGCGAACAACAATAACTAGATAACACAAATGGAAAGAAAAACAACTGTACGGATATTTCAAGCGATAAACAAACGAAATCTCTCTAAAAAAGACCTAGACATGGCTAAGAAAGGTAAACCTTAAGAGAGAAAATGAATCCATTTTAATGGCAGCAGAAACAACGCCGAAAGAACAAATTACGTTCAGGCAAAAATAGATTACAGGCAACAAAACAGCAAGTGTAGGTTATGGGGTGAGAGAGACGAAACGATCAATTATCTAATTGGCGAAGCTAGTAAATTGGCACAAAAACAGTATAAAACGAGACATGACTGGGCGGGGAAAGTAATTCATAGGAAGTTAAGCCGAAAATTTAAATTTGACCATACGAACAAGAGATAAATTCACAACCCAGAATCCGTCCTGGAGAATGAGACGCTCAAAATCCTTTGGGGTTTTAAGATATAAGCGAATTACCTAATCTAGGTCAGACGACCAGACCTAGTGATATTCAACAAAAAAAAAGAACCTGGCGAATTGAGGACTTTGCCGTCCCGGCAGACCACAGAGTGAAAATCAAAGAAAGTGAAAAGAGAGATAAGTACCTAGACTTTGCTAGAGAACAAAAAATATGGAATATGAAGGTGACAGTGGTACAAATTGTAATTAGACCACTTGAAACAATCCCCAAAAGAGTGGTAACAAGACTCGAAGACTTGGAAAAAAAGGACAAGAATGGCCAGAATACTGAGAAAAGTTCTGGAGACCTGAGGAGATTTTCTGTCACTCAAACTCCGGTGAGGAGCCATCAGCTAACGATGGTGTGGACAACTCTCAAAACGGTAAATAATAATCAGTAATATTATTCTGCTTGTTTAAATGGGTACCTGTAATTATTTCGAATCCTGAATGAATATGAGCACTAAAATATAATTAAACAAACTTTGGCGTGAACATCTGACTTGGAAATAGGCAAAAAATAATCACTTCTTCCATCAACTTAAAACTCCTGATGTTTAAAAATATCATGTTCATATATGTATTTGCCCAACCCCTCCAACACAAACAAGATGCTACTCAAAGTTAAAACGAGGTAAAGCGTGTTTGGATTTAGTTTTCTTTCGCGTAGACTTATTGTCTAACCAAGGCTAAAGAACCCAGTCTGTCTTACTATTTGCCGATAGCAAAGTGTAGAAGAGATGAATTCATACAATTCCTAAGGACATTAACACGAAGTTAACCCCAAACAGCCTTGTTCAGGATTTCAAATCAGGTGATGGAAAGGATGTTTGAATATCGACAGTTTTTATACACTTTTTCTTTTTTTGAATAATTTTGAATTGGTTCGTCTTTCGATCTCAACCTCTGCTTTGCTCTCTCCCTCTCTCTCTCTCTCTCTCTCTCTCTCTCTCTCTCTCACTCTCTCACCTGTGTTTTATCTTTCTCAATAAAAATATGTAGGGTGTTTATATATATATATATATATATATATATATATATATTCGCTTTCACCAACATCCAGTATTCACAATTTGTTACTATTACTTTCATTTTCTCTCGGACCATTGTTTTTGATGTATGGATAAAACATGGCAATTTTCATCCGCATCGTATTGACAACTGATCCATTTGCCCTGGGTGTGTCTACTTTTAACCAAGCTTCAAATTTACTAACTAGTACGCAGTACGTGATTACAGACAACATTTTCAAGGGGACGTTCCATAATTAGTGGACAAAAATCGATGTTTATTGATCTGTGCGAACAGGTATAAGCCAGCGAACAATGCTAAATTACTAAACTCCCCTAAGCATAAGATAGAAGTCCTGTAGAAGAGAAAACTTAGAACAACAGGATAATGATCTGATGAGAGAGTACTACTTAGTTAAGTCTGCCTTTGTGCAGATGATGACATGCTCGACTGCTTTTTAAAAAAAATGTTTTCCTTTCTTGTTAATCGATTTAGTAGTTTTCATCACCCTCACTTTAAATGTGACTCAATTACAGTTTGTACTCAACTAAAAAGCAGGTTATCTGAATTTGATAAAAATCTTCTTCTTGTAAATGGTTTGGGGAAAACAAAATTCTTATTAAAACACATCAGTTTAAATTAGATTTTCTCATCTTATTATCTCTCATTTTTTCTATATTAAAAGTGAATAATTTGAATAATGTAGACCTCTACCATGAGCAGGATGTAACACAATTTTTAAGCCGAATAAAATTGATTTGAATTTAGTTTCCTTCTCCTAGACTGCCTTATTATTCACCCATAGCTAAGGTGGGAACATATGGATTCATGCCTTTCACAAGGGCATTACTGCAAAACGAAATCCAAACAGCTTCATCGTAGATTTGAATTTGGGTTGCCGATAATATTTCCTATAACGATAAGCGTTAAGCTAAGAACATCGCGTTCACGTCGTTAACTATAAAAATATTGGTTTGATTAGCGTCTATCATCAACCACTTTAAAGAAAGAAACTCTCATAACAGCGGTGAAATGTTGCTCATACCTCTAGAATATCGTTTTATAATTGTGATGTCAGTAAAAAATCAGAGGTATTATAAAGAATAAAAAACTTTCCGTTTTGTGTTTCAGGGGTGTATTGCTCCAATTGTACCCACCCATACGCACACAAACACACACACCTTTTTTTACTCATAGATTCGCTTTTCTCAATACAGCCCGATGCGTTTAAATAAATCCTGAAATTGATTATAAGTCAAGTGTCGGGTGATTGAACTATTAGAAATCTATTCTACCGTTGTGTATAGTTTATCTTCTCTTTGTTTTGTTTCTTTTTTTTGTTGTTGTTTTTTACTTTTTGTATTTGAAATTTCCCAGTGGAACAATATATAATTGACTGTACAATATTGGCGATGGAGACAAATATGGCTTTGTAAATTACTTTTGCTGTAGTGAATAATATGAAAAACTGGATAAAAACAATATCCAAAATCGCCAATAAAATTCATTTCCCAAATGAAATCGACTCCAATGTGAAAATGAGATTGTTACATATCAGAATGAAAAAGCTTCGAGAATAGAATAAATACTTTTGGTACCACTGTTCACTCAGATGAAACAATTCGGTTAGAAAAGAATGTAGACGCAAAGTTTTGCTTGGTAGTGAAGAATACATACAATTGCAACATTTTCTTCTTAGTGAATGTGGCATAATTAACATAAATCCTCCTAACAATAAAATTCAAAATTGCCGATACTATTGTTCACTTATCTGTTTATTCTAATTACATCATTTTGCATCAGTTAATGTAAAATATTCATTGGCACATACAGTTCCAATCTAAGAAGAAATTACCATTCACTTATTAGTTCAATTATAATAGTTTGATTATTGATATATTTACAACAGCTTCTCTCATTCGCTTTCAACTGTCCAAATACAATTAGTTTCGCTTGTCTTTTTTAACTTACAATTCAATTTTTATGCTTTCTTTTTTCTTTTTTTTTTCTTTTGAATATCGAAGTCTCGTATATCGTTTGCATCGGGATTGTTTTATTTTTACAGTTTTGAACATGTTAGAATATTTAAAGTACTTTCGGGGTTGTCATTTATGCTGGATAAGATAGCAGGTGACTTTTAAAAACCTGCTTTGCTTCAGCGTAAGAGGTAGGTTCAACCTGTCTTCATAGGACCTGTGAGGAAATATTCAACTATTTAAATGTATAATTCAGCAAATGAAGAAAATATACCCAAAACAAATATATTTAATATACTTATAGATGCACATTAAGACAGTTAAAAATGTATAGAATAAACACAGAATACACACACACACACACACACACACACACATATATATATATATATATATATATATATATATATATATATATATATATAAGAGAGAGAGAGAGAGAGAGGGAAAGAGAAACAGAGACAGAGACAGACACACAAACATACAGGCAGAAATCATCATTTGGTAATATAACTGACTGACTGATTGATTTTAATGCCAACCCTTCAAAAGTTGCTTCATGTCAAGAGGTTAGGAAATTGCATTCATTGTACGTTCATAATTAAATTTTTACTACTGTTTCTTAAGAGGGTTTTTCACACTCTCCAATAAACAACGAACTTTTTTAACCGTTCTATTTGATGCATACCCTAACAGGTACTGCTATTGCGGGTGTGAGTGGACCCCAGACTAATTGGAATAGATAAGTACTTCACACTTCCCAGATTTCCAGAACAGTAGACTCACCATCAGAATCCGTTAAATGTCATATTAAAAACAATGAGCAATTATAATTTAATGTTCAAAATAATTCTAACATTAAAAACGCCAAAAATTCAAAGTGAGGAATTTACGTTGTCTAAATTTCTGAGATGAAGTTTGATGATTTTTATCATTCAGTCAATGGTTAAGTATTCCTGCATTGTTACTCGCCTACAGTCAGGATTGAACCTGCAGATGATTGTCTAATTAGAAGATTAAGTGAACCAATGCCTATAACCGTTACGCTATGTGTCCTGCTGGACAGTTCAGAGTGATTTTTTTGGATTTATAAACTTAATGTTCTTGCTTGACTCGGATTACTACTATTATGTATGTTTTTTTTTTTTTTACCTGTGCTCATATTCAGATTTTTTTTATCAACGGAATCAGAACAGGAGACCTCCCCGTGGATTGAATAAAGGACGTAGTTCGAAGTTCTGTGAAGGTTCCCGAGTTCGACAAACACCGGAAGAAGGCCGAAGACATATCGGCCGAAACGCTGTGGAAATAACAATAAAGATTAAGACACTAGCCCGAAAACCCTTATTGAGAAATATACATCTTATTTTATAATGAATAATGAATAAGTATTATCTTATTTCTAACTAATGTAACTTACCTAGCTTAGCTTTATTTTTCTAGTCGATTTACAATGGCAATCCAATATTTACACGGTTCTAGACACTGATAGAGCATGAAACCCAAGCGGTGGAATAAGAATTATCTATCCCTTGTGAACTGAATGAAAAATTCAGATTGAGGTTCCCGGATATTTATTGACTTGGTCAGGTATTTGAAGAAGGTCAAAGGGAACAATGGACAAATCAGAATGTACCGACTCATTACCCAATGAAAATCAAACTCACAAGTAAGAGTGACAAATTCTTTGGATTGCAGATACATTATTGTATTTTCTATTGTTTTATTAATAGAAAATAGAAAAAGCTCAATAAAGTTAAGATTTCATTATCTAAACCTGTGGAACTTTAAATACTTAAAATCACTTCCAACGCGGAAGAATCAGGCCACAAAGAAACGGATATAGTCTTCATCTTTACTTCAATTCTTTATAAAACTTTCTAAATAAAAAAAGGTCATTACACTTGAAATTTCCGGAAAGTGACGAAATGCTGTTGGACTGAGATTCTGACATGAAATTGACCCACAAGTTTAACATTTTATCAAAGTGATTCTTTAGCTTCAAAGTTTTTGTCAATCAAATTTTCAGCCGAAGAAATTGAATTTTCAGTTGCAAACAAAAGAGATTAACAAACACTTCTCTTAAAAACTGTTCCTCATAAACTTTCAGTTATTTAATATAAATCAGTGTTTACCTGTAATAAATTATTTTACGTTGTTTGTTAAGAATCAAAAAGAAATATAATGCAATGGAACTATTTTCTTTACGATTACTAAACCTAGTTTAGTACGGCACAATACTAAAGGGAAAATAGATAAGAAAGATTATAGTCTGACGATCGTCAGAGTGAAAATTGTCTGCCTGCCTTTCGAATCAATATTGAAAATCCTAGTTTTTCAGCTGGTCCCAACGTTGACAATGGCAAATACGCAACAACTTAACTTACGATCGAATAATTTTCCTTGCTGACAAATGACACCTGGACTTCACTAATTGCATTTACCATCCAATTGTTAGCGTAGTCTGTTTAGCTAAGCGGTATCAAATACTCTTAATGGACTAGTACACAAAAATATACATTACATACTCAACAATATTGAAGATTTAATGTTTCCTTTAGCATTAATAATTTCTAGGTTACATGGCCAACATTTCCTTATCCCTATAACAGACTTTTTTTTATCATTTACAAATAATTTGGCTTCCTAAGTTGTTTAAGACGAGTCGGAAACGAGGAAATGAAAACCCTCACGAGATTCTGAATACCATTTAAATAAGACGCCAATGCTTGTTTTCTTCAAGCTGCACTAGCCATTAAAAATACGTTTGCATCAAAGCAAACTTTAATGAACGTCTGAACTTAATGTTAGCAGTATTTGTATTGGAAAAAGTCCATTGATATAAGTGTCAATATCATAAGTCAATGTATAATTATCATCAATAGCCTTTCATAATTCTTTCCTTGACTTACTTTTCTATTTCATATCTTTTGAACGAGGCAAATGATATTTTAATCACATATTGCATTAATGGTAGCTGCCTGAAGCATTTTCCTTCAGAATTACATTGCAAATGTGGTTTATTTTGGAGATAGATAGATAGATAGATCCCATCCTTTGATGGATATTCCATTTTTTTTTTTTTTTACTTTTAAGTATATACTTTGAAAACTGAAGGTCTACACGAAGCTATCGGACAATATAAGATACAAACGCAGGAAAGCGTATTTCTAAGAAGAAATCTCTTTGCGGAATAGATACAAGAATCTAAAAATTATCATTACTTATCTTAGATTTATCGAAACGAGTACTTACTAATCTGAATTCTATTCATCAGTAATTCTAATTTGCTATGATTAATTCAGCAAAATTTGGTATGATTAATTCAGCAAAATTTGGTATGATTAATTCAGCAAAATTTGGTATGATTAATTCAGCAAAATTTGGTATGATTAATTCAGCAAAATATCTAATGAAATAAAATATTACAGACTCCTTTTTTTAATTTTGATTTTTTTAATGGTCGGTTTTATTTAATGTTTTATTTGCATTTAGTCAAGCTCCTTACATTGTAAGACATCGTTTGTAATTTCATTGTCATATTTAAAAGCTTGTCTGTAAAATTTTTCACTAAGAGAATTTCAATAATGAAATGTGAGTGAACTGAGTCAAGGAAAAGATTATATTTTTTATTCAAGCTTTTAAGAAAGGCTTTATACAAACTTAATGTTTCTTAGGGAGTTTTGGTATTTCTGATTTTTTTTTAAATCAGCGATAATTTGTGCTTATTTAACAATCTGCAAAGTTATTTGGACATCTTCAATGAGCAGCCAGTATTACTTTTTGCATAATACAAAACTTTTCTAAGATATGTATTTAACAACTTGTTAGCTTGATTTTTTCCTCATCTGTTTAACAAATGACATGGAATCTATTGCCTAATCATTAAGCAGATCTCCTCGGTAAATATTTACAAAAGTCAATTTACTTGATTAGGTGTTTGAATCATGATATAATTTGGTATTCCTTATCTTATCCATTTATTAACATAATATAATACAAAACATGATTATTTCAATTTTTTTATATTTCGACATGTATTTAATGCAGATCCAGAAAACTTTACTCGTACATCTTTGATTCAAGTTACGTCTATAAAAAATTTGACTGATTAATTTCTTGCAAAACTCTACAGCAAAATAGGACTGCTTAGATGTATTCGTTTTTGAACATTGTAAAACTATTTTCCAGGTTTCCGAAAAAGATTTATGTCTAACATAAAATGCAGGTTGGAAGCGTTCGTGCGAATTTAAGATAGAAAACAAGAAAGTGGAAAATCATAAGAACGGATAATTGTATAAAAATTAGTTGGTTGCAATGAAATTCAAGACTCTAGAAAAAATTCAAGCATTAAAAAAAAATACAAAAATGAAAGAATAAAAGTATTTTGAAGACAGAAATTGCTAGTACACAGATTAAGTGAAGAATATATACGTAGGAATTTGCTAGACTAATTCTAGCAAAAGGTTCTGCTTTAAGAAACATCCAATATGAATCAAATATCAATAGTTTACAGTTGCGTACCACTAACTAATACACATCGACGATTTACATAGATAGATAGATAGATAGATAGAAATGTCTTTCAAGTGTAGCATTTTATATACATTAGCTTGTATTTAATATTATACTCCTTACATTTCATATGTTCTGAATAATATTTGGATGCCAAACAACTTTTGATAGACTTTTATGAAAAAGCATCGTTAGCAACGAAATGTAGCTGGAATAACAGCTACTGTCTCGTAACATCTCTGCCGGTCAGATATGCTGAACTCGGTTACTTCATTTTGATATGTCATATGCTTCATTTATAGGCAAGGAGAAATAATCAATTGAATTTCGCCCGAGATTTATCGATCCAAAAAGTGAAGAGATGATTTTTTCGACAGGTGCGTTCCAACGGAAGAGCGATTGTGACACAAAATGCACATATCGATAACACAAGATACTGATGACATCAGGATTCACAAGATTCACAAGGTATTGATGACATCAGGATGCACAAGATTCACAAGATATTGATGACATCAGGATGCACAAGATTCACAAGATATTGATGACATCAGGATGCACAAGATATTGATGGCATCAGGAGGCACAAGAAATAAGTGAAAGAATTTTGATTGTACGACATTCAGTTGAAATGCGCAGGGTCCTAACATTTACATGAAAGGTGAATTATAACTTCATAACGCGACAAGTCTTTCACAATGACGATGGAATCATTCAAGAGAGCAATCCACCATGTCACACAGCTCGAGTTGTACCGGAATAATTGTCATCAAGATTTCATTTTGCCACCAAAAAGACCCTCCAGATCTCAATTCTCTGATATAATTATGGGACATGCCACAACAACAGGTTTCTACAGCAGAATAACTTAACTTGCAACAAAAGACCTGCTATTCTTGGTACCAAATCAAAGACGAAAACTTCATAAGTCTTGTAGGGCTCATAAGTGATTCGTTAAGAAAACTTTTTGCAGGCCCATAAAAGACCATTTAATGAGCAGGTTTTCATAATGCCATTGTAATTTATCAAAAGTTGTATTGGTAACATTAAACATAATCTGATTAATTGATACACCATTATCAAAAAAAGTATCATCAAACAACCAAAACCGAAAAGAATTATAAAAATAAAAAAAGATCTTGAAACTTGTTAATGTTTTATTTTATTTTCATTGAATCAATGATGTCAAAATAAAATTACGTTTTGTGCATTTATCATCCCCTCCGCCACAAGTGGAATGCAACAGGAGTTTTAAGCGGAATTATTGCTGGTTTAAATAAAGAAGTATCCATCTATTGTGGTCGTCCCAAAGCTAAAGACTCCGGTATGCACTATTATTTTACAAATAGTTTGTGGAAGAAGGAAAGAAGATATGTATTTTTTAATATTCCCTAGGGTATTAGAGTGTTTGAACTTGGTGACTGCTACACCAGCATACCTCCATATGTAATTGTAATGTATTGATAGATGAATACAAAGAAAATGTATACACGTGTATATATATATATATATATATATATATATATATATATAACAAGAAATTTCGAAATAGTGTTCATTATTTACTTGGTATATACATATATATATATATATATATATATATATATATATATATATATATATATATACCAAGTAAATAATGAACAGTATTTCGAAATTTCTTGCTTTTTAAACAAATATATATATATATATATATATATATATATATATATATATATATATATATATATAAAGACTTCAATTAATTATTTCTTGGTCAACAATTATATAATTTGTTTTTTCGTTTGTGTTTTACCGTTATTTTTTGTTTTTTATTGGGTTTGGAGGGTTTTTTGTTGTTATCTTTATTTATGTTTTTAGTTATTCACTTATTTCATAGTCATTTATTTAATATTTTGATAAGTCGTATTGAGATTATTGAAATACAAAAACTGTATCATTAAATTGTTTACATAACATTAAATATGTTATTATATAGAGCAAATTTCCATTATTAGTGCTTGTTGACTCCTCAAAATATTTATCTGTGACATTTTTTTAACTTTAGAGTAAAGAGAATATACTTTAGAAACCTTCGAAAAAAGTCTCTTACAAATTAATCGAAATTTTTACTTGGTTTATAAGGTGATCAATGAGTTTGATGACAGTTCCTTTTCACCCCTGTTCTTGCATTGAAAAAGGAAATTTATAAAAGTTTTTTTTTTTATTGTTGTTGTTGTTGTTAAATAAAGGCAATAGATTCTGGAAATGGCTTTCAATTGTAAATATTTCTTTCGGTCAAAACTTCATAGAGACAAATAAGACAGAACTAAGCCTGATACACTCATTTATTCATGTTTTATCTGCTTGAACAAAACCTCGTTTGTCAATCGTGTTTGAACTTTTGTAAACATCCGTTACAATAAGCAAGAAAGATAAATAGAAAATTGTGAATGATATATAGGTTAACATAAAAGTTTAACACTGTTAAGGCTTTTAAATACATGTACAGGTTTTACATCTGTCGGCAAGTTAAACAAAGGCTATGTATCGATTTGCTAATCAATGTCAAGTACAATGACTAACTCACAGTTCATCTTTAATGCGCTGTAGATAACTAATAATTGTATCTCGAATCAACATCCCAACGACTAGATCTACTTTCTAATTAATATTGATGCTCCACTTGAGATCAAGGGCAGATAATCACATTCAGGTTATTGTCAATTACTTTTTTAATAAAGCATTTATAAAACAACCTCTCTAAATAAATTCAAAATAAATAAAAATATTATATAAGAACTATTACAAAAGAATTTGTATAAAGCCATTTAACAATATATCTTACAATATATTATAGAAAATAATGATGATAATAATAAAGTTGGCGACCATATTCGAGGGTGACCAAAAGGCTACCTTTTTAGTAGCTACTACACCGAGGTGTAGGGGAAGGCGCTACTCCTTTCCGTGGAATGATAATAATAATATGCAATAAAATATCAGATGTAGGTCATGTTGTGACTGAAACGAAACGATTAATCACATAAAAAAGGGAATACAATAAAATAACGCAAAGAGAGTATAAGACTAGACACACGACTGGGTGGGAAAAGTAACCCACAGAGAATTGTGCAAGAAGTTTAAATTTGACAATACGAACAAATGGTATATCCACAAACCAGAATTCGTCATAGAAAATGAGATGCACAGAATTCTTTAGAATTTTGAGATACAAACGGATCATCTAACTTCAGCCAGACCACCAGACCTAGTGATAGTCAACGACAACAAAAAGAGAACCTGCTGAACAGAAGACTTTGCCGTTCCCGCTGACCACAGGGTAGAACTGAAAGAAAGCGAAAAGAGAGATAAGTACCAAGACCTTGCTAGGGAACTGAAAAATCTATGGAACATGAAGGTGACGGTGATAAAAATTGTAATTGGTTCGCTCTGTACAGTCACCAAAGAATTGGTACAGGCATTGGAAAACTTGGAAACGGGAGAACGAATGGAGAACATCCAAACTACAGCATGGTTGAGATCGGCCTGAATACTGAGAAGAGTCTTAGAGACTTGAGGAAACTTGCTGTCACTCAGACGCCAGAGGAAAACGCTGGTATGAAAAACTCTCAAATGAATAAGATAATCAGATAAACGTTTGCATAAATAAGTATGCTTTATATTTATACATCTCAGTGTAAAAATATGACCTTTTGTATTGGGATCGCAAATTGTATTTTCTTTGTATTCCCAACTAAATTCGAAAATATATTGTTTTTAAGAGTAATACCAATTATAAAATCCTCTAATCTGTATACACTGCTCTGATCACTGTCTAAGATTTAAACCTGACAAAGCTATCATTTTCTTCATCGATCACTTTGGCGTATTGATTTCACCGTTCGTCAGATGCGAGCATCTTAACAAAAGCATAAAAATACCTGAAAATCACAATCAGACTTGCGGAACAGGATAAACATCTTGTTATTCAATCACAGTGTTTTTTTTTTTGTTTTTTTTTCATGTTGTCACTCTTCCTTGCGTCAAACCTAATTCATAGAGTAAGAACGCTTAGCAACGAAATAATGGACGAGATCGTCAAATATATTACAAAAGAATATATATCTCAAAACATTAAGATTTTGTTCAAGAAAAACAATCATGCATTTATTTTCAGCGAAGTGTTAATGATCATTTCAAGAATTGGCACATAGTTCATTCCATGTTGAAAAGAAATCTATACATTTTTAAGTGACTTTAAAATGAAAATCCTTTTATCTGTTTAACAAAAACTGTTAATTAACTTTAAAGAACTTATTCAATCCTAAGGATCAAGCATTTAATTTATCGTTGAATTGAACGCTTCTAGCACTTCTTTTCGATGTAACTTTCCACTTTCAGTTGACTTTGTTTTCAATTTTTCTAGATAACTTGATGATCTGCAAACCCTTTGGGTTCCCAAAGTAATATCAATCAATGATAATATGAAATCTTTCGTTTATGAAGAGGTGAATGATTCTAATTATCTTCATTATATCAAGAATTAAGATGATTAAAAAATGACGTTTTGAACTGTACAGATCCTAAAATGTATCTCTTTTCTGGTGATGGTAATTCAATTTACAATGTATCCCTTAGTTTCAAATTGAGCAGAAAATTGTTTTATTCAAAGCCTTTTAAGAGAATTGCTCTAATAAAAGAATTACACGGTTATTTACTGCTTTTTATTATGTAAATATATGAATATAATTCGAATTTGTGTAATATATCGATAATCATATGAGTTTCAAAATGTTTAATAGTAACGATGAATCTAACTTGCTGTTTAAAAGAAAATGATAATTTAGGCCAAGATTTATCGATTCAAAAAGCGAAAGGGTTTTCTGACCGGTGCGTACCAATGACTGTGACACAAAATGCAGAAATCGGTGACACCAAGATGCACAAGAAACTGGTTTTTTTTTTTTCAATTATAAGAGTGATTATAAAGATGAATCTAAATTCCAGTTTATCTTAACAAAAAGAAAATATTGAAATTGTCAATAATATTTTCCTGTAGATCATCTTAAACTTCAGATTCGAATGTCTAAAAGGTCGAACTAGAAACGTGCTACTTTTTTAAAAACCTTTTTTTAATCCCATTTGATACGTTACAAAACAGAAGAGAAACAATTATTTTTACATTTGTAACCCGTAGCAAATACTTAATTTACCGTCTTTTACGTCAATCAACACGTCTTTAATGTTCTATTAGGTATTCATATTTTCACTGGCTGATTTATAATACAAAATCGTATTCCAGCAGTTGGCATAAGACTCTCTTGAATCATTGAGAATTTATTACCTCAATGCATCTAATTACGTGATAATGTTTGCTAATCTCAAAAGGATTATTTACTTAATTATCTTAATTTGGTACAAACCTACAATTGTAAGAGGCCAGTTGGCTCGCACTGTAGAATACACTTACTGTATCTCTGCAGAGAGGTAGACCCCCCCCCCTCCCAGGAGTGTCCAAGATATAACATTAAACAATCTGACGGCTAGGCTCCAGTAATGCAGGAGATTTAGGGAATGCAGAGTACCCCTTCATTGCCATCGCTCCTGAAAGGGTCCTATCGATGAATTAAATAGAACTGTTTGACATTTAAACTGAATGCAAACAAATGATTTATGCTAAATTGAATTGTGATAGATACAACAATTTGATCCTTTAGCTGTGTGTGAACAAATGACTGATATTTAATTGAATTGTTAGTGATACATAGCAATACTTGAAACTATTTAACTTTGTTGACGTTTGCTTACAAATCATATATCTACTATGTATAAATAAACCGGATTTGGAATTAAATAACCAAGAATGGTTTATATGCCATAAAACCCATCCAAACTAAAGCAAAATTTTAAGACACCGAAAAAGGAATGAATTCAATGCAGTAATAATGAGCATCGAAATGGCCGGCCATTTTTCTATGGTGATGCGTGTAAAATTAACAAATATTGATGGAAAATTATTTATTATTTTAATTGCGTTTTGTATAGAATTGCAACCTTTAGAACTTTACAAAACGATAATTCAACAAATTATAACAGAAAAATTGTACGAAAAATATGGGCATTTAAATGTGGAAGTTTTCTTCACAAGATGTGTGTCAGCTGGTGTATAGATAAACTTATACTTCGATTATCTTTATTTAGTAAGAAACTCAAAACGTCTAATTCTTCTTGAAGGAAGAATATTTATACATTTGGAGACAATATAAGCTCTTTGGTTCCGATTGGTTTTTATGTAGAAATTTCGAATCGTAAGGGTACATGTTTATATATATATATATATATATATATATATATATATATATATATATATATATATATATGGGGGGGAGAAAGAGAGTTTGTTATAACAAAATATAAATGTGTGCTCTCTGGCACAAGGTTCAAAAGAAAAAAGAAAAAAGAAAAACCAAAAATTAAGTGGGGTATAGAGGCGAGAATAAAAGTGTATAATGAAGAAAGGCCAGAGTACAAACTCTGTTTAAAAGAAAAACTGACTATAATAGAATCTGAGTATCCAAAGAGCCTACTAAACAAAAAGCAAAGTTGAGGACAAGATATCGCTATACAAATCGTTATTTTCTGTTATCCTGGCAACGATTAATGATAATGTGGAGATAGAGACGAAACAATTAATCACATTGTAAGCGAATGTAGCAAACTAGCGAAAAATGAGTATAAGACGACATAAATCAGAATCTATTCTAGAGAATAAAACACATAAAATTATCTGGGTTTTTTTTATACAAACGGATCACCTAATAACGGCCAGGAGACCAGACCAAGTGATGATTAACAAAAAAAAATGGAAGAGAATATGTCGTATAGTAGACATCTCCATCCTAGTGAACCAAAGTGTTAAAATCAAAGAAACCGAAAAAAGAGAGAAGTAATTAGACCTTGCCAGAGGACTAAGAAAGCTGTGGAATACGAGGATGATGATGATACTAATTATGATTTGCGCAGTTGGAACGATTCCTGAAGACTTAAAAAGAGGATTGGAAGAGTGGAAAATCTGAGGATGAATCGAGAGTATCCAGACTGCTATATCGTTGAGATCTGTCAGAGTACTCAGAAGCATCCTGGAGACCTGGGAAAACTTGCTGTCACTCAGACTCCAGTGAAACACCACCAGTTAACGTTGGTATGAAGAATTCACAAGAAGTGAAATAATGCTAACAAAATAAAAATTCAAGGAAGCAGTGAAAATAAGTAGAGGGAGATATAATATCGAACAAGCGATGGTTAATGTTTAGCCAATGTGTGTATGATTTGTGTAACTGGTAGCAAATATGCAAAAAAGACAATAAAACTTTGGTTGCCGGAGGGTTCTGGTTTGGTGATATTGTTAGAATAAAATCAAAGCAAAGAGATTGGGTAGGTGTCTGAAGATTGTAACAATTCTTCATTATGTCGTGCTACTAGCACTGATAAGTTTTTGAAAGATTACCAACACTCTCTCTTGTAACAATTCATCATCATCATCATCATCATGTGTTGCTCACACGAATTTTCCCCCTCTTTCTCTCTCTCTCTCCATCGCTTCCGGGGGGTCTTCCAGGCTACATCCTATGTCTGTACAGAACTGTTGTAGATAAGTTCTAGCTGGCCGTTCTACCCTTGCGCGTCAATGTGAAGTGGTCCATAGGAGAACGTCGCTTATGAGTTCGTCCTTTCTCCTCCAGCATTAACCAACTTACCGTCATGTTTTTATCGTATTTAATTTTATTTCATTCATTTATTTTTATTTTTTGTTGTTAATACCATTATTAGTATTATTTGTCGAACTAGTAGTAGTAAGAAGTATCTGTCCAAATGGAGTCGCAGTTTTCTTTAAAAGTTATTAGAAGGTGGGGTAAAAAGTCGTCCGGAATCTTACACGAATATGTCGTAGTAAATAAACACCCCAAACAATGAAAGGTTCACATATGGTTAGTAAAATCTTAAGTCAAAGTGAGCATAAGCGTACAATGGCCTCTCTCATAGATGTGTTACCGTTTCTAACATTTTAAACATCCCAGACCCCTAAGTTAGTGATTGCTATTCTACTAAATACTGACAACACATTCCTTCGTAGAGGTTTCGAGATATATGACCAACTTATCTACACAATATATAAGTCGGGTAATAAAGACAAGAAGTTGTCCCTAGGGCCTGAAAATCAAACGAAAAAAGAAATAGCAGGAAACTTAAGGAATATTCAGAGGTTGAGAAAAGAAAAAAGGGGGGATGGAGGAAATAGGAGAAAGAAAAAAGGAAACGAGCGAAAACGGAGAAAATGTAAGGGAAAAAGAAAGGAAGATCTTTTTTAATACCGACAACTTTTTGAAGTCATGGGAAACAGCATGGTGGATGTGAAGCACGGTGGATAAACCTAGATCGGGTCAACGGTGTGCTTCACAGGTTAATGGCCAGAATCACATAATTCAGTCAGGAAACCACTGCTACTCATCTTAAGGGTAGCGACTACTGATGAAGTTAAAATACAACCATCGAAATATTACCATGACTTGTAACAATTACTTGCATGAAACTTTAAGTAACCCCAAACAGGTAAAAGATACTAATAACTCTCTTCCTCTCTCTGTCTCTCTCTCTCTATATATATATATAGTGTTGGAGTTCTGATGATTCTAATGAGTTAGCCAAAATAGATATATCTATAAAGCTTTGAAATTGAGGATTTTACTTATAAGCCCATGAAGTAATGAGTTGGGAATTTCTGTTGCAGGAAAGAACCATCTTCAAAAATCAGCATTAACAATTTTGCTTTTCTTGGGCTCAAACATTGATTAGTGATACTAAATTTTAAAGTAGTTTAGCTCACGCATATAAAAAAGCCAACGGCCGAAAGATAAGCAGACAATTCAACATTTTTCTGTAATAGGATACGTTTAAACTAATTCAGTGATCGGTGTTGCAGGGGTCACAATATAAAATTGTCAACCATCTGAGAATGAAATGTGGGTAGGTTGTTCTGTGAACCATATACATATGTCCCTCGAATAACAAAGAAATTACGATTGTCCATTTTCTATTTATTCTTGCTTCTACGGTCAGACAAATTGAACAAAAAGGGAATAAAACTACGAAAGGCCCTAACATTAAAGGTCAAGTTGCGTTTTTATGCGTTTTTCCTCCTCAGCTGACAAATAGCCTCGCCACTGACTACAAAATAGTCATTCATTTTGTGACAATGCTACTGACGTGACAATGTTTCGGACATTCATTCGGGTGATAACGCCACACAATTCCTTAATCTTGGTGACTATCATTTGAATCTCTGCGATCCGAAATGGCCAAGGCAACTAAGAAACTTAAGGTTTTTGTTAAATCAGCTTTTTCATTGATACACTAATTTGCAGAGATGGAAGGCTCCATCAACCACAATATTTTTGTCAATACAGGAAGCAATCTATGCGCTGACCTATTGAAACACACGATTGCATTCTTTTCTTGAGGTCATTTGTACCACCTTGAAAGTGCAATATCTCAGCAAAAAAATTATACAAGGTTCGTTGATTTAATTTAGCATATTACTACCCTCACACCACCAAAACAAACCAATTTTACTTATACTAATTATGATTATGCGCTAAAATAAATGGTTTGTTTTAAGACAATACATCAAATTCTTGTGCTGATGTAGATAAATAGATAGATAGATAGATATGACAGTGCATCAATTCATTTGCAACATTTGGACCAGAAATTTCGCTGTATAATGTTCAGTTTACACTCTATAACTAATATTTAACAAGGAATGAAGAGAATTGGCGATGAAAATAATTTGTTGAACCATAAATACTTAGTGTGTTTTTATTATTATGCTTAAATCAAATATTTAAACTTTATATATATTTATATATATTTAGTACGAGCTCATTGGCCTAGTTAGTAGAGTTTTTACCAATGATCCAGGAAACCGGGGTTCAATCCCAGGTCGGGTCATACCAAATCCAAGGAAAGGAATAGCACTTTCCCTACATCTCGGTGTAGTAGCTATTGAAAAGAGATCCGTCAGGTCGCCCTCGACTACGGTCGCCAATCTTTTATATATATATATATATATATATATATATATATATATATATATATGCCCGCGTATGTATGTGTTGATTAGAATACTGAATACAACTCTAACCACAATATTTAAATTCTACTTCCAATAATAATGCTCATTATTAATAATGCTGAAAATCACTGATAATGATTATTATTATTAATAGGTTTAATGATGGACGACACAAAGAAAATTACAAAATGTGTTTGACAAAGAATAAGAATATAAAGATGATAAAACTGTTCAGTATTCAAGATTCAAATGTTACCTCATTAAAACTACCTGGCTGTTCTTGTGTATGTTATAGAATTTTAATGATATAATCACGAAATAAATCATAAAAAAATTCTTCTCTCGGTAATAAGATTAACCGCCAATAAACTATCAAAGGACATTGGTGGCTGTCAGAAATCTAAAGGTGTTTGCGAAAGTTTAGCGGCTTACCATTTTGATAAGGTAACGAAAAGATTTTTTGTGAGCAATTATTTTTGGATTTAAGATTGAGCTGAATTCAGGACATATAATACTTAAAGTTTATATATAAGCACACGCAATAAACATGTCATTTAAACATACGTTCTCTCATGTGTACAAAAATAACACAAATAAATACAGGTGTCTGTACGAATACACATGTTCAGCTTATCAACATAAATATACAGATTTATGATATTAAGAGCATTAAAACCTTTTATTAAATAAAAAGATATATAAAACTATTACTTTCTGGCAATCCTAATTGCTCCAAGCTTGTTACAAAACATTGTTATAACAGGAATGAGAGACAATAATTCTTATTCATAAAAATATCATCTCCCTTTTTTATTATAAAAGATACGAAATCGTAACAAAATTAGATGCGTGAAGAGAGACCCGCGATAGACAGGGAACTGCCAAAATTTACACCAGGTCAAGATACGATATCTTCAGAGAACCTTACTTCTTCGTTTTGCCTCCACAAAGCTGGCACAAGGCCGACTTAAAACATTTAATCATCGTCGTTTCTTCTTCGTCCAACCTCCACGAGGCTGGTACCGGTCAATTCCCAAAAGCAGCCTCAGCTAGGATCTTCTATTTTATTCTGGGATCATACTCGCTTTCGACATTAGCGAGTCTTGTACATTTAGATTTTTCTCAACGTCTCAACCCGGGGCCGTCTAAACTTCTGCCGGGTCAGCGTTCAGAACGATGTGACGTCTCTCTCTCTCTCTCTCTCTCTCTCTCTCTCTCTCTCTCTCTCTCTATCTATCTATCTATCTATCTATCTATCTCCACTGCTCTCTACCCAATACTCACTGCCCACAGCTCCAGAGTCGAAAACTTCCGTCATTATTTTTCAGACGCCCACGCACCTTATAGTTACTCTTCCATCCGGCATCCCACTCACTCAATTCACGTGACATTTCCACTATCGGTTGTTTACCTTTAGACACAGATGCATCCAGTTTTTGAAATCCACTTGTGAACATTTTCTTTGAATCCTCCGGCTTTCTATTCACTTACAAATCTGAAACCCAATATACAACAAAACAAAAAATACAAAAGAAACAACCGCAACAAAATATAACTATCATAATAAAAAGAACTTTGATTGCTACCTATTCATTATGTAATAATTACATTCATGAAAAATCTCCTGATTTACAGTCTATTTTCTTATGAATCGTACATACATTTTGACATGATAATAAGTTATACATAGTTCACAATTATTTTTAAAAATTCTTAAAATTAACTATTTAGAAAATAGATATCTATATTAACAAGTTATTTGAATGTTTGAACTCATAGATAAAGAAATCAAAGCAACTTTATTTCAAGCTGTTATGGTAAAAATCTTGAGTTCCTGTATCAAATTACCTTCCACATTCAAAAGCTTCGTTTAAATACCACCTTACTTTTGCAATATCAATATTCGGACTGTTGACTAGCCTGTCCAAAAGGTTTGTTTTGAATTACTTGTTGTTTGATATTTCCAACATGGATAGGGATATTATCCGGCACAAACTTAAACTGTGAACCATAGATCATCTAAATTCTCATTTTTTGCATATCCACGTATCCTGCTGTGTTTAACCACCTTTCAATGTACTATAGTGCGAGCTTCCAATCATATCCTATAGAACTCCAAAATATAAACCGACCATCTTCGCTAGTACACTTCGCCAATTTTTCTGTCGGTAATCGTGGGTCATGCTAATAATACTGGAAACCAAAATATTGCGGATTGAATTTATTTACGTATATGAAGAGGGGCCCTGGCCACACCTCATACAACATCTGAAGAAGTCTTGCAAATTTCAGTCTGTTTTGTTTGTTAATCATTTACAGAATTGGCTAGTCCAGTCTTTTTTGTGTCTGACAGTCCCATGTTTCTGCGAACCACGGTTTTATGCCTTCAGATGAAACATGAACTGATTATGCTTTGACACCTTATACCTTTGATAATTTCCCTTTTCTCATAAACCAATATTTTCTTCAGTCTACAATCTGTGTTATTGACTCTGTAACTTTGTGGATGACGCAAATTCTTTCCAAAACAATTTCATTTCAATAAATTTGCTCAGCTTTCACATTTTGCAATGGTTCCTGATTCTGGAATTCCACAATCCTAACTCATTAAAAATTAGCCAGCTTTGAACACTTTATAGACTCCACGCCGCTTTTAACAAATATTGAAGATGATACATTGAAAATAAAAACTATTTATATAAAGTAAATTGTCATCGACTTTAAATTTTAGTGAAAACAAAAATCTTCACTGATTAAACTTAAAGTAAAACTTCCCAATTCATAATCATTGCTCAACTCTTTTTTATTGAACGGTCTTTATAAAATGACCCACTTAGAATATCACGAACGATAAGAAACTTGTTTCATAAAAGTAATGAAATTATTAGAAACTTAACTTTAATTTTTTATGTACAGGACAGCGACAAATAAATCGAGATATAAAGAGAGACAAAACTATATCTTCAACTGGGCTGAAGATATAAAACCGACAACATCAGATTAGGAAATTAATATCATAACTTATACATTTATTTAAATATCTAATATGATTTTTTTCTAACAACACCAACAAGACAGAAAGATGTATACATCGTATTACTCATAATTTCCTGAAAATACAGATTTTCGTCAATAAAAATTGAAGTTTTGAAAGAGACATTGAAATGTTTATTTCCGTGTTCATAAATATTTCGTTTGATTTATATCCAATTCTTAGTTGTCACCGTAACAAAGTTTCGAACTCGTTATCTTCTGTGATAAATTAATAAACAAATTTCTGAGAATTTTGGAGCGAAATTTTTATTCAGTTATTTATTTATTTCTTTGTCTGACTCTTCCAGTGAACAAGAATTTAAGATTATTTTACAAAAAAGGAAAGTAAACAGGTGTTGAGTTTTGATTATTCTTAAACCTCATATCCTTCGTTCTTTAAGCAAAGGTACCTACATAATAATACTTTTCAACTAAAGTGATGATTAGAACAGTAAGATTGTGCGCAAATGGTACCGGGGTGAAAGAAGATATGTTGCTGGTAAAAAGACAAGCTGTCAAAGTTCAACATCTCATCCAGGAGACGAGGTGTAACAAGATTTAATCGATCAACCATCTAAGTGTCTGCAAGAGCTGGTGAGATGATGCCATCCCCATCAAACGGAAGTGAAAGTTGAGTGTTCTCAATTTGCTCTTTTTAGTGGATGGAATACAAAGAGACAAGCGTTTGGTTTACAGGGAGCATAGAACGATTCCGAGATATAGGAAAGCAGATTTCAAGAAGAACAAAAAAGCGACCCTGTTGTTTCCGTTATCCATTTCTTTCTACTTCTAACGTTTGAGAAATTAAATGGAAAGAATAAAGCAACATAGGTCCTTACACGTGAGGTGAGTTTTATGTTTTGTGCTTCTATCTTCCCACCATGCGACGATTCAACATCACCGTCGGAAATTATGCAACATGACCAAGAACATGTGCTGATTATTAGTGTTGTCCATGTTCTCTCCTGAGAGAAGGTGTATTTCTTGAAAGTTGTCTCCGAAGTGTTCTGCTTCTTTTGAATACTGTTCTGATATCTTATAAACCACAGAGCTTTTGAGTTTTTTCAAGTATGTCTTCGATGTGAAGTAAACGAATTATGGTAGTTTTATGATAATTGTTCCCAAACTTTCATCTCTATTCACGGTAGCTCATGTCAGGTTTCATAGGTAATTGTGGAAAGAGATTCTACTTATCAACTTCTATAAGAAAATCTAGATCACTACTCATGAGTTTTACTCAATGATGTAAGTAGCGAAATATCCTTTTGTTTTCACTGTGGAGATGGTTGAAATAGAAACTTAGATATTATCCGATAAATCTCGGTTTACGATATACAGGTGTCTTGAACACATTCTCTGTATTATAAGCACATCCAAGAAAGGAAGTTTGTCTTCTTTTGCTTTCCATTGTGAAGTGTATCAAAGGTCTTATAAAGTTAATATGATCTACAGAAACCTGGACATCAGTATGAAAACATTATCAATATCTACGTAGTATAAAGGTATCATCAATATCTACTGAACTACAATGTTGACTTTATAGTTATTTTAAAGTATCCCATTATGAATGAAAAATTCGGCTTTGCACATTTCTTGACTCTCCGTTTTATATTCACTTAATTTTATTTGATAGTAAAGTCTTTATCTGCCATTCTTGTTTATGGATGTATTCCTGTATGACTATTTTCCAGAAGATATTTTTGCTTTGCTATTTTTTTTCTACAAAATCAATGTTGTTTTCATGGTTGTGACATTGGTTACGTAAATTTGATTTTCAGGAGAAAATTATCAGGTCTGCTTTTCCGAAAGCCAGAAAATGAAAGCGTTAGATTTAAATCTGTTTTGCCAACATCAGTAAATATTGGTTGTTGATTTGCAGTTTGTTTTTCACCGATTCAGGAAGTTTACGATATTTACCGAGTCATCAGTAAAGAATAGCGATTTATCCGCCACGAAAAAGATTATTTTATTAAAGTATCCCATATATATGATTGCCATCACTGAAGATAAGAACAAGCTCATTATAAATCCTTCTTTCAGTCGATATAGGATAGAACTCAATAAGGAAAATCTCGTTTGTACCATGAATTTCAGAACCACCCGGTATTCTATCGACATACTGCTACGTTCCTACGAGAGCAGCCCAATTTTAGATTATCATCTTCCATAATTTTTCCTTTATCTGTGAGAACTACAGACCGAACAATGACCAAACTCAACATCCTGATTAAATGAATGGAAACGTCTTTGTTTCCACTTAGTGAACAGAATTAATTAGATAGGTAGAAGTCTTACCTTTTAGTTGCTTGACTAACGATTCTTCCCAACAAGTGATATATTCAGCAACTGACTATGAGCCTTAGTTGAATACTTCCCTTGTGATTTTTTATTAGACTCTTCATATGTAGGATCTTACTGTGACATATTCCTCACGATTTTCAGGGTTGAACCCTTTTTTCCTTTGCACTATCGCCCGAACTTGGCTTGCCAGATTTTCTGAGTATATCAATCTGTTTATTTCCATCGTTGTGCTACTATTCTCTGCAGACAATAAAATAATGCTCATAGCAGTTGGCTGGTTTTTAACATTAATCTTTCCTCCTTTGGGATGTTTGATTTATAAGACTTTGTTTTATTTTTTTGTTTTGGTTTGGATTTTGGGTCGGGGTTACCAGTACCTGACTCTAATAACCAAGATAAGGACAGGACACGAGTTTGAGTATTTCTATATCATAGATTCGAAATTATCAAAAAGATTTTATACTAATGAAAAATATAATTTCTACGACACTTTATTCTTTTTACTATGCCTCGCTTTCCAAATATAATTTCTACGATAATTTATTTTTTCACTGTGCCTCACTTTCCAAATATAATTTCTACGACAATTTATCTTTTTTTACTATGCCTCGCTTTCCAAATATAATTTCTACGACACTTTACTTTTTTTCACGGTGCCTCGTGTCACGTGGTGTCCCACTGAGAAGATAGAAATAAGATTACTACTATTCCCCGTGCGTGAATTAACAGTGGCAAGCCATCAGAGAATGACCGTTAAGACATCATAGTAATGTGGGTCAATCCCAAAGTAACAAACCCAGGTCAGAATGGAAAAACAGATGTTTGTACATGGTGACCTGATGGATAAAGAATGGGATACAGGGTGACATCTAGTAGCCCTAAGGAATCCCCTGACCAGGGGGAAGAAGAGAGAAGCCAAATGATTGGCTGGGACCCCAAAACGGAAGTGGGGACTCCTTCCCGTCTGCGAAAATAGACAATAAGAAAATCAGTTATTGGACAGGGTTCGTGGCGGACGGAACTAAAGCCAAGAACTCCGGGTAAAAGAAGAGCCCGTAAAAGAAGAAAGTTTCCCCACAGGAATCCATCAAAATAAGATAAGTAAACTTTGGGACTGTTTCTCCTTATACCCAATTCTATATACCCTCTCTCTCTCTCAAGTTGAAGAAAGACTGAAAACGAAAGAAAAGAAAATAAGAAAGACATTTATGCTATTGTACTATTCATTTATGATATATTTGATACGTTGAAAGTGTATATCTGTGTGTAGTAAAAAGGACTGATATATTTTAATGTTCCCACGTGCTTGAAGTTGTTATTTGTAGCGTCTGCTACGAATTTGTTATTTCATGTTTCTTTTCCAGCTTCACGTCGCCTTATGTTATCTTGCTTAAAATTGTCCTATTAATTCCTTTAGAATATCACACGGGAAACCGGAATTGCCGACTACTATAACTAATATTATTACGTCTAAACCTAGAGGTCCATATCTTCCATTGTTCTAAGGGAGGAAGACTAGCGGCCTTGGTGGGTGTGTGTATAGTGTGAAAGTTGGAAACCCTTGCCAGCGGCGGTCAGTCTAGCCATAAATTAATCCCCCACATAATATGCCAGTTCTTATATGCCCGAGAAAAAACTCTGAACGAGGACTTATTCTACAAGGGATCAAGTGCCAACCTGCACCGTCTTCACACGTGCGAAAATAAAGTCCCGTTCTGGGATAAAAGTAAATTTTTCGCGTCACACTCGCTTTCCAAATATAATTTCTACGACAATTTTTTTTTCACTGTGCCTCGCTTTCTAAATATAATTTCTACGACAATCTATTTTTTCCCTATGCTTCACTTTCCCAGTTTTTATCATCAGATATTGCACCAGTTGCCAATTTGTCTTAAACACAAACTGTAAAAAGAGATGATAAAAAATACTACAAAATGTTGAAATAGTATAAGTCCTATTTAAATAAATTATTTTACATAATTGACAAAAGATTTATCATTCATTATTCTGATCTATTTGTTCTTATAACCTTTTTATGTTCTTAAAATCCTACCTTCCTTTTCCTATTGAGTGTTTTTTCAGTGCTTCTTTCATGCCAAGTGAATTTCACTACTCGTTGTTGGAACTTGATTTCTTCTTTCCCAAGATATTTTGCAACCAAAATAATTTGATGTGCGAAAAGGGGCACATTTTATAAATGGAATTCTTTGTAAAGTAACAATCAGAACCTTTGTCTTTACTTGCCATCACTGAAAATAGATTTAAAATGGGTATTGATAGAACAAGATGAGCAGAGAATTATATCTATAATTTCCTCTCAGATAATAAAACATCGCTGAAAAGAGTTGGAATATGTACTTGACCTGTTTAATTTATTTTCTATCAATAATTCCAAATTAACACAAAACCTTCATAAATTTAAAGATGAGATTTAACTTTTTCATCAAAGATCTAATATTAGAAAATATTCATTTCATATGAATATGGCAGATTATGTTATATTGGTGTGCGTGTATCTGTGTTCTTGTATGCATATTATGTCTATCTTATGTTCTACGGCCGATGCTATTAGCTCTGGTAGTTGTCCTATTCTATTTAAGGTTCTTACGTTAAATGTCGCTATTTGTAGTGTTTGTTTGCATTTTAGTAGTTTTTGTTGTTTGAGCTCTGTAGCTGATTTTGACATCTCCACTGTAGACGGAACCCCTCTTAAATTAGTAGACAAATTCACTTACCTAGGAAGCAGCGTCGCATCAACCGAAAAGGACATCGACACGAGGTTAACGAAAGCATGGACAGCTATCGATAGGCTATCGATTATATGGAAATCAGACCTAACCGATAAAATGAAACGCAGTTTCTTCCAGGCAACGGTCGCATCAATACTGCTATATGGATGCACTACATGGACTCTAACAAAACGGCTGGAGAAGAAGCTAGACGGCAATTACACAAGAATGCTGCGAGCAATCTTGAACAAGTCCTGGCGGCAACACCCCACAAGACACCAACTGTACGGCCACCTGTCTCCTATCACGAAAACTATTCAAGTTAGACAAACCAGACATGCAGGACACTGCTGGAGAAGCAGGGACGAACTCATAAGTGATGTACTCATATGGACCCCCACACAAGGCCGTGCGAAGGCAGGACGACCAGCACGAACATACATTCAGCAACTATGTGAGGATACGGGATGTTGTCCAGAAGACCTGCCTGAGGCGATGAACGATAGAGAAAAGTGGCGGGAGAGGGTCAGGGATATCCGTGCCCTCAGCACGACATGATGATGATGATGATGATATATTGGTGATTTGTATAAAGAATCATTCTATTTCTTTTGAAATCAACGTTTGTTTTTGTTTTTTGTTTTGTTTTACTTTTCTCTTTTTTCTAAACAAATGCGCGTTGATGTAACTTGAGTCAGTCAAAATTTTCGTGATGTTCTATAACGTGAGACTTTACGGCACGTATATCATGTGACTGAAGCAGTTAAAGCTGTGGTAATTACTCGTTGTGGTTGGAGGATCATGGCATTAAGTGCATTGAAACGTTCTACATTGCTTTAATCCGAGTGTGATTTGAAATCCCCACAGAAGAACGTACAATATCATCTATTTCGGGAAATCATACTTTATGAGTTTGGCCTGAGCCATAACGTTGAGGAAGCAACCAAAATAATTTACTTTGCGAAAAGTGAAGATGAAGTTAATTACAGTACAATGACCGGCTGATTAAAGAAATTTCATTCGGGTTGCAACAACCTCGACAATCAAACAAGGTCAGGTAGGCCAAAAGCCATTGATTCTAAGGCCATTCTCCAAGCCACAAGGACAAATCTGATAAGTATCACACGGAGAGTATCAGATTAGCTCAGTATATTATGTTCAGTGTGGTTCGTTACCTTTACAACCTCAATATAATCATATGCAGTTGCCGAATTGGGCCTCATATACTACCAAAATATTGCATAACTTTTGACTCACCCAAGTATCTTATAAATCGTGCAAGACTATGAAAATGTTTTTCACTCCCTGATATAAATATGCAACTGAGAAGTTTTTTAATGAAATTATTTTAGAAGTACAGCCTTTCCAGATTATAATTCTTGCCAAATGAGTATTTATACTATTTTTTAACCCAAAATTGACAACATTCCTAGGAAGAATCAAAATGGCTTCCGAAGAAATAGATCCACGACCTCGCAAATACTGACTATCCGTAGAATCCTTGAAGGCGTACGGACAAAAAACATACTGGCGACAATACTATTTGTCGACTTTACAAAGGCCTTTGATTCCATTCACAGAGGGAAGATAAAACAAATTCTACTAGCATACGGCATAACAAAAGAGACCGTCGCAGCCATAATTATTTTCTATAGAAACACCAAAGTGAAAGTACGTTCTCCGGATGGAGACACAGACTACTTCGACATTGTAGCAGGGGTACTGCAAGGAGATACACTAGCCCCATTCCTCTTTATCATCTGTCAAGACTATGTGCTTAGAACATCGATCGATAAAATCAAAGAAAACGGCTTCGAGCTGACAAAGAAAAGAAGCAGAAGGTACCCCGCAAAAACAATTACCGACGCCGACTACGCCGATGATATAGCGATTCTGGCAACTGCACCTGCCCAAGCCGAAACACTACTGCATAGTCTGGAACGAGCCGCTGCAGGCATTGGCCTCTATGTCAATGCACACAAATCGGAATATATGTGCTTTAATCAAACAGGCGACATTTCCACACTCGGCGGTAGCTCTCTGAAACTAGTTGACAAGTTCACCTACCAAGGAAGCAGTGTCTCATCAACCGAAAAAGACTTCAATATGCAACTAGTAAAGGCATAGACAGCTATCGATAGGTTATCGGTCATATTGAAGTCAGACCTGACCGATAAAATTAAACGCAGTTTCTTCCAAGCAGCGGTCGTGTCGATACTGCTATATGGATGCACTAAATGGATGCTGACTGCACGGATGGAGAAAAAGCTTGTCGGCAACTACACAAAAATGCTGCGAGCAATTTTGAACAAGACCTGGAGGCAACACCCCACAAAGCAGCAGCTGTACGGCCATCAAATTCCCATCAAGAAAACTATCAAAGTTAGACGAACCAGACATGCAAGATACTGCTGGAGAAGTAAGGATGAGCTCATAAGTGATATTCTCCTATGGAACCCCTCACATGGCCGAGCAAAAGCATGGCGACCAGCTCGAACCTACAACAGCAGCTCTGTGAGGATACGGGATGTAGCCCTGAGGACCAGCTAGAAGCGATGAACGATAGGGAGGAGTGGCGAGAGAGGGTCAGGAATATCCTTGGTGGCATGACAAGATAATGATGATGATATAATAGCAATTAGAAAACATTGCTCAGATGACACATATTTAAAATTAACTTTATGCAAACAAAAAGAGCGAAATAAATATATACTGGAAATATGAATTACGGTAGATATTTATAAGATATTTTCACTTAATCTTCAAATCTTTGTTAATAAATAATGTTACAGCTATATTTACGTGCTAAAAAAGTTTGTTTGATGCATTTAGTGATTGCATTAGTTGTCTGAATTTTTAAGACAAAGCTTGATGATAACTGTTACACCATGTGTCCAGCAGGACACATAGCGTAACGGTTATAGGCGTTAGTTCCCTAAGCTTCTAAAGAGACAATTATATGGAGGTTGGAGGTTCAATTCTAATTGCAGGCGAGTAACAATACAAGAATTCTTAACACTTGTACCCAGTTATCGTTAACGGAATCAGAACAGGTGACCCCCGTGGATTAAATAACGGACGTAGTTCGAAGTTCCATGTAGGCTCCCGAGTTCGACAAACTCCTGAAAAAGGCCGGAGGACATATCGACCAAAATGTTGTGAATATAACAATAAAGATGAAGACAATAGTTCGAAAACGCTAGTGATTGCATATCTATCTCCATATGTGTGTGGTGTGTGTACGTCAGCACCCGCGTCTATATATGTGTCTACACTGTCAAATCAAATATATCTTCTTTTTTACATCTTATTTCATTGCATCTTGAGTTTTAGAATAATTCCTTATTTAGTTTTAACTCTGACTTAATATTTACCAACTTATATCATTAGTCATTAAGGTTTATGAATTTTAAAAATGTGTTGTAATTATTTTTCTTTGTATAAATTGGTATCCTTTTGTTTATAACGTTAAATGTTATAGAAAGAATTGAGACTTTTTACAAGGTCAAATGTTATAGAAAACATCATGAGACTTTTTTCCATAGAGAAACATTTAGACAAACAAATAACAAAGGAAATCATCTCTCACAATGCCTCCTTTTTTTACAACCACTGAAAGGAAATGCCAATTTAAAAACTTCTGTAGAACTTGATTTATGTAAATCTTATGTAATTTAATTACAATGAATTTTCTGTTAAAAGAAAAGTATGTTTTCTGCTATTGGGATGCAACTTAGGAATGTAGTGTGTCTTGGAATAACTTGGCGGCGCCCATCCTTCTCCAAGTCTACAACTAGTGTGAATTTTCCTTATCTTAGACTGGCCACTATACCTAGGTTAAAAATTCAGTCTGCCCTGCTATTTACCAATAACTGGATGGGGAATTGTTGGGTTCATACAGTTCTCCTTGGGTATTAACGCTATGTGAAATGCCAAAAGCCTCGGTCAGGTAGCTGAATCTACTTCTTATGACACCAACTGTTATGCAATGAATGCCTCCAAACTTTCTCACTTGTTGGTGGTGATATTCTAAAAATCAATGAATTTAAAAATGCTGCAACGTTGTTAACATAAATCTTCTTCCTAAAATAAATCGAATAAATGAATAAGATACATTTTCATAATATTGATCTATAGGAAAAAGGTTTGAAAACCAGTACAATATTTAAACTTGGAATACTTGTAATACTAATAGTAATAGATGAATTATTAATTTCCAACATAATTTGTCGAAATACCGTAAAATGTCGAATTATTTTGCATGTCTTTACTTAAATAAGAGTTATTTATCTTTCCCCCTAGAAAAATGATTACCATATTTTTATCTTCAGAAAAGAAAATAAACCGATAAAATTTCACAACATTTCTAAAATTAATCATAAGCAAAACCTTTTTAAAAATAGCTAAACGGCGTCTTTAATAATTTATATGGAGAATTTTAAAACTTTGAAAATCGAATCCACATAGTTTGATAAGTATTTCAATTTTATTCATCGTGGTACATGCTAAAAACAGAAGCGCACTCTCTGTTTATGTCAACTATATAAACAAGAGGTTATCAGTAGAATATAAAATAGTGTATGTCTATAGGTTAATACTTGAGCAAACCTGGTTTTTATTGATTTTCTTTTAACTTGATTGAATAGCTTTCTTTGAGAGAACTCATGATGTTAGTATAAACGTCTAAAGTCTAATTTGAAATCTATCAACTGCTACTTTGACCAAAATAAAATCTGCGATCGTTGTTTTTAGCCTATATGTCTTCGATAGATAAAATCCTCTTTACCTAAAATTATAAGTATCAACTTACATGCAATATAAATATATTCATCCACATGTACTCATACAGATAGATATACACTGACACAGATAGAGATATATATATATACGTAGGCCTAATACAACTATTTTATATAGCCAATATCTAACCATGTCAATCATTGCACTGTGTTTGGAAAAAACATTGAATACTCTCCAGTAGAAATAGGCATGATAAATGGAAGAATTCATTTTGAATAGTTTTGGTAAGAGATCCTGCTTTGTAATCTTATGGAAAAGAAAAGGAAATGTATATGATGGTGCATCGCCCTTGCGCAAATTTGTTTTAAGAAGTAAGCAGACTCATTCGAGAAACCAAGAAAAGTAGCCTGGTAAATCTTTCTTTTTTTAGTGACTGGAAAATAAAGATGAGTTCAATGTGAAAAAAAAAAACTTCAGAAATAGAGAAAAAGAGAGAGTTTGTCCACACCATTCAATCGACTGTAGTTTAACAAAGTCTCGGTAAATGGCTTTTTCGGTTAGATGTATTTACTGTAAAAATACAAAATAGTCTTTCTTTTTCTGAACTTTGTAGAATTATTCATCTTCCCTTCAAAGAATTTTCAAAGTAAAATACAATGTCTATGGATCGAATTGCAATGAAATTGCAATGGAATTTCATGTAAAACATTTCCAAATCTGAAAAGCTAATAGACTTTGAGATTAAAAAGCTGAAAAAGGAAAGAGAGAGAAATCTACAAAAAAAACGTGAATGCTGAGGTAAATAAAAAGAAATCGTTTAGAGTCAAAGATAACTTTTATAAATATTCTTTCTTCTGGAGCTATCATTAGTCTAACAAGAGTTAGTATTGTCGATAAGTATCCCGATATCATTTTAGAAAATACGTAAGCAGCCTGAGTATCATTGGTCTAATAATAATAGCAATTCCATTATAAAACATTCATTATATATATATATCATTTAAACAGGAAGACGGTATATAATACATAGATTACCAATACCAAATATATTAATTCAGTTATATTAGTGAGTTATATAAGTTAACTATTAATAGCTGCTTTATAAATTAATCACAATATTTCTCCCTTGACAAGAAGCAAAAAAAAGTTATTTTGCAATTCATTATTGAAGTTTTAGTTGAATTTGAATATATTCCCAAATGTGAAAGTGGAGATTGGAGTAATAACTATCGATTCGGAAAACTGAATCAGCGAACAGGGATTTCAACTGAGACGTTTTAGACTCATCTTATGTCACTGAAAAAATTATGAATCACCTTCTTGATCACTGTTTCATTGTTAAATATCTGACTGGTGACAATAATTGCTGGAAAAAGATTCTGCTGGGACTGATTTGCTATCCTAAGCAGTAATAGCAAAATATTTTACTCCCATTGTCAACCTTGACAAGATTTAATCTTTTGAGTAAAACAATGCAATTATATGTGTGAAATTCGCAAAGAAAGGTAAACATAACGAAAAAAGACTTTATACAATTAGATAAATTAATTTAAAGATCATTTGTGCTTCTATGCATAAGTTCATTTACTAGATTTCACGAATGGTAAATAGTAAAAATTTCATGATTAGTATTTAAGTGTCCTTATTTGTGAACCTTTTATTAGTTATATTTATTACTTTCTTCTCTAATTAAGCCACTCACTAACAGAAATTCCCGTAAGAAAAGTAATCACAACAAAAATTAATTTTGCTTTATAATGAATTATACTGAGTAACAATTTATCAAACTTAAAAATCTATTTTAAATTAATCATTTTTCGTGATGGATAAATTGTCATTATTTACTGATGACTCGGTAAATATTGTAAACTTCCTGAATTAGTGAAAAGCAAAATTTTGTTTTTCACATTGAAATTCTTAATGAGTTGTCAAATTCAAACTGCAAATCGACCACAAAAATATTTACTGATGTTGGCAAAACTGATTTAAATCTAACAATTTTATTTCTTGTCTTTCGGAAAAGCAGACCTGATAATTTTCTTCTGAAAATCAAATTTACGTAACCAATGTCACAGCCATGAAAACAACATTGATTTTGTAGAAAACAAACAGCAAAGCAAAAATATATTCTGGAAAATAGTCATACAGGAATACAAGAAAGATAAATTAAGACTTCAATATCAAATAAATTGAGTGAATATAATGAAAAAATCGAACAGTCAAGAAATGTGCCAAACAGAATTTTTCATTCATGATATAATCAAGCCTAAATGAATAAAACTACAAGTTGAGCGATAACTTTTATGAACTGGACATACATAATAAAAATTGTACAGTGAAAAAAATCAAGTGTTGGAATTATTTTGTTTTTATCATTACAATATAATTGTTATATAATTACGGAATGATTTTTTTATATTAATCATTTTTCGTTAATTATATTTTATCATTCGGTTTGGTTAGGCTTTGAACTATTCAGCTCTTAGTGCAGGTGCACACATATTGAGTACAGTTCGCGCTCGCGTGTAGAGGATATAACAATCACCAATGTCATAATAAAACCCCCAGATAGGAAATGTTACTGGGGTGTGAATGACGTCATGCCCGGAAGCAATGGGCTGAGAATTTGGTGATTTAGAAAAAAACGTTAGTTGAAATCTGACTCTGGGCCGGGCCAGTCCAGCTGGGGGCTACAGGATGCTCGTTTGTTGGGTCAGATAGTACAGTCAGCATAGTAAAAATTGTGTGTCTCTCTCTCTCCTCGTGTCGAAAAACTAAAGTCAAGATGTTAATAAACATTTCGTACCTGAACAACGGAGAGTCGTCAGTGTTTCGTATTTCCCTGCACCAGTCTATTTTGCATAATGACTTCTGTTTCATTTTGAATGGAAGGAAAACCATTGAATTAAACATTTCTATAACAGAATGAAGTAACGTTAAAATATATTCCATATTTTTCCAGCTAAAAAGGAGTGTTATGGGTATGACTCTAAACTGCATCTAATGTTGAGGCACCAGCACTGAGGAGTACGCCTTTAGCATTGACGAGTATAGAGTACGCCTTCATTATCATTATTGTTAGGTCCGCTCTGACCAGGTATGGTAGGATATGTTAGAGTCTTATCTAAGTCTTAAATGGATCAGTTTAAAAACTATTTGAATTCGATAAAAAAAAAAATGTAAATAGTAATGTTCAATAAACGCAATTCATTTACTTCTAAGCATCAAATAACCGTAGATGTGTTGACATGTTGTTAAAATGAATCAATCATATATTCATTTCGATACGCAATATCTTGTAGATACCAACGATAAGTTTTCTGTGGAATCAAGTTCAGTGTTGCTTTAGTGGTGTTATTTTAATGCCTTGTTAAAAATATCTTCGAACCGAAAGTGTTGCCCGCTCAGTGATTAACTTTAGGATTTACCTTTGTTGGCATAGTATTTTTAACATGTGTCCACAGAGTAAATCTTATCCGAAATGTTTACTCAAGCCAACAATTTACCTACAAATACATTTACTTTCTTGACTCGTTGAGTTTTGACAATCACCTATTTAGCCTGTCTCGGGATTAACTATCGCGAAGTTCATGTTATATAATGGTAATTTCTAAAGTAAAACTGGTATCTCTGCCTCTAAAAATGACTTATACGTCAGCAATGAATAAGCAAATGAAATTATTGTATGTATATGAAATAAAAATCATCGACCGGTTAACTAATATGCTTGATCGATAAAGCCGATTATTGCGATCCTTTTCAACATTACTGCTCTATTTCTCAAAGCCTCTACATGATGCTCCAAAGTTAATAGTAGAAATAATTCTAGGATAAATGATCCTTTGCATAAATATTAACTACAATACAATATGCTACTATAAACACTACAAAAGAAATGGCTACCGTTTATTTCCACAAAAACTACGACATAGTGAGCACAATAACACCGTTTGATAAAGGAAGTTTTTAACTACAAACATTATATTTCAACATAATCAACATATTATATTTCAACATATTATATTTCAACATAATCTCTACCATTTGCCAAGCAATGGTTATCGTTTGAGGAAATGAACCCAGCGAGCTGAATACAAATCCTTGATTAGACTGTTTGCATCTCACATAACGCTAATACCATTAGTATGACTCCAACTATGTTCCCTCCAATTATGAGTGAATAGTAGGGCAGACTGTGCTCTTTAACCTTAGAATGGCAACCAATCCAAGAAAAGGAAAACTCTAAATTCAAAGCAGTTGTACTTCGCTTAAAAAACTGACTATGTGTTGCATTCTGCTCGTGTCGGAGGGGTTGGGTAAATACAACTATTTATTTTGCCTTTTTGCCAGCGATTTACAATGCCCTGTATAGCACATCTGTCAAAGGCTTATTAAAAAAATTAATATCTTCTACTTTATTAGGTGGCCCCATAGCATGAAAGGTGGATGATGATCGTATAATAGTAATTGATGAATCTTCCCTCCAATAAAACATTATTTATTTTGCCTTATAACGGATACCAACTGAGTAACAGTCTGGTAAAATAGCTTCTGACATGAAAACAAAAGAATATCATTTTCATTCATCTTTGTTAAATGTAAAGTTACGGTCATCAAACTATGGATGTGATCACAGTTAGACAGTGGGGAATGCGTTTCAGCAATATAGGTCACAAGCTACATTCAACACCAATGACAATCCATAAAATGACAAGCGACTCCATTAACACATCTGCACGAATCGAGCCGATGAAAGGTGGACTACACAAAAATCATTTTCCTGACAATGACCTCATCGTCACAGCCGTAAAAAAAGTGGATCGCCTCCGCAGGAGCAAGTTTTTTATGAGTTCGGCATGCATCATTGAGAAAACATAGCCAATGGTAGGCACTATGAGGAAACATTTTTGTAGCTGAAAACTTGCTCTATCCAAAGACGTTATTTTGCTTTCTACGCTTCTTGTTGTTTCTGCAGAAATAAATAGAAAGGCACTACTTTCAAAGTCCCTTTGAGGGAATGATTAAATTATTTTATACTCAACGCATCCCATAAACAGATTTAGGGCAAAATTTATCAAAATTCCATAGAAAAACAAGCAAATAAAAGTAACATTTTTTAATTGATTCAAGACTAAGAAATACGATAAATGTCTCATGTATATTTTGTATCACAGACAACTTAAAATTTCTTATGACTGTATTTCACAATTGTTAGTATTTAATCTAATTTCCTTCGGGAAAAGCTTGCGAATTTCGTGCCTGATTTTTTTGTCAGTCTGTAAGACTAACATTCCATTGTCCAAATGAAAATCTTAGTGCCAATGTAAAGCAAAAATTACCCACATTTCATTTGAATGCATTTCTTACTAAGAAATAAGATTTATGGTGAAAATGGGTGAAAGACAGACTGGCATGAAGAAGTGACATTTGAAGAAATAATTAAACACAAAGTCCAGCAGCTTGTAAGAAATGATTATCAAAGTATTTGAAAAAACAGTATTTCTATTCAGATGTATAAAGAGTAAAATGCCGTGTCTTTAGCAATAGATAACAGTTCTCTTTCATAATTTGACATGTGCACTTACGCAGTTTAATGTTTTCTTTTATAAATGGATATTTATCATGTAATGTCAATAAAAGAATTTATCGGTGTTATATTTAACTTGACTAGAATTCATATAAGGAAATAATCAAGCAAAATAGCTAATATCTTAAAATACTATTGTTTTGCGTGATCGAAATGAAATCAATAAAACGATTGTATATTGAGAATTCGTTGAGCGTATATTTAAATATTGAGGCTCATGAGATTTGTCTACATTGTTCTGGAAAGCACTTGCAGACAAAGTCACTGATTCACGTTCAGAAATTAGAATCACTGAGTATCTTTTCGAGGCTTTAGGTTCATTAAAACTAAACATTTTAAAATCTTTTTTCTTTGTCTGATATTTAGACAGTTTTAGAAAACGATGTCATGGTTTACTGACTAGAAACTAAAGATTTTACTTCAACTTGATTAGGATATAATTTCCTTTCTTTAATATAAATTTGTTGTTCAGCGTATAATTTCTTACGTCAATAATGATTCTCATTATATTTACCTGAAATTAACTAATAAGAAAACGATGATTGCAAATATTGAGCAGAATATCTGAAATAAGAAAATGACAGAACAAATTGGATAGCACAGAAAAGCATCAATTATTTGATCATAAAAGCTGGCAAGGATACCCATTTCCTGAAACATTACGTAATTTATAAGAAAACTGTGACATGGAAAACTTAATTTAAGTTTAGTGTATAAGGAAACAGATCTGTGCCCAGTTTCACAGATAACCATGCTAAAAGTTTATGAAATTAACTAAATTAAAATCACATTATTTATACCTATAAGTTATTTGGCAATGAAAATATAAGTTACTGTTACACACGTGATTTTTTGCTTTATGATTACTCTCAGACTTTTCGCAAACAAAAAGAAATGGCACAGAATGTTGAAGGTTGCAGGAATGAAATAGTGTCATACAAAATTCTATGACGTTGCCACATTTGACAACAAAAAGAAGAAATTTGATTCGAACAAATCCCACCCCCAGTAGAAATTGGATAAATGAATCGAAGAATTTTCTTGATGCACTGATTCTTGTGTAATTTTTTAAAATTGTATGATGTGTTATTTTCAACTATGAATCGAATTTTGATATGAGAAAAATGTTGATACCTTTGAATTTGCCTTATCTTACACAATAATAACTTTGCTTGATTCAAAAGTATCCCTTTTAAAATTGTCTTTATGTTAGAAACAATTTAAAATGAACTTTATTTAATGACAATTAGTGTATTCCTTCTTTAATAGACCATTAAAAAGATTAATCAAATATGGAACAAAGAATCATTAAAAATTCAATCGTTCTCTCAGTGTTGCGGACGAAATTGAAAATTAGACAAACAAACATTAATTTTTACTTTAGTTTCCAACGGAATAGACTACTAAAATGGAAACTCACGGAATAAAAAATGTATTTCACTTGATGATTAAAATTAATTTCGCTTGGGAGTTTGGATGAATTGTTGACATTTAGATACATGCTTTCAATCTTAAAACAAAGACCAGTTTAATAAGTACACATCATGGAATATACTCAAATAGATAGATTGAAAAATGTTAATGTGTAATTCTGGTAACATTAATTCACACTGGTACATCATTATACAAGGTGCATTTAGCGTAACGATTATCGTCACAGGAAATGAAATCAGTGATTTGAGTTCAAATCCTAGACGAGGCGGTTTGCGTTTCATTTCGCCTTATGTCCTCGGGAAAGGCATAAATCCATCTCCTAAGCTCCATCCAAATTCATGGATAAATAATAGGGCAGACTGGGTTCTTTAGCTTTGATTAATCAAAAACTCTTAGAGAAGCAAAACTGAATTCCAATCAGCTTTACTCCGCTAAAAGATTAACTTTGTGCCACGTCTTACCTGCGAAAGAGGATTTCGGTAAAAACATATATAAAATTATTTATATTTACTTGACTAGAATATTTTTATTGTAGATTTTAAGGAAAAAGGCATTAATTGTTCTATATTGACATTTGCTTAATTGCTGAAATATCCCGAATCAGGAGAAATACGCAATTGAGTGAATATATAAGAAAGTTTATCTGTCACGAATTTAAAATTATGTATCTGCATTTTTTCTACTTTGTCTTTCTTGTCATTTACGTTTATTGACATTATAATCCTGTTAGAAACAGCGGAAATTGCTAGTTTTGGTGATAAGTGAATCTCTACTTAATTAAAAAGGCAAATCAAGTACCCAACTCGTAATTGTATCTGTGTCAAACCGATAATGAATGAATAGTTTTTAACTTAATAGGCATCTTCTCCGTAAATATTCATGTATATATAAACGACTAAAAATGGGTTGCTTTCGGTTAAGTTACGCTGAAAGTGACAGTTTCTGCTAGATAATCAAAGTTAAGCAACAATGAGCCTG
Source organism: Sepioteuthis lessoniana (assembly GCA_963585895.1). NCBI lineage: Eukaryota > Metazoa > Mollusca > Cephalopoda > Myopsida > Loliginidae > Sepioteuthis > Sepioteuthis lessoniana. The sequence goes on along the minus strand of OY757904.1, from coordinate 3,307,288 downwards.
TTGTTCTTAGATGGGTGACCACTTAGAAAGAACAGGTACCGTAAGGACTCAAGAACCTGTGTCCTAGACGAAGCAAAACTTGGTAAATAACAACTATCGGATGTTTTAACAAGACACAAAGCAAATGTATCAAAACGTGTTGGTGGGTTCGAGTTTAAAGAGATAAAGGAAAAAATCTTTAATAGGTATCTTCTCGTCTTGGATTATATGAATTGCACTCTTAGGTTGAGAGAAAGTATGTGGAATATGTTCCATGAAGACAAACATCTGGTAATTCACTTGATTTCAACTTGATTGAATTTATACAAGAATTAATAGTCAGAAAAGGCATTTGACCACTTGATGAATTTCACATTTTTGTTTTCTATGAATATCAACCAAGAAGGCTGTCCTGTTATTTGCATTAAGAAATACACTGATTGAATCCTCTTTAAGTGTTCCCTATCTCTATACACTGATAGAATCCTCTTTAAGTGTTCCCTATCTCTATATACTGATTGAATCCTCTTTAAGTGTTCCCGATCTCTATATACTGATTGAATCCTCTTTAAGTGTTCCCTATCTCTATATACTGATTGTATCCTCTTTAAGTGTTCCCTATCTCTATATACTGATTGTATCCTCTTTAAGTGTTCCCTATCTCTATATACTGATTGAATCCTCTTTAAGTGTTCCCTATCTCTATATACTGATTGTATCCTCTGCACAAATGTAAGACTCCACCACAAAAAAAAACAAGTGTCTTCTCTATCACGCTGAACTGCATCTGATGGTCAGGATTCAGTTCTAGAGCTTTGGGGAATATCAAGTACCCCTTTATTGCCCTTACTCCCAGATACACTCTGACCCGGAATGGCAGCACCAATTAGGGTCTCATAATTGGGTCAAATAAAGCTGTCTTAAAATATTCGTTTTTGATTGGAATACTTGATACCATGTAAGTAAATTATTTGTTTTAAGTATAATTACTGGTTGCTATACTTGTTTAGTATGGCTTATTATTAGTTACTTGAAAGTACACATCTGTGTGCAGACAAATGACTATCATTAAATAGATATAATTTCTTGAAGCCATATAATTGTTAGCATTAGATGGGAATACTTGATATTATTTAACTGTGTGCAATGACACTTAAGAAATAACAACACGAAAAAATGTAAAGATAAATCTACCATGAACGCAATTTCCTAAACTTTAGGCATAAAATAACTATAGACGGGTTGACATGCCGTTAAAATCAATCAGCCAGTTAATCAATCAATCCGTTTATATCAACTAAGAAGGTTCTTTCTTATATAAAGAATTAATTTCATAAGTAATTAGTTGTGTCATTGAGGTATTTTTAAATCGCTATTTTTAAAGTTGCGGAACACAACAAAACATTCCAACCGTAAAAAAGAACCTGTTCGAAATGAATGAAAAATATTGAAAACGTTGAGGAAACGCAGGCGAATATCGATGAGTTTATTTATTACTTACCTCGACGCAAAGGAACACAACCTGGAACGATTGATTATAAAACAATACATCTTGGATTCCAGAAATCGATACTGAAGGTAAATCGATACATGATTCGTAGATGAAAACACACACACGCACACACACACGCACGTACGCACGCACACACACACACACACACACACACACACACACACACGACTGTCTTTGCGCACGCACGTGCAGCCGTATGTCTTTTTTTAAACAATTGTACTATCCATTCAATCACATACACATACATTCACAGACACTTACGTCCACACATACACATTCACACTAACTCACACTGCACCAGTCAAAGATATGCAAAGTAAATACCTATATAACTGTATGTATGCATGTATTTATATGTAAATGTGTATATGGAAGTGTGAATGTGTGTGTACGTTTGTGTTTGTGTGCATGATCGAATAGATTGTGCCGTTATTAAAAAAAAACTTAGAAAATGCATCCTGCGAATGAAATTCCCGTCTACTTATATCCGCTGATGTTAATTTTAAAGTAATGCTTTCTGGAAAGGAAATAACGCTGCCTCTATTAGCTAAGAAATATTGCTAACCGTCTCACATACAACCACATCTAATGTATGTTTGGTAATTCTCGGAAATCACGCACCTGAGCAAGAATGGATTGCACAAACTAAGAGAGCTTTTAAACAAAGCAAATATACAAATAAATAAGCAGGCAACACTTTACTACTTATGAGACCATTATTTTCTTTGAGTAATTTTCTTAACCATAAATTCGGTACTGCATTGATTGTATATTAATTTGTTCTACCTAGAAATGATGACTAAATGGAGGAAAACCCTTAACTTTTGCTTGCCTTTACGTCTAATATTATTAAGTTCTAACTGAACATAACATTAGTCTTTGCTTTTTAATTAGAGAGGAAATTTCCTTTATCATTTCATGTCTTTATTTCAAATTATTTTAAAAGAAAAAAATGATTTAATCAGTTTCTTAAATCGAAACAAGTTATTAACAAAGTCAAATATAAGAATACATTTAATAAGATGCAATTGAGAGTATGAAGAAACTTCCGAAATAGAAGATTCACTTTCAGTTAGAAATCTCAAATGTTTCGTTGAGGATTTCCCTATGTCTAAATACAGATTTGTCTGCCACTTGATGTTATAGATTTTTTAATATTACCGACTTTTCAAAGGTGCCCCTCACAAAGAACATATTGTTAGAGAAAAATACATGGTAACTGATGAACGAATTATATAAGCCTTTGCTTTTAGCATGAGTGTGAAAGCCATTACTTTTTGATCAAGCCCAAAATTATTATGTTTTAGAATGTTTAACTTTTAAAACTTAGTTCAGGATAAAATGGTACTAACCTAATAAATGATACGAGAATGAGAAAATGGTACTAACCTAATAAATGATACGAGAATGAGAAAATGGTACTAATCTAATAAATGATGCCCGATTGAGGAAATGGTACAAACCTAATAAATGATAGCAAAATAAGAAAATGGTACCAACCTAATAAATGATAGCAGAATAAGAAAATGATACTAACCTAATAAATGATACTAGAATAAGAAAATGGCACTATACAATTAAAGGAACCTTTATTCAATAATAAACAGAGGTTTCATAATTCAGCTAACCATATTTTGATCCTTTCAAAAGACAACTAAAACAATATAACTCCCATTTGGTAAGCGAAGTGACATTTATCTTTTAACATCAGTTTCTATTAGGTTTATGCATATGCTTCCTCTACGCAGAAAACTGATCACATAAACGGCAATCGCTGATTGTGATATGCAACTGTCATGACAACAATAGTAAAAAAAAGCACAAATTACAAGCTCAAGCAACCTTTACAACGGACGATTGGAGATGACACAGTATTTCCGTCATACAATTCCACTCAAATAGCACTTATTGTTGTACTGCTCAAGACTAGCAGATTTTACAATAACACATTATTCTATGTTTTCGAAAACAAATACTACCAGTCTCTAAAGTAATTCTGTAATAGGTTATTGTATTATCAAACTATGGTATTTGTAAAGGCATTTAAAAAATAGGTAAACGGATTTAAACTAAGAATATCAGGTGAAAGGTTTTCGCCGGATATTTGTAGCTCTCCCAACAATCAGGTCATTCTTAAAGATTAATATGTACTCAGATCCTTATTAAATTCCAATACTTTTTCATTTAAAAAGCTTAATATGTTTATTGATATACTTGCATCGTCACTTATTTCTCCCAGATTTGTTATTTTATATGATGTAACGGTAAGTACTACTGTTTTGCATTGTTAGCTTAGAAATGAGTTGCCGTTGTGGATGTAGATACGATCGTCACCTTGTTTACATTTGAGGATGTACTTACGGTTTAATTTAAGGATCACTGCAGCACAAGAACTCTACTTGCCGGTAACCTAAAGCTGACCTTTAACCTTATAAGACGAAGGGTGTTTTGTAGGACATTTTGGATGTAAAAGGCGCGTCTCATTAGCCGTCAAATATGGCATATAGTTGACACACGCATTCCACTTTGCACTTATCTAAAAAAACATCAAATGTTTATAAAATCATGTGTTTGGAAAGTCATCTCAGCATCCACACTTCTTTGTGTCTATACTTTCTTTTAGTCTGTCTTAATAAATGAATAACTTTGTAAGTAAATCAGCATGAAATAACATGTATCAAATAAAGTTCAGCTTAGTAAATCACTTATCGAACTCCACTGACAAACGTCTAATAATCGGCCAAAATTTGTGTCGGCATCGGACGTAACAATATTCAATCAGGACACTTTTTATTTGTTTTGAAAACTTCAATTTTCAGCTAAGCTTGTATAAAGTGCTTCTCTAAAGTGTCTCTTTTTAGGGTAATTTTGAATCTTAAAAATAATTCATTTATTCATTTGCAAATAAGAGGCTTTACTTTGTTAACAAACAAATATATCTATTCATCTTATGAAATATTTTCTGTTAAGTTATGAATCTGGGGTTCATATAATTATGTTTTGAAACCAAATTCAGTTCACTGATTTGTAAAACTTCTGCTTACAATTAAAAAAACAAAACAAAATGGGGGTGAGGAATACATTTATCAGTTTTTCTGTATTTCTCTTACAACTTCATCAAGAAAACTAGAAATATGATCCCAATAAACCAATTATTATTTCTGTGTTAAATTTTGAACTGTAATAAAACAAATATTTCAGCACTCATCAAAAAATTAG
>OY757904.1:3217577-3297577 GCA_963585895.1 Sepioteuthis lessoniana | reverse complement strand
TTTAATGCTTCTTTTTTCTTTTTTCGTTTAATTGTTGTAATATTTGTTAAGTCTTTATTTTCACTTTTCACACTTAAGCTGCTGTGGTCAACAGTACACAAAAAAAGATATGCTATATTATATATCGTATGTTTTGCCTCTTCTGGTCACGAATTCTCTGTTTTTCCATCTGTTTTGTAGGTTTTACATATCTTCCCGCCGCTGTTATCGACGACCGATGTCACCGCCACCTTCTCCCGATTCAATTTGTGTACTTAAATCTACCACCGTTATATTTGTCGTAGGTGTCACCGAATTGGAATTATCGCTGCGCTTCGTTTCAGCCTAGGGAGTTACTAGAGAAAATAGTAGCAGTAGTGGTAGCCTTAGTAAAAGTAATGCTGCTATGAAGCAATATTGAAATAGTGGTAGTGGTTGTAATATGGTGAAGGAGGGGTTTGCTATTGTGGTATTAACAGTGGGATGTTAGTAGTAGTAGTAGTAGTAGTAGTAGTAGTAGTTGTTGTTGTTGTTGTTGTAATAGTAGTAGTAGGTTTTTAATGGTTGTGCATGCTGAGTTTTTTGCGGCTTGTTAGATTTTGCATTGTGGGTAACAGAGGGATTTCCTTGTTTGTTTGCTTTTTTTTTGTTTTTGTTTTTTTTTTGCTATCTTCTTTTTTTTTTTTTACTCTTAATTATTGCGTTTTATTGCTTTATATTTCAGATAACTGATGTCAAGTTTCCCGGTTAAAATGAAGGATGAAACTTTTCCAGATGTTATTAAAACCCTTTTCGGTTCATGTAAATCTATTTTTAAAAAAAGCTCTCTCGCTTTAAGAAAGTAGAATTAAAATGTTAATATTTTTCTTTCCTTTTCTTTTCGTTTTTCTTTTTTCTTTTATTTTCATATCTGAGTTAAAAACAGTTGAAAAATGAAAATGGATATCTAAAAATATATAATTTTTAATGTGAATCATCAAAAAGTGATTTCATAGTAATTTGAAGTCTTTGATTGTAAAACTTAAAAATAGATAATAATGAATGGGAACAATTTTAATTAATAGCATGTTAAATGATTCCCATTTTAGAATTTATTTCGATATGGATGCACATAACTTTAGAGAAATAAATTAAGCCACAAATCCTTTTAGTTTCCATGTAGACTTGGTGTAAATATTTTTTCACGCGATACACTGTAATCAGATTCTTCCTCATAAAACTCAGACACCGGAGGATTCGTTTATAAATGAATTAATCAATTATCATTTTCTAATATTGATGTAAATTCTAAAGAATAGAAGGTTACTGAGATTGTGTATGTTGTTATGATTTCACAGCAACAATAAACATTTCAGACTTCCCTGCAAGTAAACCACTGATGTCGTACCAAAGCTCTACTTACGAGCACAAAAGATGGTAGAGTTGATAGGAGGTGTGTTTTGTAATGGAGTGGCAACAGTGGATTTCTCTTTGGATGAAAATCTACGTCTTTGTGGGCGACTTCAATAAATCGACTCGTAAAACAAGCACGCGCACACAATTGGTCTACTTTCACTTTAGCAGTTGCAGACACAGCGCATTTATAACGTGTAAGTTCTCAAACTCTCATTCTAACGACCCAGTTTGTGTGATTTCGTTAGCAAAAATTAACCTAAGAAAAGGTTGAATTTTTGAAACTCGCAAAATAATTTTTTTTCCACAAAAAAGATCGGGTCCAACAAAGCCAGGATAAAAATATTTCTTCTTCAGTAAGCAGTACATTTTTTATAATTGCCGGTCGCATCTGTTGTCTAAAATTTCAAATCTGAAGTTACTTATTATTTAACTATGATAACTACTATAATCCGAGCCAATGACAACATTCATTTCCCACCACTATTACGATGGTAGCGGGAATGTTGTAGCGAATTATGTATAAAGAGTTCGGAATTAAGTATCGAAGCAAGGGAGTCTTCCGTGTTTTGGGATAAAAAGATTAATGCTGAAATGAATTATATATAAAACAATCAAACATTAAAACAAATAACAAGAGTTTGAATTGTAACAGACTTTGTCTTTTTATATATTATTTTTTGTAATGAGCAATAGATTACAAACGCTATATTGAGAGTATTAATCTGTCTTTTTGTTCAAGGTACGTAAAGGATTTAAGTATTCTTTATAAATGTCTACTTGCTTGTCAGTTCTGAAATTCCTTTGATGATAAAACTTATTTACCGGTGTGAAATTTTAGGCTAACAGTTTTGTTCGTCACTCTTCTGTTATTGTTGGGCTATTGCTAACTCGAACTAGGGAATTTGATCCAGTTATGCTCCCTGGTGTTTGGCGGCAAAATAGGGTAAAGTTCTTTCTAGAAACCGTGGGTCTTTTTCTATTTTTAGATTTGGTAACACACTTGCATTAGGGATTGTTACCCACTACTTACCGATGTATAATATTCAACACTATTTTGGTACGAAATATTTTTTTTTAAATTTAACTCAAAATCTCTGAACTTCGTAACCCTCAATTTCATTAATTTTGATGAAGACATGTAATTGAAAAACTCATCAGAAAATTAAGAATAATGGTTACTTTTAATTCAACAAATAATCAATTGACAAAAGAATTGATAAAGCGCAACGCAGGATAGTTTTATTCTGTTCCACTTGTAGGTTTGGTCTTAGCCAGACGAGTTAGTTGTAAAAGTATATGCGGATAGAATTTAGCTCTGTCCGACCTCGGAATGATTGTAGGAACTGGCAAAAGAACAGGCAACAATTCTGAATATTCCCGAGTTACTGTGGCAATAGTATTTACAAACCCCTCTGCACGAGCAGGATGTAAAAAAAGGTCAACTTTTTAAGCGGAGTTTGAATTCAGAGTTTTCCTTTTCCTAGACTGGTTGACTAACCAAGGCGAAAGAACCTAGTCTGTCCTACTATTTACGTATAGTTGGAAGAAAAATATTTGGATTCATACTTTTCCCATGGTTATTAGTGTTATGTGAAATGCAATCAGCTTTGTCCAGGATTTGAACTCGTCACGCCGGGTCCATTTCCTCGGACAGTAACAATTGTATAAAAGGAATATGCGAAATTCGGAGAAAAATAAGTGATCTATAGAAATTGTGAGCATGTACATGGGATCCAAGAATTTTACCGTTGGTGACTGGCAAGGATTTTGAGCATCAGTAAAGGGCAACTTGAAATCACATCCAATTCAATGTGAGTGCAGCTCAATCCATCAGTCAATACAGCGGATGAGTTACACGGTATTGAGTTTTATAATCTTCGACAAAGAGAATTACAAAACATTGCATTTTCCCAGGGCCGGAGAACATTGAAACTGGTAAATTGACGCTGTGTACCCCTGGTTAAAATCTTTTCACATTTTCAGATCTTTTGAGTAGACTGTCAAGTTCGTTCTCAAGTAGAACTCACGAGGCTAACAACTCAGCCACGTTATAGGGATTGTGCAAACTGGTATTATAGACATAATGACGCGAGTTGCTTTTTATTGGATCTCGTTATAACTACTAATAAAACAGGTATGATATTGCAACTATGATTGTCTTTGATTTACAGCACAAATGTACAAAAGAATCTCATATTTTACGAGGATCTAGATTTTAATGTTTTATTGATAATTCACTGCAACATATATCATTTTTCATATATTTTGATATCATTATTATATGTAATCAATATATATATATATATATATATATATATATATATATATATATATATATATATATATATATATATATATATATATATATAGCGCTCTGGGTCATAAGGGAACAAATAGTTGAAGCAAGGGCGTCAAGGTATTAATCTAGTACCATTAACACTTAGACTTCGGCCAACCTCAACAGTCAGAATATAAGGATATTTGTAGAGTTTTTGAGTTTCTTTATACGAAAAACAGCGTCTTATATGTATTATGTATGCATATATATGCATACATATGCTTATGTGCATGTATGTATACAGGCATTTGTTCAATGTAGACAAACCCCCCCATCCCTCCAACACTCACTCATACTCACAGTCACACACGTACATATATATATATGTGTGTGTGTGTGTGTGTGTAAATATATTGAATATGTATACAAGATTCCATCGTTTTTTATTCAAAGGAAATTTTTCCCACATACACATTTTTGGATAAATCATGCTCCAATTTACAAATAAATCGGAGGTAAATAAAATGGCCAAAATTGTTTGGGTTTCACTTCCCGCTTTTGTCTTCGGGAAAGCCATCATTTTATTACTTCTCCTACATACTCAGCTTTTTGTAAAATTGTAAAGCAAATTGACTCTTTAAGTTTAGTAAATCTACCAGTGTAGTCGAAGGAGAAACTCTGAATTCAAAACCCAAAGTTGCCAAAATAATTCTGAAGATTATAATTTTTCATGGTAAAATATTACTTTCAATTCTTTTATATGGATTTCCTTAAGTACAACTTTATCATAATTCATAAAAATTCTTTACTAATTGGAAATTCCTTTAGTCTGAACTTTTATCTGGATAGCCCAGCAAATATTGTAAAATCTGACTGTAAGTGTGAATTTTTTTTTTTTTTCAAAATAAATTTCTTTTCTTAAAGTATAAACAGAATTGCAAACTTCTAAAAAACAATGCTTTATTCTAACCTTTGCACTTGTCACACAAGTTTTAAAAGAAGCAAAATTGATGAAGATTTTATAAAATTTGACAGACTTAATTCAAATTCATTTTTGATCAACATTTTCTCATTTTTAGAGAAATGTTCGTGACAGTTATTTCATTTCCAATAATTATTGTCAATATATTGTAATTTACTAATCGCTTTGATCAGATGTGGTTTAAGGCCGTATGAATTGGGTACTCATTAAGAATCGAACTCCCTCGTAGTTTGCTAGTCTAGTTTGCTTACCAAATATTGTTGATAAATAGATACTACTATTTCTACGATATTAGAATTTCTACTATTTTATTGAATCTAATTCATAAAAATGTCAAATATTGCTTTGTGAATTAGATACAATAACTGCTCGAAAATAATGTATTTAATTAATTTCGATAACTATTATTGTATGGTTGATAGGATAGAAAAAAAACTGAAAAAAACATTTTTCAAAAAGCATTGAAAACTGAATCCCGAAGTTAACAAAAGAGAGATTAATTAATTGAAAGACAGAAAAAACAGAAAAACTGGAAGTCTAACTGTACTCTGATTGTTTACAAACTTGTCGATTCATTCGAATCTCGCTGAATAATTTTTTTCTCAGACTACTAATTTAGATTTAGTACCTATCTTGTTCTAACAAAAATAACAAAAACTAAGTAACGCAGTGCATTTCCAAGAACAAGTAAAAGCACTTCATAAAAAGATACGATTACACGCTAAGTGAAGAAAGATTAACAAATTAAAAGTCAAAAGAAGGTACAAAAATGTATGAATAAGAATAGACTGAATATTTGTTAAAATCAGCATGAAAAATATATTCGACGGAAAGTGGGTAGACTAAGATCTCGATGTACTCGTGCGTTTTCATGCTTTAGAGTAGAAAAACTCGCAACGGACACAGACTACTAGAATGCTAACATCATTAACGAGGCTCGTTCGGATCACAAAGAGAGCGCCAGTCAGTGCCAAGCAACGAAAAAGTGAGTAGCAGTGGAAGTACAAAATATAATGAACGCTGCAGCAGAGAATATTCCCGATTCTGATTCAGACCAAAATATCGGCTGGGATCTCCCCGATAGTGAGCGTTTGCCTGCTGATATTTGCGTAGACGCACACGAATGACGTTATATTGTTGCATCAATACGAAGTCTCTTATGTTTAAAAGTGATCGTGTTTCTATTAACTCTAAACACGTCGACTATAAGCCAGTGAGGCATTTAGCTTGTGAACGGTAAATATCTTAGTAGTTTATATATATATATATATATATATATATATATATATATATATATATATATATATATATTGGGGGGAGCTTTTTATATACTTTTTTATTCTCTGCTATGTGTGAATGTATATTTTTCTGTTGCTGTCAGGAGCGTATCAAGTCGTACATGCAAATAGTTGATAAAATGAATTAATGAAAATTGTTTTTTTTCTGTATGATTAAGAGTGTGTGTGTGTGTGTGTGTGTGTGTGTGTGTGTGTGTGTGTGTGTGTGTGTGTGTGTGTGTGTGTGTGTGTGTGTAAACATCTGCATGTCTCTGCGTTAGAATGTTTATTTATAAGTATATATTAATGTCTTTATTGTGTCAATTTTGTTTCAATGGAGTTTATGGTCACGTATTTGTGTTTAATATCTAAATTTACACGAAATTATTTTGTCATGACAACATGTCAAGGATCATTAATGTTTGATGCGCATGTGTATAGACATGCGCATTCATTGAAACTTATATGATATTTCTAACTATATCCATTCTTCCATGCATTTACCTCTTTCTTGGGCCATCAAGGTAGCTCGATGGCAAATGCGCCCCAAAGACTATTTCTCGAATTTACGGATTTTTACCAGTACTAGTGACTCACTTGTGAGTGGCCTTGTGACATACTAGCTAAGTTTTGCAAATAACTATACGTATAGACACAGATTGTTTAAATTGTGCATATATGATAATTCTTTTTTCTCAATAAATAACATTATGCATTTTAAATGTGTTTATATAATGTTTGTTTGTGTGAGGCCGTCCTAATATTTGTGCATGCATATACTTGTAGAGGCGCGCTTAGCGTAACTGCTATTGTCGCAGGAAACGGAATCAGTGACTCAAGTTCAAATCCTGAACAAGGCTTTTTGTTTTTCACTTTGCACTAATACTCTTAGGAAAGGCATAAATTCATTTGTTCTCCTCCTATTATGAATAACAGTAGGGCAGACTGAGTACATTAGCCTTGCTAAGTCAACCATATCAGTCAAGAAACTCTGAATTTAAACTCGCTGTATTTCATCTAAATATTGACATTGTGTAACGTTCTCTGTGCCACAGCGTAAGTGCCGTTGGTAATATTAGGAATGTTCGCTGTGTAGCGTCAGGTTCCAATGAAAAGTGTGGTGCGTTGACAGCGTGGAGGATGAATCAATGTTGTTGAGTTTTTATTGTTGTTGTTTTTTTGGTGGGGGATGCAACACACAAAATACAACTTGGTTCTTCACGTGTCCTTTCTAGGAAGGATGGTCGAATCTTCCTTTGTACCTTGTTTTCCAGTAAGTAATCACGTTCACGATTTTATTCTAGACGAAAGATCTCTAGTTGGTCAAATTATTCTAACTGATATAAAAGCAAAGAATTTAAGTTTATTGTTGTCTTTATTATTTATTATTATTCGACCGCTCTATATCGAGATGCAGTCTTTTATCTATATAAGTAGAAAAAATAAAAATCAATTAATCCTAATCACCCCTCTTCTTTTCTCTCGATCGCATCTACGTGAATTTCAAAGGGCCACTTTGAAGTCACCGTAGTATTTTCTATGTTTGCATATCCTCTTTCTAATTTGATATTGACCAGTATTTTTCGTTAGATCCTAAATATTATAATAAAGTTTTGACTGCACAGAAAGATTTTCAACCGTCATATATACATCTTGGTTACCCGAATAAGTGTGGGGGTTGTCCTTGTGGTGTAATGATTAAAGCGATGGACTGCGGAATCGTAGTAAGCGAGTTCGAACTCCAGTCGCGCTATTACGTTCACTTTAAGACAAATACCCTTGGGAAAGGAATGAACCCCCTTATCCTCCTAGCTATGGGTTAAATAGTACCACTACTGTCCTTCTAGGAGAATGGCTTTGGCATTAAATAACCTACAAAGAGTTGATATGCCATTAAACTAAAGAAACCAAACCAAACCGAACAAGTGTACAAGTGTTTATATCCAGGCATCAATTTTTAACTTCTTTACAAAGTCACCTGTCGACAACTGGAAAATTAGATAAACAAATTAAATCAACTAGTAAACAAACAACATATATTAATCAGAAAACCACGCATGAACGACAATCAGGTCTAGAAATATCCATGAGCCAAACTTTCCTGTTCTGACATAATCAAAAGCACGTTGTATGATATCGGTGAAATTTCCACTGTACTACACGTATCCTTATGTCTATATGCTCTTTTCTTTGTAAACTATCGTTTTTACTAATGAATAATCATTGTTTAAGTTAAAAGCTATATATATATATATATATATATGTGTGTGTGTGTGTGTGTGTGTGTGTGTGTGTGTGTGTGTGTATTAATTGGTCGATAGATAGATACGCCAATATGCTTAAACATAGTCATTACTAAGTTTTTCTGTTTGGTACAAATCCAATTGTATGAAAATCGAACTCACGACCAATAGTCTGCATGCATTGGATCACTAACAATTAAACTATAAATAAGATTGCCCAATCGGCTGTTGCTGTAGAATACACCGACTGCACCTCTGCAGAGGGGTAAGACCCCCCCCAATGAGTGTCCTGGATATGATACTAAATATTCTGATGGTAAGGTCCCAGTAATTCAGGTGCCTTGGGGAATACGGAGCACCCTTCATTGCCATTGCTCCCAGGTTCACTCTGGCCCGTCGTGGTAGCACCTGATAAGGGTCTTATCTATGAGTTAAATAGAACTAACAGCATACTTATGCTAAACTGAATTGTTTGACTAAACTGGATAGCTTGAAATAGAAATGTTTTTGACAATTAAACCGTACTTACATTTAAACTAAGTGCTTATGCTCAACTGAATTATTTGAAATGGAACTGTTTTTTTACATTGAAACTGTACTTACACAAAACTGATTTGTTTAATATGGAACTGCTTTGACATTTAACTGTGTGTAAACAAAATCTGTACTTATACTAAACTGAATTAGCTGAATTAGAACTGCTTGACTAAACTGAATAGCTTGAAATAGAAATGTTTTCACAATTAAACTGTACTTAGATTTAGACAGCGTGCTTATGCTAAACTGAATTGTTTGAAATAGAACTGATTATTTACATAAAAATGGATTTGGGGTTAAATAACCTACAAAGGTTGATATGCCATAAAACCCAACCAGCCAACCATAAATAAATAAGAGCACCTATCCTATATTTATCTAAACGTAATAAAAAGAACATCACCATACGTGAATCGATGAAAATTGGATAGATAGATAGATAGATAGATTGGTAGATAGATTCAAAATCTCACCTTACATTCCATTAACACAGCCCAATAATTTCTGATTATTTCTTTCTATTTTTTTTTCTTCTGAATTTTTCACTGGGAATGCAGATAATATATTACAACTTTTCAAATGTTTATAAAATAGATATTACAAATATTATCCATTTATACGTAAAAAGTCATTTTACGTTCATAGCATCCTCACAAATCAATTTGCTCGCTATTTTCTCAAAAAAAAAAGAAATCATAAGAAAAATAATATTGTCAGTGTTTCGTGCAGTTTAAAAGATGGCCTGGTTGTACAGGTGAACAAGGTACAAGCATCAATAATCGATTTTAAAGAACATTAAACAAAGAATATTGATAGACCTTATAGTGATGATGTATACAGGGGAATATAGGAAATACTTGCTTGCAGGTGACATGACATAAGAATTCTTTCATCTTAATAATCAGAAAGTAGGCATGTGCCTAAAAATACCTTAAAATACGTTTACAACCATCAAAACTAAGAAAAACGTCAAAATAAAATAAATGATATGAAATTATATGGATTAATATATATACTGAGATGAAATCAAATCACCTAATGTACAAATAAGGTTTTGGTTGTAAAATCAAATTTCATGAAAGTATAGTAGAAGTATATATTTACCAAACCCTTTCCTCACCAACGGGATGCAAGACAAGGTCAATTTTTTCTTGCCACTGGTCTGAATTCAGGGTCGTCCTGTTCCTAGTGTAGTTGCATATTAAAAGTAAAAACATACTCTGCCCAACTATTTTACCTATGTATGACATGATATAGTAGATCCAAGTTATAAAGAGTGTTTCTGGGAAAGGAAAAAAGAGAAAAAAAGAAGAAAAAGCAGACAGAGAGTCTACGGGAACGGCCGGCTGAACCTCTGAAAGACTCAGGTCAAAGCACTTGTTATGGGTCACTCAGTCACAGGTGAATGACTACGGTAATTAAAAATGACTAAAAAAACGGAAATCCCAAATCTTCACCGGAAACGGATATGTCCTCTCTCCGACACCTCGCGGAACGACTCGGGTTTAAATGTGAGTTAACTTGGAGACGTGACGAGGTAAAGACGTGAGTGAACACTTGCCAGGATGATGTAAAGATAGTCGAAGGTTGTGGCCCCTATTTTGAGGTGAGCTGCGAAAGAGAGTCTCCCACCAGACGCATATCTGTGAAGACGAAACCAGCGAACCAGCACGTTAAAAACTACAACGGAAAACCAGGGAGAAAACTCAAGGTCTGTCTCTGCCCTCTTTCTCCTCATGAAATGTTGTTTCTTTTTGTCCAGTTAATGCGGTTGACGCAGCTTTCATACCCTCTTTCTTTCTCCTGGTGACTACTTTAAAAGTGTTGTAGCGAATAAACTGTTGTGTTAGTGAACAAAGACAGAGTTTTGTGTGTTCGTTAACGTTTCCCCACGACGAAGTTACAACAGGGTCCGATTACCACTAAAGACGTAGTGATACACGCATAAATCCATTCGAGCACATGGTGGTACAATTCTAACGGTAAAACGTCTGATTCGGTGCTGTAACATTACAACCTTCTATTTGGTACCATTATGGTACATATGGCAGGAGAGAGAATAATTAGATTCATACTTTTCCCATGGGTATTAGCGCTATGGGAAGTGCAAACAACCTGCTCAATGATCCCCCTTCCTGTGATGATAACTGTTATTTCCCGAAAACTACCTCTTGGATGATGAGGTGCATATGAATAAAAAAAATTAATGAAAATCAAATATTCAGGGGTTTTGTCTCTTTTTTTTTTCAAACATATTGCCATTTATCAATCACCTAAAAAGATGGTGATTTCAAATGAAGGCTAAACTAATCTATTTCAATGTTCACACGGTAATTGCTACGATACAAAAATTATAGAGATAGATTATGCAATAAGAAAGTAATTCAGTCGATTGATTGACTGATTTTAACGGCATGTCAATCTGCCTAGCTATATTTTATGCCTAAATGTTAGGGAATTGTGTTCATTGTACCTTCATATTGATATTTGTTGTGTATTTGTTTCTTATGAGCTTTTTGTTTGTTTTTTGTTTGTTTTGTTTTTTACTCTCAGTCCTTTCGAATACAAATAACTTTTAAACCAATCAATTTTATTCGTAGCTGAGTCTCTAATAGATACTACCACCCCGAATCAGAGTGGACCTGTGAGTAATGGAAATTAAGGGGTACTCTACACTCACCAGATTTTCAAAGTGGTAGTATTTCTATCAGATGCAATTTAATGTCATACCCAGAACATCCCCGTATGGAGGAGATACAGTTAACAAATTTTAAACTTGACCAACAGGATGGCCAATATTTTGAATGGAGTTGAGATGTCTAAGTTTCAATCCTTATCATTAGGTTATTACATGTTCCTCTCAAAGAAATATATTTGGTTAGAAAAGGGAAGTTTTTTTAGTGATAAGTAGTCGCAAAATCGGCAATGTTCCTCGTTTAGAAGAACCAAAAGTTGCTGGAAATCGGTTTATTTTAATAAAATTTTATACGGATTTCATGAAGAAATATATAATCCAGGATTTACAATCTGAGATTATTCCTAAGTATTAGAGATAAAATGACCGCTCATTGCCCGGATCAAAAATCAGCAACTTAACAAAAAACTATCCAAACGATGCATGACGTATTCTCTCAACTCAGCTATGAAGGATTTGGGATTGGGAATAGATAATTATAAATCAGCTCTAAATCAAAAACAAAGAACAATTCACATTAATTTTATGACACTCTTCCTCTCTTCTAAATATAGTGTGTTTACAAAAAGATCAGTTGCAAGAATATATTTGTGGTAGATATTGACGCTCACAATGCACAGGTTAGTAAAAAAAATCTCGAAAAGATTTTTGATGTGTGAACTCTTAGTCATGAGGCATATTTTTAAGTAGTTGCTAAATTTGTTCCATATATGCGTCAATATATTTTCAAAAACACAAGCAACAGTTTTTCTTGTAGACTTTTTCAGTCCATTAAAACTAAGGGAAAAAAGAGGGAAATATATTTTCTTCTCATATATAGCATTGAGAAAATACCCCAAATTCTTAGATCTGGGCTTAATGGTGGCCAATTCATAACTTACATTTTAGCGACTATTTCGTAACCAATTCTACGCAGCCAATTCTGTGCTGTATAATTTATATTGTCCTCTTTATTCAGAATTCATCAAGCAGGTGATTGAATTAAGAAAGCCAATCTACTTTTAAATTTTATATTTTATATCGAATGTAAATCTCAGTCTAAATCAACTTGAATAAACAAAGCTTTCGACAAGTTTAGATAATTTCACTTAAGAAATCAAGATTTTTTTTTTTAATAAGAGAATTATCACAAAAACGCTTGGTAATATTTTCATATTTTTATATCGGAAGTACCGATTCACCGATTCTCTCATCGATAACTGTTTCACGACGAGTAAAGAAATTTAGGTTCCTCTGGGTTGTCTAGGTGATGATATATTCACTCATAACATTTTCTGACCCTCAATGTTTTTTTCTTTCTTGTGTAGGTGAATAATTAACAGGTTGAGAAACTGAAAACTTTGAATATATGACGCAGACAAAAAGAATCTGTCTTTCTATTAAAAAGATTCTTTTTTTCTTTTTTCTTTTTTCTCTCATTTCATTTCTTAGATGAAGTAAATGAAAGTAAAAGGAAAAGTTCGGTAAAACTGAAAAACACATCAGATTAAGGATCATGTCATACAGATTTCCTGAAAGAAATACAAACAATAAAAAAAAGGAATAAAAAGAATGAGTCGATGTCAATTGTCAATGGCTTGAGGGTTTTGTTAACTAAGAATTTAAAGTTTGTTGGCCGCAGAAGTTGTCGTTACTTTCTTCCCAAAATGATAAACTTTTTGACTTTTCTCTTCCTGTTTGCTATTCATTTCTATCGTCTTCTACTTAGTCATGGTTATTTATGGGAACGATGAAAACGTTGAGACGTGTTCGAATTTTAACTGAACCAATTTACATTTACTTAGAAATAATGGTTTTAGGAAAACAATGACTTCACTTCTTTACCAAATATAGATAGAATAATTGAACTGATCTGGTTCTCTAACCATGATAATAGGCAATAATTCGAAGAAAGGGACAATTCAACAATAAAGAAAGACAACGGAAAGCCACTCCACTGATGATGAGCATTTTTTCTAAAACTAATTTGTTCAGTGGATTTCTTCGAGTAAACAGAGATAAAAATAAAAGAAAGAAGCACCTCAGGAAAAAAATTAAAATTCTTGAAAACAAACTCTGCTGTAGAAGTCTAATCAAAAGAATAAATACAAGGGCAATCTCTCTTGTAAGATCCTTCGGGCTCTTCTTAAATGGGACAAGGTCAGCAGGAGCTGCAAAATACACCGTCAGCATCTCTACAGAGAGGTAAGACTCCCCAACGAGTGTCCTGGATATGACACTAAACAACCAGATGGTGAAGCTTCTGTAATACTGGAGCTTTGGGGAATGCGAAGTACCCATTCATTGCCAATGCTCACAAGTCCACTCAGTCCCAGAGTGGCAGCACCTGATAGGGTCCTATCTAGGGGTTAAATAGAACTAAACTGTGTAATTACGCTAAACTGAATTGTTTGGAATTAATTATAGGCCTAATGAGTAGAGTGTTCGCCAATGGTCCGGGAGACTGGGGTTCAATCTCAGGTCGAATCATATCAAAGACTCAAAAAAAATGGTACTTGGTGTTACCTTGCTTAACACTCAGCATTACAGATAAGAATCAAGAGTAAAGTGGAGCAATCCAGGGAACTGAGTAGCGCCATCCCTATACACCTCGGTGTTGTAGCTATAGAAAAGGGAGCCTACTGGTCACCCTCGACAAAGGTCGCCAACTTTACTTACTTTACATACATTTAACTATGTGCAGCCAAATCTCTACTTATGTTAAACTGTATTATTTGAAATAGAACTGTTTGATCATTTCATTGAGGAATACAAGACTAAGTATTACTGGGTGAGAAGTTGTACAAGTAACTAAAGTTTGGCTATGATGACAAGTTGTATACGTACAAAACAGAATTTGTCCAAGAAAACGAGACACAAAAAATTCTTTGGGACTTTGAGGTACAAACGGACAACCAAATCTCGGCCAGAACACCAAACCTAATCTTAATTAACAAAAAAAAAAAAAAAAAAAAGAAATTGACATCTGGTGAATTTTTTTCGTCCGTTCTGACCATTGAGTTAAAATAAAAGAAAGCAAAAAGACAGATAGATATTTCGATCTAGCCGAAGAAATGAGCATAAAAATGATGGTGATACCAATTTTAGTTCCTTTCGGAATGGTCACATCAAAGGTTTGAAAAAGAGACTAGGAGAACTGTAGCTGCGAAGGAGAATCGGGACCACCCAGACCACAGCAATGGTAAAATCACCTTAAATACGTAGAAGAGTCCTGGATATTTGAGGACGCTGGCTGTCACGTTTACTTCAGTTAAAACTCGTGTGAAAAGCTCACAATGAATAATGACAAATTGACTTTCAAATGACTTTCAAATTTCCATCTCCAGGTTAACTAACGTTTAACATTTATTTTCATGACAGGTCAGCGACTCTGTCGGCATTTAAGAAAATGAAAAGATCGTAAAAGCGAAATATGTCATACCAATAAATCATTTTCAGCAATTTAGATTTCGTTTTTCCTGTTATATTTCACAAACATATGTGCGTAGGGGTGGGAATACACTTCTCAAACATTGCATTGTTCTACATTAAAATGCTTCAATATAAGTTAAAATATTCGAACTAATGATCAGGTTTGTCGACAATGCCAATGAATGTTTATTTTATTCCGTTGATCTTGACGCCAAATTTCTGCCAAGTTAAGATTCAATTTCTGGACTATGCTGATATACACTTGGAGTATCTAGTTTAGTGTTATCTTAGCATTTAAAATTAATACTTTGATACCAGCAGATTATGGATCATCGGGAAAGTGATGTCACATCTGAATAGATATGGTTGATAAAGTAAATTCTATAAACTCAGTCCCCTTTCAATGTTGCTCTCTTGGAAACTATAGAACTAAAAATACGATATTAAAGTGGTTAAGCATAAAACCCATTTTGAGATAATTTCGGCTTCTGATTAGCTGGTAGAGTTCATAGGAATAAAACAGGTTTGAAAATTGACCGTTTTCCAGAGGAAATTGATTGCATAACAGTTGTCGTGTGCAAACCTGCCATTTTTTTGTTTCTAAAAACTGTGAGACGACATTGCTCTGACTCACATATAACACGTTGTATAATTGTACCACATGGACTTAAACGAAACTCCCGGAAAAAAAAGTTAGAAAGGAACTACAGAAATTTACAGCATGATATTTTGAACAAATCCAGAAAGCAGCATCCTAAAAACAGCAGTTGTATAGCCACTTATCTCCCATCTAATAAGAGCAAAAGATTATGACGAGTTATAGTTGAGTTCTTTCTGAAATTATTAAGAGAAAAGGCATAATACAAAAATATTGCTCTAATTTCAGCTCAAATACTGCCATATCATTTTCAAGTTTAGAAAAAATCCCTGTTTTATCAGTAAACGAGAGGATGGAGAGAAACAGATATCAGATAAAAAACAAAAAAGAGCGATTAACCAGTAACAAAAATACCAAAATCTACTACCAAAAGGTTGATTATAATTTGTTTTATTTACCAAAAAATTATATATTTTGACACAGGAATTACACTATAAATAATTGTAAATTATAAGGAAGAATTCATCGTCATACAAAAACAAATGACTGATTCACATCGAGAAACTGAGCGTTCTGCTAAAGTGACTGTGATGTCCGTCATCATAAATAGTTTTAAACGTCCATTTTGAATATTTTGAAAAATCGTTTTTAATCATTGGTCATCATTTAAGTTTATAGTATTCTATGCTAGGTAGTGAACATTGGAGGAGAAACAACGTAAGTTGCATTTTTTACTTTCCATTTGCAAATATTATATACATAAATATATATATATATATATATATATATATATCATCATCATGTCGTGCAGGTAGCACGGATATCTCTGACCCTCTCTCGCCACTTCTCCCTATCGTTCATCGCCCTAGGCAGATCCTCAGGACAACATCCCGTATCCTCATATAGTTGCTGAATGTATGTTCGTGCTGGTCGTCCTGCTTTTGCACGGCCATGTGTGGGGGTCCATAAGAGTACATCACTTATGAGCTCGTCCCTGCTTCTCCAGCAGTGTCCGGCATGTCTGGTTCGTCTAACTTGAATAGTTTTCGTGATAGGAGACAGGTGGCCGTACAGTTGGTGTCTTGTGGGGTGTTGCTCGCAGCATTCTTGTATAATTGCCGTCTAGCTTCTTCTCCAGCCGTTTTGTTAGAGTCCATGTAGTGCATCCATATAGCAATATCGATGTGACCACTGCCTGGAAGAAACTGCGTTTCATTTTATCGGTTAGGTCTGATTTCCATATAATCGATAGCCTATTGATAGCTGTCCATGCTTTCGTTAACCTCGTGTCGATGTCCTTTTCGGTTGATGCGACGCTGCTTCCAAGGTAAGTGAATTTGTCTACTAGTTTAAGAGGGGTTCCGTCTAGAGTGGAGATGTCCCCCGTTTGATTATAGCACATATATTCCGTTTTGTGTGCATTGACATAGAGGCCTATGCCTGCGGCTGCTCGTTCCAGACTATGCAGTAGTGTTTCGGCTTGGTCGGGTGTATTTGCCAGTATCGCTATGTCATCGGCGTAGTCGGCGTCGGTAATTGTTTTTGCGGGGTACCTTTTCTTTTCTTTGTCAGCTCGAAGCCATTCTCTCTGATTTTGTCAATCGATGTTCTAAGTACGTAGTCTAGACAAATGATAAAGAGGTACGGAGCCAGCGTGTCCCCTTGTAGTACTCCTGCTACAATGTCGAAGTATTCTGTGACTCCATCTGGTGATCGTACTTTTACTTTGGTGTTTCTATAGAGAATCGTTATTGCTGCTACGGTTTCTTTAGGTATGCCGTACGCTAGTAGGATTTGTTCCATCTTTCCTCTGTAAATGGAATCGAAGGCCTTGGTAAAGTCGACAAATATTAATGTCGCTTGTAGTTTTTTTGCCTGTAAACCTTCAAGGATTCTACGGATGGCTAATATTTGTGAGGTCGTGGATCTATTTCTTCGGAAGCCATTTTGGTTTTTCCTAAGTATGTTGTCGATTTTGGGTTCTATGCGGTTTCGTAGTAGGGCATTGTAGATTTTGGCTACTATGGATGTGAGTGTTATGCCTCGGTAGTTTTTGGCTAATCCGAGGTCACCCTTTTTAGAGAAGGGGAGTATGCATCCCTTCATCCATCTATCTATCGGATTTTGATTATATACTGCGTTGCAGTGTCGGAGCAGTATGTCGTCGAATTGTCTGGTCTTCCATACTTCTGGGGGAATCTCGTCCAGCCCTGCAGCTTTCCTATTTTCAATTTTTCTGAGAACTGAGTCGAGTTCTTCTTGTGTGAACGGTGCTAGTTTAATGTCTAATTGATTACTAATTATTCTGGTGATTGGTTCATGTGTTATTTTCGGTGGGTTTCCTAGTAGGTTTTAGAAGTGCTGTTTCCACAGTTTTATTCTTTCTTGTTGGTTTGCTGCTTTCAGTTTTGCTTTGGCTGTGTTCTTTCTTCTACTCACTTCGTTTATTGTTTGCCAGGCTATCCTAGATTGTCTATCTTCCACCGAGTCTCTAATCTTATCTATCTGATTTTGAATGTATTCTGTCTGTTCCTTTATATATATGCCTGCTAATTGATATTGTGCCGTTTTTAGTTTTAAGGCATTTGGAGGCTGTTTTCACTAGTGCACGTTTTTCTCTCACCGCTATAGTTTCCCATTGGACTCTATATTTAGTTTTGAGTTTTGTTGGAATACATTTCGCTGCTGCCTCGAGGTGCGCATTGACGAAATTTTCATATTCGTCATTTGGTGTACTTTTTTTCCGTCTTTTCTTGTAGTGTTTCGAATCTGTTTCTTAATTCTAATACGTATTTATCTCTTATATCTCTGCTGTTCAAAAGGGCCCAGTCATAGTGTTTGGTGGTCACTGTTCGTTTGGCGTTTTTTTCGTAGGCTTAGCCGTATTTTCGCCGTGACTATTCGGTGATCGGAGGACACACCCTCGAAAGAGGAGTATGTCTCGCAATTCATTGCACTATTTTTCCATTTCTTGTTCATAAGGACGTAGTCTATCTGTGTTTTACTATTGTTCGCGTACGTGTATGTCCATAGTTTGCCCTCTCTTTTTTGGTAGTTTGTATTGAGGCATGCGAATCTATTTTCTATCATGAAATCTGTTTGTTGTTGCACATTCCTATTTGACGTGTTGTGGAGGCTGTATTTGTTGTTTCCGTTTTTCCCGATTTGGGCATTCATGTCTCCGCCAAAGACTAACATGTTGTGTTTCGGGATGCTACGCACTAATGAGGATAACTCATCGTAAGAAGGTGATGAGTTAAGTTTCTTCACTCACATTGGTAGGGCTGTAGCAGGAGATGATTGTTGCTCTGGGGTTGCCGTTAAAAGTAGCTGCCATCACCCTAGGTTGAATTTTCTCAATGCTATTTAGCGTTTTTAATGCTGTAGGTCCTATAAGCAATCTTATCCCTCCTACTGCGGCGTTGACAGAGTTTTTCCATGCCGATACGGTGACGAGTGACCACCCATTGCCAGTTTCGTGATATTTGATATCTTCAGTGTGCGTGTATCTGTGTTCTTGTATGCATATTATGTCTATCTTATGTTCTTCGGCCGATGCGATTAGCTCTGGTAGTTGTCCTATTCTATTTAAGGTTCTTACGTTAAATGTGGCTATTTGTAGTGTTTGCTTGCATTTTAGTAGTTTTGATTGTTTGAGCTCTGTAGCTGATTTTTCGAACACTGAGGCCAGGGCTCCAACCTCAGCAGGACGCGCCCCTTTTTTACCCGAACGAAGAGCGATGCGGTTTGTGTATGTGGTTTGAGTGTGGGTCATGGTTATCTTTCGATGGCTGTTTTATTCTCTTCTGTAGAAGCCACTCTTATAGAGGAGCAGCAGTAGTTCCCCGATCGAACTAACGATCCAGAGCGTTGAGTCGTCAAACTCACGTCCAGGATCTGTTTAGGCATTGGGTTTGGTCGTCAATGTGTTTATTCAAATACCTTTACGTACATTATGCTGCTTCCCATGTGTACGTGAAAAAAAAGTGTGTGTGTGTGTGTGTGTGATATTAAAACTTCTGTTTATTTTTATCTATTCTAATTATGATATTATCGATTTAATCCCTTTTATAATCTTATAGCAACATTTTAAAAGATGCATTAAGAGGACTGAATGTAAATATTCCAGAGTCGTTCTTCAGTTTCACTCTGTCATTCTTTATATTAGTGAATGACAAAGAAATATTTTGACCTTGGTTCTCGCAATGAATTCTACACCATACAAGTATTGGCCAAGTGCCAAAGCAGTATACATCATAGAGTAACGTATTTGTGCGTGATAAAAGTTACACAAGACTGTTTATGAACGAATAGAACTACACAATAGGATATCTCAGTAAAATGATTAGCTTAAAATTATGAAATGACAAATTGCCAGAAACCGAATTGTGAAAACTCGTGAGAATGATCAAGCTTTGATAACGTTTAGATTTCTTTTAAGAATATTATATACACACATATGAATACTATTAACCTTCATTAATATGAACATACTTACCTACTTTAATCTTATAGTCGACAAACGTGTCGTTTGTTGAAACACCAAGCTCTAAATTCATTTATTTGATTGTTTTTATAAGATCAAGTGACTAACTTCTCTTTATTATGCTTCTAGCTAAGAATCATCGTTTCATTTTTATTGTGAGTAGCAACAATCTAACAAGAAATAAGATTAGTAAACATTTCCTCCTACCGGAATTTCTTGGCAGTTACTGTTGAAGGTTAAGTCTTCTCAAATTTCCAATTCTTTTCTTGATATTCTCTTTGTTATTAAGTTTAGTTCTTCGGTTTCTTTGCGACTATTGTTATGCACACTTCCCGTGACGCATTGTTTTCATTGTCTCAACGAATATACATCATTTTTCTTTAATCTTTGATTATTCTTTAGTCTCTTAAGCAAGATCCTGATATTTTTCTCTTTGCCAATTCTTTTTAGATTCTTGTAAATAAACCGTAAAATAAAAATGTTAAAACAAAATGTAGTTATTAAAAATATACGTTTCCATAATTATGATTGAATATGTTCAAGGGACAATGTAACAATCAAGTGTCTAAATAATTGTTATGTGGCAAAGTGATCAACTAAAAATTAAAGAGGATTTTTTTGCATACTAATAAAGATAAACAAATGTTGAAAAACTGGATTCTTTAGCAAATTAAAAAATATTCAACAAAAACGCTATATGAAGAGACTTTTCCAGGAAATGAGGATTTATCCAATAGGTACGCCTGAAATCTTTAGATATTGTTGTATCGTGGTAAGGAAAAGATACACAGTGAAATAGAGTTAATTATTTATTAACTGAAGTGGTACAGACCGACGAGTATTATAAGCCTCGCGCTGTTGTTGTTACGTCCGAGGTTGGTCTACTTCAGACCGACGTCCTTTCAGAACAGTCTCTCTGCTTCTCTTTCTGCTTCTGCTTAAGAGACACGGCGTCTTTTATACTTCCGCGATACCGGAAGTCACGTGCTACGAGCCACTATAAAACAGATATATTGGTTCAAATTTTTGAGACGATTTAATGACTTCAACATTTGACAATGAACCCAATGTTTTATTGTCATCAATAATTTTTAAGAATAAAAAAAAATAACCGTTTTCACTTGACGCTTACGTTTCTATCATTAATGAAGAAAAACATTTGAACCAAATTGTTAGAAAGGTTAAAACATCAGAAAAAAATAAATGTTTAGTTAGAATGAGTAAGAGAAAACAGCAAAACTGAATCTACAATAAAAATACAATAAATCATCATGTGAAGACAGTTGAGATTCTTTTCTCTCTCTCTCTCTCTCTCTCTCTCTCTCTCTCTCTCTCTCTCTCTCTCTGCGTCCCTATCGACCATCATTTGCTTGATCATCTTAACGGCACCTAATAACTGCATTGATCTGATGGATGTAATTTTTTGCTGACCGACTAACACTGGTGTGTCCATGTGTACTAGTTCCTGGAAGAACATTGCTTATAAATTCGTCTTTACTTTTCATGCCAAGAAAATCGTGTTCATCTTATTTAGACAGTTTGTGTGATGGGAGGTAAGTGGCTGTACAGCTGCAGTTTTGCAGAATGTTGCTTCCAGGATTTGTTCAAAACAGCATGCAGCATTCTTTTATAGTTTCAATATAGTTTTTTCTCTAAGTGTTTCGTTAAAGTCCAAGTAGTGCAACCATAAAATAGTACTGACACGGCTACAGCTTGGAAGAATTCCTGTTTTATTTCATCAGAAATACCAGCTTACCATATGATCGATAACCTATGAATAGCAGTTCATTATTTGGCTATGGATATGTTAACACCGGTTTCTGTAGATGAGATATTACTGTCGAAGAACAAATACCATAGATATATAACCAACTTTTGTGCGCATGCTTTTGTGTTTGTATCTATGTTTATATCAATTCATACAAATTTATTTTCGCCCTCTCACACATACATCATCATTTTTATATAAATTCATTTACAGAAATTTTATATGTATGAGACATATATTTCGTAAATAAATTACATATTTAAACATTTGAAAATATGTATGTTATATATAATATAGTCTGTAACAAAAGGAATTTCCAGAAAAAACGTTTATGAAGTTGATATGTTCCTTTAAGAAACCAAATTCTGTATCATCTATCAGCGCCACTTAGGAAAGCTTCTATCAGTATAGTCTTTATCATTCTCAATGTCCCCTGAAGTAATTCAGAACAAACATTGAAGTTCTTAGTATACTACAAATGCGTCACATATTGAAGATAAAGGACATATGACCAAAAAATGACCCACTCAGCATCAACAAATTGGACATTAATATTTCTTTTACGTGTAAGTGTCAGAGTAGTTCATTTTAATGTTCCTCTTTATTGTTGCATATATATTTGGAATATCTAGGCAATAATTGCACTGATATATGTATATATATATATATATATATATATATATATATATGAAATTACTCCCTTGCGACTGACATATAGCAGATTCTATTAGATACGTCAAATTAAAAATTAATAACCTCATATCCATTAGTCTCTTTTTACATAGTTTGATATACAGCGCGCAATCGTTAATTATTAACACACATACAAATCTCTATCTGTTTTTCCGTCCATCTCTCTTTCCATATATATGTATAGACAGAGACAGACAGAGACAGATAGAAAGAGATAAGAATATTACAGAGCTGTGTCTGTATCATCATACTATAAATCTAGAAAAAAAACTTTCGTTTACAATGTGCAATAACTTCTTTAAATACAAGTTCTGTATATTAAAACATAGGTTGATAAATGCTTGTAATTATATGTACGTTTGTGTAGATATTTAACATGATTTGTTTTCTCTTTTGATTATAATCAGTCTTTCTTGTACTTTCTTCATTTTTGCGTTCATATCAACACTCTTAACACAGTTATTCCCACCGACCTGCTTATTTTCAGTGATTTCATGCATAAGGAAAGATTCCCTAGTAATGTCAGTGCTGTGTTTAACAGCGGCTTAAGTACTTAACATTTGAGCCATGGTCAAAATCCGGTTTAAAAGGTCAATTCTCATGATGTCATATGTCTATGAAACGTGTTATATTTCCGTTGAATAGATTCGGAATAACAATTTTTTAAAATAGAGTTATAGTTTTCCAGCATATTTGATCGAGCCAAATAAATACTTACAAAAACCATCGTCTTCCTGATTTCTTTCAATAACCATTATAATCCTTTTTCCCTTATTCAGTAAAAAGACAAGAAAATCAAACATTATTTAACAATGAAAGAGGCAAGGGAATTTGAGATGCACGCCTTTTAAAAGAAATTTAGTATAAAGTTATACCAGAAGCCAATAATTAAATTCTAAAAATATTCTCAATATTCTAACATTTGACCTCTCTAAAATATTCTTATTTGTTCAATAACTTTTGTTGATTTCTCTCTCTCTCTCTCTCTCTCTCTCCATATATATATAGTCATCCACAGACAGACTGTTTCGTTGTATCACAACTCTTCAGTGTGGCTAGACACGTACGACGCTTGAAGCTGGGATCGTAACCCGCCCAACTTTACGTTAGACTTAGTATCAGACCGCTCGGCCAACAAGCGTACCACTCAGGAATTATAAGGTATTATGTAGCAACAGCAGCAGCAGGATTCATTTGTTTACATTTTATACCTTACTGAGGTGAATCAAAAGCTTTGCAATATTTTGGGAGTACATGAGGCACAATTCTACAGCTCCGGCTACTTTTGCCCCTAAGGTCGTAAAGTTGACGAATCACACTGGACTGTGAGATACCGGGCTTGTTTGATACTTTCCAAGTGCAACTCAGTGGAATTGTCTATATGGCTTGGAGCATGGCCTCAGAATCAACGGTTTTAGGCGTAACTAACCTGGCTTGATCTTCGAGGTTCTTTGCAACGTGAGCGAAATTTCTTGAACTATATGGTCACTGTAATGTGCGGTTAGAGCGTTCACTAATGGTCCTGGAGACCGGGGTTCAATCCCAGGTTGAGTCATACCAAAGACTCAAAAATGGAACTTGATGCCTACTTACTTAACACTCAGCATTATAAGGTATGGATCAAGGGTAAAGTGGAGCAATCCAGGGCAAAGGATTATCGCTCTCCCCTACACCTTGGTGTGGTAGCTATTGAAAAGGGAACATTCGGGTCACCCCTCGACTAAAGGGAGACAACTTTACTTACTTTTATTGTGATCTACAGTGCTTTTACCCCTTTCGAGCAACAAATAGTTCTGGCTGCTTCCATGACGGTTTTACGGCCCACTTCGGATTCTTAAAGCATAAATTCATCTACACGTTCATCTGTATGGCTATTGAATCGCACACAGAGGGAAGTGATGCACAATGAGTTAGCGCACCATCTACCACAATACTACCAACCACAGTGGGTATCAACAATTGCTTTAACTCTTTCGATCACGCGAAATACGTGCCACAAAACTCACACCTCCCAAAATATTCAATGCAGTTTTCAAATGATGACTCTAGAGTTTAGTTCTGATTTTCTGGAAAGGAAATTATCAGAAATACGTTTATCAGTTTAAAATTTTATTTGAAATTAATAAAAATTTTTAAGTTAAGTCTTTACATATTATGTTCTGGGATTTTAAAAAAAACAATATGATTCTGTTGTGAATGATAGTAATCCATAATGAATGATAATGTGATCCATAATGAATGATAATGTGATCTATAATGAACGTTGGCGCAATTACACAAGAATGTTGCGAGCAATATTGAATAAGTCCTGGCAGCAACACCCAACAAGGCACCAACTATATGGCCTC
Organism: Sepioteuthis lessoniana; assembly: GCA_963585895.1. Lineage (NCBI taxonomy): Eukaryota > Metazoa > Mollusca > Cephalopoda > Myopsida > Loliginidae > Sepioteuthis > Sepioteuthis lessoniana. Next base: position 3,272,887 of record OY757904.1, on the reverse strand, counting down.
TTGCCTCCCATCACGAAAACTATCCAAGTTAGACGAACCAGACACGCAGGACACTGCTGGAGAAGCAGAGACGAGCTCATAAGTGATGTACTCCTATGGACCCCCACATATGGCCGAGCAAAAGCAGGACGACCAGTTTGAACATGCATACAGCAGCTATGTGAGGATACGGGATGTAGCCCTGAAGACCTGTCAGAGGCGATGAACGATAGGGAAAAGCGGCGAGAGTGGGTCAGGGATATCCGTGCTAGCGGCACGACATGATGATGATGATGATATATATTTACTTATACTAAAAATGTAGCCGTGTTTTGGGGTTTTTGAATACGTTGACTATATCCTTGGATAAAAAAAAAAGGAAGATATCCTGGGTATGACATTAACCTGGATCCAGTAGCTAGAGTAAAGGTCTGTTGCTCTTGAGTACGTGGAGTTTCGCTTTATTGGCATTACTCCCAGATCCATTCTGACCCAAAGTGCTTGTTAAGGTTTCATCTATGTGGCAAATAATTTTGTTTGAAAATTATCAGTATTGGATATGAATACTTGATACTCTGTTCAAACAAATGATTACTAAACAGGAATAGTCATTTGAAACTCGGTATAAATTAGTCGTATTGAATAGGAATACACAAAACCATACAAATGTGTGTAGATTATTTGTACTAGACTTGAATACTTGATATTATAAAACTTTGGACAAAAATAACTGTAGACAAATAAAAAATGCAATGAAATATTGAAAATATTGTGATATTTATAATCAGACATTTACAAATGAATCTAATTTCGGCATTAAATAACCCATGGGGAGTTGATATGCAGTTAAAATAGAAAAACTAAATCAATTTCAAATCCAGGACGAAGATGTTTGCGTTTCCCCTAACTTTTATTCTCTTGGTAAAGGCATGAACCCTTATAATCTCCCTCCAGCTATGAGCAAATAGTAAGGCAGACTGATTCCTTTAGAATTTAAAAGAGAATTGGTCAAGAAGGAGAACTCTTCATTAAAACCAGCTGTGCTTCATTTGAAAATGAGCTTTGTATTGCATCCTTGATAAAGAGGTTAGTGACATAGCGTCACACACAACAATTTTCTTCTTTTTTTTCACAAATGAGTCTCTATACAGAATCGACATTGACTATAAGTGAAATTACCCTATCTCCTTAGTTATTTGCCTCAAATTAACGATTTTTTTACATACACCATTATATATATATATGTGTGTGTGTGTGTGTGTGTGTGTGTGTGTGTGTGTGTGTGTGTGTGTGTGTGTGTGTGTGTGAAAGAGTTTTGTAAAATTACCGTTTCTTCATTTATAATCCTTCTTATACCAGTCATGGCGCAAAAAATCAGTAGATATCCCAAGGATGTAAACAAACCTATTTGACTAAATCAACAACAATTAGGAAACATGGAAGGACAAATTAATTCACTGTGATTGGCTTCGAGACGAGTGCCGTATTGCTAATTTATTCTTTGAACAAGGTACAACGGTGTAAATGATGGAAATGTTCAATGGATATATTTCCATTGGAATTATGTTCAGTCATCATTGATATTATCATCATACTGATTGAAGTTATACGTAAATAAGTCAAACTTCCTGTCATTCCATCAATTTCGTGAAACATCACCAAGCACAAAAACAAAAGTAAAAACGAGTGAATAGTTTACCGTGCGAAAAGGCAATGGCAGCATTCCACTTTTTATGCTGTTAAGTAAAAACCATTTGCTATATACTTAACATCACCATAAAAAAAGCACGACAGATATAGCTCCAGTCAAATCAATTACTTTGCTAGTCAATATAATATGCTGTTTAATATGATGTTTCACGTAGTAGTAGTAGTAGTAGTAGTAGTAGTTACGGTGCCTACAGCAATTACACCAAGACATAAAAAAAAAAAATGAGTAAAGTAACCAATAAAAAAAAGTAAGTAAAGTTGGTGACCGTAGTCGAGGGCAACCAGAAGACTCCTTTTTCAAGAGCTTTTACACCAAGGTGTAAGAGAGGGCGAAACTCCATTCCCTGGATAGCATCACTTTAACCTTGGCACGTACCTTATATTGCTGAGTGTTAAGCAAGTAGGCATCAAGTACCATTTTTTGAGTCTTTGGTATGGGATTGAACCCAGGTTTCCCAGGCCATTGGCGAACACTCTAGCCACTAGGCCAATAAGCTGGTTGAAGTAACCAATAATGTGACATAATCTTATCTCGACCTGATATTTAGTTTTACTTCTAGATAAAAAAAGTCTAGAAAAAACGACAATACGGAAAAGCCAAAAATATGTTAAATGTTAAATGCTAAAAATTAAGATGAGAATAAAAGAACTATTCCGCAGTTTTGTAAATATTTAGAACAGCGGTCCCCAAGTTTTCCCCCTGTTTCCTTTTTATCGTAATTCAAAATGCCATCTCTTACTTATAAGATTACATGACATAAGTAAATCGTAGAATTGTAGTTTGTAAACATATCAATATTCCAAAAGTTTGAATCAGCTAATTTGGGCTTCGAATCTGCCACTTGATTCCAAGAATTCCCCCTGGGCCAATTCCTCCTTGGTTAGGAATTATTGTCGTAGAATATTATGAGTAATTTCTGGTTAAAAAATAAGTACCAGGGTTAAAAAAAAAAAAAAAAGAAGATATTAAAGGAATAAAAAACCTGCTTTAAAGAAAATTTGAATAACTAAATGGCAAATGTTTAATGGATAATGGATAATGCTTAATTCCTCCGTTAACCGATTAAATTGGCCCTAATTTAGTAGCTAGTCAATGAATATTCGGCGCCATCTTCATTTTCAAGACTTTTCTCTCTGTTATAATTCTAAAAGCAATCTTAAGCTGCACGTTTTTTAACTGTCCCGTCCTCAAAGTTAGAGTTGATATTGTAAGTAATGTCAACTACTTTTCATCCTATTTCAAACTCATTCACTAAATTTGTTTCAATTTGCTCTTTTTTCTTCAATTTTAATTTGACCACCTAAAATAAAGAATTGACTATGAAAATAAAGCCATGGACGAAAATTCACGTTTTGAATTGTTACATGAACTTAATTGATTGATGTTTTAGTCCCAAAATACTCTTCAAATTTCAAAATAAAAAAAAAACTCATTTATTTGTGCACCCAATGATATTTATACATCTCTACACGTTTAACTGATACTAACACTTTCTTTTAACAACTTGAATTTCAAAAGAAAAACAGAATTGTTTTCGAGAAAAAAATTACCTTATAAAAATCTTTCTATTGTAGTTTTTATATTTCCTGACTTCTAACAATTCTGTTTTTACTGACAAAATTTTACCACAAACGAAGTGGTTGTCCCAGAACTGAAGTGGCTAAAGTGTTAGACAGCAACGTCGTAGCAAGCGAGTTCGAACTCCAGTTGAACTATTACGTTCACTTTTAGATGAATACCCATGAAAAGGTACCACTGCTGTTCTTCGACAAAACATAGTTTTGGCATTAAATAACCCATGAACGTTGATATACCATTAAAACAAAGAATCCCAAAACAAAACCAAAAACGAAAATATTCAAGTTCAGTTTTTGTAATTTCATTTGAATCTCTCTCGTTATCAATAATTTATATATATATATATATATATATATATGTGTGTGTGTGTGTGTGTGTGTGTGTGTGTGTGTGTATTATTATTATTATTATTATTATCAAGTCTAGATATCATAATATAATCTTTAGAAAGATGAATTAACTCAGATTGCACCTGTTTTTTTTTTCTTTCAATTAAATACACCAGTTTCCGGGGGTTTAAAAGCTAATCTTAAAATGTTATCATACCTTTCAAAATCTGCTAATCTTTCGTTGTATCATTAGAATAATGTTTTAATAACTAAATGATATTTCTCCCAAAATTCACCGGATTACTCTTCATCTTCTTTAACTGCTTTTTTAACTTAAAAAAAAGTGTTTGTCCGAAATTATGAGCAAGTAAGGATAAAAAAAAACGCTGACTTCTTTTTAAATGCAGTTGGATTTTGATATTTGGTTTTTTTCGGTTTTGCTTTTTTGTGTTATTTTTCGTCGCGTTTCATATATATATATATATATATATATATATATATATATATATATATATATATATATATATATATTGGCCACGGCATATATAGATTTACACTTGCAAAAAACAATTGCGTTCCGTTACTCCTATACAAAAGGTACTTGAGGACAATAACTTCTAATTTTTACTAAAATTACTCCATGAGAGTATACAAATTTTAGAAAAACTCATTGATTATTTATGAGACTTTTAGAAATGATTTAGCTGTCCCTTCAGCTCCTCTATTTATACTGTATTTATAATCTTTTTTTTACTAATTCATTCACTGTCTTATACACGGTATATTGTTTGAAGTATAACAGAGTGATTGATACATTTTTGTTCTGAAAAATATAACGAATAATTCAAAAACTCAATCGGTAATGAATCTCGAAAAGCCAGGAGAAATTTTCAGTTAAGCAGTTTCTGTTAGAAAAATATCTTATATTATAAGATAAATCGTTGATACCATCTTTTTTAGGAATCAGACCGGAAGCGGAAATCAGGAAAGCTAAGAGCTAATTAAAAGTGACGGAATTGAGATGGAAGAAATGGTATAAAGTTAAGCGGCAGGGAGCCTAAATTGAGAGATACCCCCGATAAGCTGACTACTCACTGTGAACTTGCCCTCACTCAGGGAAAGCGACATCATTGAGGTTTCTCAAGCTTTCACTCACACTCATCAAGCACACAAATATATTATATTATATTACTGTACTCACTCTTCCAAGAACTGTTTGTGTCATAAAAGACAAATTGGAATGTTTTCTTATTTATTTCAATAGTGATAAAAAAAAAAAAAATTGCAACCACTTCACGTTTTTATCCACGACCATTTTTCTCCGTTGGACCTATACAACCAAAAGTTACTCACGAACGATTTTGGAGAGAACACATTTCATGGTGACAAAATAGAGACTGTGAATTATTTGATATACAAAGGCACAAAATTATGATAGTATGGCGCCAAGTGAATAAAGAACTCATTACTAATAATCCACGAGATTATCTCGTTAATAATTGCTTTAGAGCAGATGGCCTTAATATAATCACAGTATGTACAACGGATACAAAATATTAAATCCAGTTTGTTTACAGCAGGTAGAAAATAATGAGCTGAAATGTGTAAAATTAGACGACCATCTTTCAGCGCATAGATTTGGTCTTTTTTTATTTTGATTTTTTTCTTTCATATTTACTTTTGTCTTTACTGTTATTATTTACTCATTCAAACTCTGATAAACGTAAAAATATGGAACTTTCAGAAGAGTTATTAATAACCGAAATAAATTTCTATACTGCATATTTGTCTAAATGTTTCGGCTGATCTTTTATTCATTTTACATCAGGTGTGCAATCTATTTAAAAAAAAACGTGAAAAAAGGTAGCACCAATTCAGCATACGAAGATATATAGACGTATCTATACCAACACCAAATTGCCAGGTGATTCCAAAATATAATCTTGGGAATCATCAAACATCTTTTCACAATAAAAAAAACTACCCGAATTTGAATCATACAAACAAGTCAATATATATATTGCCTCTTTCAACTTCTTCACATTCCAATTTATCTGGATCTCATCCAAGAAATGGTACCATGTACTTTTCTCACCTTAAAATGATCCGCCATACAAGACTTTTCAATTTTGACATTTTCAAATAGATCTTTTATATCATTTGCGTTAAAAAAGGGATTTTTAATGAAAGCTCCACATTCTATAAGAAAGTGTATAACAGTGTCGAGTGTTTTACACGTTGCATTCAATGGGTTTTATTATTGTTGGAGTATAAAATAATGTGTAAGTTTTGTGCGGCCACAAGAGGTTATTGTGGATATTATCCCAGCGTTGTTGCCAGTTTGTATGAAAGTATCTATCAATTCTGGGTTCTCAATCAGTATGTAGAATTTTGTATTTGTCGGGGGTTTTATATCTAAAGGCGATTTGACTCCTGAGTTATCTCTTTCATTTCCCCTCACTCCAAAAGAGCTTGGGATCCAGCATATTAGAATCTCTTTATATCTAAACACACAGTAGTTAAATGATTAGAAGGCCTTCTTTTTTTTCTCTGTGATAGTAAAACAAATAACGAATCTAAGAATCAAGTAAAACTTTTGTGGTTTCTTTCAGTGATGATTTTGAGTGCCAATTCAAGAGCTTCAGCTGTAAAAATGGAGGTTTTCTTTGGAAGTAATTTTCTTGCAATTTTCCCATTTATTATGGCTGCGTTTGTTTTATCGTTGTCCGTCTGAACCGTCTGGAAAGCTTCAAAGCTGGTACAGATGGCGTTTCAGCATATTGCAGAGTTTATCTTGGTAAATGCTTGGATGGGTTTTTGTTTTGGGGAGCCCTCTTACTTCTCGGTGCACGTTAGTCCTTTTAATAATACAACGTGATGTACTAGGGATGATGGCTTCGTGTATAATGTTGAGAAGTATTTTAGATTCTTCGATGGTAGGTACCATCCGAAAGCCAAAAGGTTTATTGATTTTACTCTTTTTTTCTTTTTTTAACACTGATTGTACATTGGATTGAATATACAGTTGATTTAAATGATCAGGATTTGAGTTTCATAGAGTAATGAAAGGCTGGTTTTTAGATGGTCAGGGTTTTTAGATGGTCGGGATTTGAGTTTTATAAAGTATTAATGAGTCAGTTTTTCACATCTGAGTTTTCAGAGCTCTTCATGAATATCGGCATTTTGGCTTTCAACTGGAAAAGTTCTGAAGTTCTGAAAGCTCTTTAGACTAGTCTTAAGTCTTTGTGGTGTATACGGTTGAGCTCTTTGATATAAGATATCCGGGCTAATCTATTAACAAAACTGGGGTCGTCAAGCTGTCAATGGATCAATAATATGTATAGTTTTAGAAGGTATGGCTTTTCGCATAAAACGATGGTCAGTATTGTCAAAAACTTTGAACTGATCTAAATAGATCAGTGCAGATTTTCGATCATTTCATTAAAAGTCATTACAGTTATGCTGTATAGTTCGATTCTGGGCAACACACATCAATTTGGAGCTCATCAGATTTCCCAGTAAATTCTGACAAGACCTTGAGCAACATCGTTACTCTGTTTCTAACGTATATAAAAGCTATAAATTACGAATTCCATCTCCAAAATCTCTTTACTTGGAAGTAACTTAATTGTTGGGTAATATCCTCTGCTTGAAGCCATTAATGATTATGTCAGCAAAGAAACAATGACCTGCGATAACCACAAATACAGTTCGCTTAGAGTTTTGTCTGTCAGTCCCTTTCTGTTTCAATGCCTCCGGAATTTCATCTTACCTTATGGGTCACTCATACCCAACCACTTTAGTTGCCTCAAGAGAATAGACCAAACTGGTTCCTAACTATGAATCCTGGTGAAAAATCTCCTGAAAGTAATCTTGCAATGACACCAACTTTTTTTGTTAACAAACGTCGAAACATTGGAAATTTGTGGATCAGCTAAAATGTTCTGCTCACAATATCATATATCGTGACAAAAGAGACGATCGAAACAAAATTTTCTCTGTCGTTTTATGTAGAGAGTGAAATAGAATTAAAATAACGGATCCCATATTTTCTATAATTACCAGAAAAAAAGTAATCATGTATATTCTGATTCTGATGACGTTTACTTTCACAATGGACAAACGAAATTTTATAGAAGTAAAATAAAAAAGAACTAATAAGAACTTCAGTATGCAGCATTTGTATATGTGTTTTTAATATTTTTTCTTAGCCTGACACAAGGCAACAGAATATGGCCACATTGTAAAGATCAAATGCACTCGTGTTGAGATGATATTGTACATAAGCTTTCCAATCACTGCGAAACGCTAAAACGTTGTTGTAAGATGTGAATTTTATTTTATTGCCCAAGTTGAACATAGAAACCTGGCTACAACATAGACGCACGCACTGGAAATTTGAGGACAACGGAAAGACTTCCTGAAGAGTTTGCATTCAAATAGCTAATTAACGTCTCGTAGCCTATTAGAAAATTTCTTTCTTTTTTATCTTTTTTAATAAGGTCAAAATAATAAAAATAACATTTTCTCTTTCTTTTACGAGCTTCTTCACTCTTACTATATTCTCAGATTTATTGTGCCTTTTTTAGGAGAGTTTTTCCAATTCTCCAATTTTCTTTGTTTGTTGCCGTTTTTTATTTCTTTCATTTCAATGAATATTTTTAACAATGACAGTTTAAATTTTTCTGTTGATTATTACTCTGTTCAGTTTAGTATGGCACAAGGAAGAATATATATTACTCAGCTTGCATAACAGTTATTTTTGTAGAAAAAGGAATACAAATCTTGTCAAAGCATTTTACATTTTACTTCGGGATAATACTTTTACGAAAGGCATGAATCAATTATTCAATGGGTAAAAAGTATAGCAATCGGTTTCTGTCGGTTCCTAACCAAGAGATTTGGTATATTGTACGGCAATCGGTCTCATCCGGTTCCTAGCAGAGATTTGATAAATAATACAACAATCGGTCTCTTCCGGTTCCTAGCCAAGAAATTGGGTAAATAGTACGGCAATTGGTCTCTTCCAGGTCCTAGCCAAGAGATTGGATAAATAGTACAGCCATCGGTCTCTTCCAGGTCCTAGCCAAGAGATCGGGTAAATAATACAGCAATCGGTCTCTTCCAGGTCCTAGCCAAGAGATTGGGTAAATAGTACAGCCATCGGTCACTTCCGGTTCCTAGCCAAGAGATTGGGTAAACAGTACAGCAATCGGTCTCTTCCGGTTCCTAGCCAAGAGATTGGGGAAATAGTTCAGCCATCGGTCTCTTCCAGGTCCTAGCCAAGAGATTGGGTAAATAGTACAGCCATCGGTCTCTTCCAGTTCCTAGCAAAGAGATTGGGTAAATAGTACGGCAATTGGTCTCTTCCGGTTCCTAGCCAAGAGATTGGGTAAATAGTACAGCCATCGGTTTCTTCCGGTTCCTAGCCAAGAGATTGGGGAAATAGTTCAGCCACCGGTCTCTTCCAGGTCCCTAGCCAAGAGATTGGGTAAATAGTACAGCCATCGGTCTCTTCCAGGTCCTAGCTAAGAGATTGGGTAAATAAATACTCAGAGTAAATGAGGTATTTTTCATGACTGAAAATATTACATTAACAAAATATTTTGGGTGTTATGCAAACTCTAAAACAGTATTAGACACCTTGTTCTTTTTATACATTTTATTTTTCTGAAGATTCTCTTTATTTCTTTCATTTCTTTTGTATTTTACGGATTTTCATTCAGTTTTTTTTTCAAAAAGATCTTTTTTATCTTTTTTTTTTTGCATGCTTATATATTTCTTTGTCATATTCTCTTTTTATCTTATAATTTCTATATCTTTTCTCTTCTTAAAGTTCCTTTTTACATAATTTTCTCATCTTATTACTTAAAATTTTACCAATTATTTTAATTCCGTTTTTTTTTGTATTCTTTAAGTTTTGCGAATTTTTTATTACATTTTAATTTCTGTTCTTTTATGCTGCACGTTAGATATTTTCTTTTGCTTCATTTTTTCACCCTACGGTTACTTGAAACTTTGAGATCAATAAATATACGTTATGCCAGACTGCAAATGATATGAAAAGATGTGTGATGCTAATTAAGTTGACTAGTATAAGGAAATTAACATATTAAGTTATCAAAAATCTTCTGAGGAAATTTATTATGACTGTATGAATTCAAACTTATTATGACAGAATGAATTAAAAAGATATTCGAATTGGTTTCTTTGTTTAATCGCATATCACTCTTTGTGAGTATTTAATGCCAAATCCATCCAAGTAGAAGTGATATTTGTGGTACTATTCAACTCATAGCTGGCTGCATAAGAGGGTTCATATCTTTCCCAAGGGAATTAGTCCGAAAGTGAATGTAATAGCGCAACTGGAGTTTGAACTCCCTTTCTACGACATCGCAGTGCAGCACTTTAGCCACTGCACCACAGGAACACCCTCTCAAAACAATATTTATCTACATTTATCTGTGTAGATATTTATGTATTAAACCATACATTACTATTTATAAGAAAATAATCGATACATGAATTATATATTTTGACACATTTATAGGTACAGAATTTAGTATCTCACATAAAGAACAGTGTTATTCCAACGCCAACTGTGTCAAAAATGCCATTATAATTATATATTCAGTGTCATGTTTCTGATAAAAACTAATTGTTCGCTTTACAGGTTTTCCAACCAAGTGATATTTTGTACCATTTAAATTCATTTTCAGAAACGATTGAGTACAGATTTTAAAGCTATCATTTAATTAGATTCGTGTTCTACATAACATAATACAAAATTGTTTTATTAAAACAATAACTTTTTAAAAATTAATCAAGAAACTGTACTTTAAATTCAAATTAATGCAAATAAAATATTCATCAAAATTTTATAAATCTAAAATTTTATAAAATATTCATTTGTTCTTTAGGTAATACACAAAAATGCCTGACGGAAAGTTTAAATTTTACAATTTTAGAAATTTCAAATCTTGAATTTTTTTAATTTTTCATTTTCATTTAATCAATTTACCACTGATCTTTTTCATGTTTGTGTAATCTCCTTGAAGTCTACCAACAGATATTACCGTGAAATATTTCATTCATACGAGCAAAAATAATGCAATTTGAAATGATATTAAAAGATAACATAATATAAGAAAAAATAGAAAGAATAACAAATGCTATTGATAAATTAGCGACTATTCTATATCATAAAAAGTGGTCTCTCTCTCTCTCTCTCTCTCTCTCTCTCTCTCTCTCTCTCTCTCTCTCTCTCTCTCTCTCTCTCTCTCTGAATTCTATGACTGAAGAAGGTTGTAAAATGAACCGGCCAAAAAATTTGGTAAAAATAACAATGCAAAGGAAGAGTCAATTGTCAAAGTAAAAAATTAGAACATAAATAAGCTATCTAAAATGGGCATACCATCGATGTTAACCTGGGAGAAAAAAGATTATGCATAGAATTGATGACTTTAACATCTAAAATATACCCTCCCAAATGAAATGAGAAAGGGATCCACAACGCATCTCATATCGTGGAGAAGACAGTTGTTCCTCACGAAGATTGATGTCACATTGGTATGAACGCCACAAATTTGATTGTATTTTCCCCGAAATAAATCCATTTGATGTAAAATAGACGGTGACATTTTCGTAGATTTCAGAACAAATTTATCTTATTGGTCAAAAACAAAGAGAAACATATCCCTTTCTCTCAGAACTCATAAAAACAATCTGTAATGATGAAAGATTATAAATATTTTCAATCAGGAACTCGTCAGCAATCGATTTATGAATATCCTATCATTTCTAAATTAAAATTAGTTTATGACCTATCAAATTTAAACATTTTCAACTTCCTCTCTGCGGTTTATGCTATTAATTCTCAGTTATCAACAGATAAAACTCATTCTAGAGTCAATAAATTAAAAAATGAATTAATCAGAAAAAGCTGTGGATATTGATGCAAAGATTTCACAGTCACCCTTTTTTTCTCTCAAATATGTATACACTCAAACACATATATGAAAGTTTATGTACATGGACGTGTGGGGGTGGGGGTAAATATTATCTAGGTAACTTTAAAATGTTTTATCAAAAAATAATAGACAAGCTTCTTTTCAGCATTTTATTTCATTTTATTTTATTTTATCTTGATTGACAACTTTTTTCAAGTTTCAATCAATTTTGTATGAAAATTCTCCAAAATATTCAACCCAAACGTTTTCAACCAATGTTAGTCAGATATTATTTTTCCTTTTAAAATCCAGTAACATCCATAACATTTTCATAAATTTGTGTTTGTGAGATCATTTTATATGAATTTTATATCAATTTATCCGATAGCTATATTTTACCTCTTCGTCTTAACCTGCTTTAGAATGTGTTGGTATTTATGTAATATGTCATTTGTTGCTCGATTTACTTTTCGAGTTCTTTTCTGTCCTCCAGGAAATAGCTCGAAGCTTTCAAATGATTAATAGATTTCTACTCTTATTTGTGCAGTTAGAATCTTCCATATCAGTGACAAACACGTTACTGATCTTTAGGCGCTTGGGAATAGTTTTTCTGGGATTTCTTGATCAGATTAACTTCCAATTTTGTCATCAACGTGGAAATTCTTTCTTCACGTAAGCATTTACATATTTGCTGATGGATGGATGGGAATCTTTTGAACCAGAATCCAATCGTAACCTGGACTCTTCAAATTTTCTACTTTGTTACTTTTAGTGAATCCAGATATACTTCAGCCTCTGGATTTTGGAATATCCTAGTCTTGTCGCATCCTGTTCCGGTATCTTTCCGGTCTCTCTTTCCGCAGCCAATAAGTTTTGGTTTATTTTCTCTAGTTTTTTGCTGCAGTTGTTTTTCTCAGTTTTCATTCCGTTATATCTCGGTATGTTTTTCTTTCCTTAATAATGTCACACATCTTCATAGTTTTTTTATTTGTTCTTCAAGTTTCATTTCTCTTCCTGCTTTTCTCTCTATGGTTCCCTTTGTAGGATACCAATTTTGTCACTGACTGCTTTTGCTTCTATATGAATTAGATCGTTCAGATACGTTGTAATAATTTATTCAACCTTTCTGTTTATAACTTTACTTTTTTCCAATCTAGATTCGTTAGTGATAGCAATACTTTCTTTTCTTTGGTCATGCTTTTTTTTTTTTCACTTCTACAATGTTTCTTTCCTCTTGTATGGTTACTGGATTCCTTTATTATTTCAACATTTTGACTTTCAACTCCTTTGGGGAGCTCTTGTTGGGCAAGATGACTCCACGACTTATTTCTTTTATTTCATAATACCATCTTTTTCTTTAGAATCATTCTTGCTTGATCTGGAAGTCTTTGAAAGGTTGTATTAAACATGACAGATTCTTTCCAGTCCTCGGACATTTGTTTTCTATGACCTCTTTGTGTGTGTTTGATATTAAGATAACAGTGGATTACATGTTTGCAGTCTTTTCTATTCCCTTTTTCTGGCCTCATTAAACACTCAATCAGGTGTATTAAAGTTATCGTTCTTATCTGTGGGCATGAAATTAAATCAGCCAACATACACAGAATGACGATCTTTTGCCCCATTTTGGCAATCAATGACACTCAAATTTTTAAAATTACTTTTTTTCTGTCACAGAAATGACATGGTATTCTTCTAAAGAGAAAACTTTAAACCTATTAAAAGTTGAAACGCACGCGCACACACACACACACACACACACACACATACACGCACACGCACACGCACACACACCCAAAACATTAAACGTACACACAACCAGAATAACAGGGGAAAATACCGATGCATTTACATCTGAAAAATCTTCATGCAAGTTTTGAATTAAGGTTCAAACATCTCATTTTTAACCAACCATTTGTGTGTTAAACTTATCGCTTCATTCTTAGAATTTTCACCAGTATTCTACAATTTTATTTTTACAATATTATCAATTCTGTTAATATAATTCCTGAAATTATTTGGCATCTCATGTTCAAATGTGGTGAATGACTATCGACTATTGTCAGATGAGGAATCAAATACGATAAGACATCTCACAGTTAAGACTTATTGAAGCAAAAAAAAATGTTTTCTAATTAAATATTAGTTAATAAAATGGCTGCTGGAACATGAATTACCCGTAGTTTTAAACAAGGTAAAGCAAGGAATATCTCATTACATCGTTACTTGTTGTGCATTGGGTTGCATAGCAACAGACCAATCACTTCATCAGATCAGTCGTATTTCCTCGGGAAAAGACAGCAGTAGATGTGTGCATCATTATTCTGGGAATAGGAATGTCACTAGGATTGCACTGTAGGGGTAAACACTGCGCTGTAGGAGTCAATGTAATTGGAAATACTGTGTCCTATCATTCCTGTGAAAGATACTTGCGTATCACTTACTACAAGATGGAAAAGGTATGAACCCGCTTATCTCCTCAGCTATGAGTTAAATAGTATGACGGCTGTTCTTCTATTGGGAAAGTTTTGGTATTAAATAACCGACAAATGTTGATATACCATTAGATAAAAAACGAAACCAAACTTACGACATCATCATTGATATAGTCGTATAATTAAAAATGAATGTCGATACTTTTTCTAATTTTATTTTCAATAACTCAATATTTTTAGCTTATCTGAAATGATTGTATTAAGTCTCTAAAGGTTAGATATCTGGATTTCATCTTTACTGTCCTATAAATTGTAATCATACAACTTAACTCATAATTCAAAATATAATATGCCTTTAAATTAAAGGAATTACAGCGATCAGCTTTGTTATTAGAAAGTATTCAAGAACTTAGATAACTTAAACACATACACACCCACCCACCCACACACACACACACACACACACACACATATATATATATATATATAATTTAGCGCTAAAAGCACCACTAACTCATAAAACCTTTACAGTGCACAAAAATGCTGAGCAATATCAAAGCATTAACGGACGTGTACGTTACCAGATGATTGTAGCCGTGAAACTCTGAGTCGTGAGTTTTTATTTTGCCTTACTTTTACATCATTTATAATTGTTGATATAAATTTGTGTGTTAGTTTCTTTGGTTAATGGCAACGCTATCCTTGTAGAAGAAAATCAGTGATACTATCTAACTCATAGTTGTGGGTTGGATAAGTGGGTACTTACCTTTCCCAAAGGGACTTTAGTCTGAAAGTGAATGTAATAGCCCGAGTGGAATTCGAACTCGCATACCTCTAGGCCGCAGTTCAGCACTTCAACCACTACGCCACGGGATTACCTCCTTAGTGACTTTGTGTGTGTTTTTACGTTGATAAATATTGATAAGGGTGAACATTATTATTAGCATTGATTTAACTTAAAACTTTATTAGAAAAAAACAACTGAAAGTTTTATCAAAAAGTAAATCTTTACATCTACATAGATTACCATGTTCGAGTATGACTATTTATGGTGGTACTTGAATATCTTCTTAAACTTAAGAGGAAAAAAAAACAATATTCATTTTGCCCAACGAATATTTGTTTTAATTTCTTTGCATGTTAATGTACACAATTCAGTGCGGAATATAAATCCAATCGATCGATCATTATAAAGTGAAATTTCCCAAATTGTTCTAATCTTTCATTTACACTTATTAAAACTTGTGTGAATAATGCTTCACTGAAAATAAAGAAATACAAATAGAATGACGGAATTGTATTTGTTGAGTTCTGGTTAGTGAACACAAGTAGTAGTAATAATAAGACAAACCACGATATGTGAGGAAAATATTTACAGGAAAGAGTATTTACAAGAGAGAGACTGTTAGTAATAAGAACATAGGATTAGTGATAGAGTAAGGATATACTTCAACAATAGAATTGGCTTCGTTATAAGGAACGGCTCTTCTGGTATCAGACTCGTAGACGTAGACTGTCAGAGTAGACTGATCGACTCGTATTAGAAGCAACTGCCATATATGGCAGATGGACTAGCTCATTGTGTCGAATAGGTAGGTTATACCCAACAATATTTAAGAGTATCAAATATATTTTCGTTTTTAATTAACAATGTTTTTTAAGCTACTATAAATTTCTACAAATGGTATATTTCACTGATTCCCGCTGTTTTGTAAGTTTTGTGAGTTCATAAGTAGATTCTCCATTCATCTTTTCAGATTCTTACTTGGTGACTGATGTTTGTCCAATTCTGCGATTTGCAACACTTCAAACGCTTAAACCAATTTTCAGAAGTAGTCAGGAATTGTTTAATTTCCTCATATTTTCTAAAAATTTGTTTATTTGACGTCTAGTTTCTGATAATGCCACAAAATCTCAATTCCTGTATCTGTCATTATACCACCAGAAACATTGCATTGAAGGTAGATTTATAATTTGAAAAAGAATTGTAAAAAGTTAAATGCTATCAGTGGCTGCTCTGTTTTGTAATGATGACAATTCAATTTGAGTTTATGAAAACAACTGCAAAGAATCAATATTCGCTAATGCAAAAAATTAGAGACACTCGTAGAATAATGTTTATCATTGTAAGAAGTGAACTTGGCTCCCCAAGTTCAAATCCTGAACGAAGCAGTTTGTATATCATACTACGTTAATACCCTCGGAAAAATATGAATCCAACTATTTTCCCTCCAGCTTAGGGTAGATAGTAGGGTAGACTGGCTCATTAACTTTGGTAAAGCAACCGATCTAAAAGAAAGAAATTTCTGAATTCAAATCGGTTGTAGACCTGGAGAGGGAAGGGCTCTACCAGGTTATTTCCATCCAAGACACACTACATGAGTAGCATCCCAACAACTAGAGAAGATTATGGAAACAGTGAGAGAGAATGCAAAAAATAAGGTTGTATTTTCATCACGATTTCAAGAAAGCCTTCCGTTTGTATCATCCTATGCAATTTTACAAAAATGAAATCGTATTTCTTATAATTGCAATCGAAAACAATGATTTTGGGCAATTATCAAACAGCATTTAGAAGAAATACAGTGCTATTGCTAAGAAAGAATATTAGAGACAATAGACCACAATTGAAAACACCACCACAAGTGAAATGTAATTATTTGCTTCAGTCCTACACATATATACATCAATAGTATTATACACGATAATAAACGACCACATGATAAAATATAGATTCTTCGGAAGAATTAAATGCTTCTATGAGATATTAGAAGCATTAAAATATCAATTTGAATTTACTTTCCTTCATAAGATTACGCACTTGAATATAAAGCAGAAAAATTATCTTTCGCCATTAAAAGAATCTAATTATTTATTCCATTCATACCAATGACAATATCTTTACAGAATATTAGAATCGTAAAATAGAATATCTAATACTATCCATCCTAAAATTACTTGTGAACTTGTTCCGAATGAAGCAACCTTAGAAATCGGTAAAACTGACCTGATTAAGGAATGTTGTGAATACACCTTTTTTTTTTAAATTATATATACAGTTCAACCTTGGACACTTCTATAAAAACAATTCTCATTAGATATTTACTAAGCTTAGCTTAATCTGGCATAGCGCCAGGCTAGTTCTGTCCGGTAACTATCATTATTTTCCAGTATTGTCTTAAAGTACGCCTTCGTTAAGCCAAGCCAGTATCTATATCTCAAAACGCTTCATTCTCTGTCAGAACCAGTAAATCTTTTTTAATTTCCAGCAACTACAGCACTCCCCTTCTCTTTGATCAATGTAACAAGAAGTGTAATGCTTCGCCATATTAATTGTTTGAAATAAATGGCTTAATGGGATATGACACAAGACATGGATTAATTGTAGTTAAAAAAAAAATTAATTAAAATCGAAACACGCCTCCCAGCTGACGATAATGGTCTTTTTATTTAAGATATTCATTTTTGGTTTGTTCATGAAAAATATTTGTCATTAGGGAAAGAAAATCGGATTCCCTCTCTTAAAACTAAAAATATTCAAGATATTATTTAATTCCCAACTTTCCCAAGGAATAATTCACTGGTTGCAGTATTTCTATTTAGAGGATAATTCATACATTTTCATAATTTAATTCAATCAAAATTATTTCAGGTGACTAATTAATCTAAAAATATATAGGCTACAGGGATTGAGAATTGCTTTGCAAAAATTATTTTTGAAGTTAAAAAAAGTTTTTGTATTTAATGAATGGCATCGCTTGAGAAATTTGCTAATACCCAAAGGAGCTAAAAAGAAAAATCCGAAACAGGATAAAAAAAAATCTAGTGAAGTAATTATTAATACATTATGATGAGACCGTGCTAATGGACAGTAAAATATATTGATATTCTAAGTTCTTAATAAGGGTTCCGAGATATATATATATATATATATATATATATATATATATATATATATCCCTGAACTGTACAACGTGAAACCAAAATATCAATATGAGATTATATTGTCACAATTTCTTTTTCTTGACAAAGTGTTTTGAATACAAATGTTTATCACATTAGGGGAAATATACACATAATTTGCAGTTCGTTAGCAAGTGTTACATAGGAATATAGTGTTACTAAATGCTTGGATTGCAATGATTAATCATTCAAAATTTAACATCTGAAAAAAGGTATTGGAAATACAATAAAAATATGAAGTAATTAATTCCATGATTCTCCGTTCTCTGGATAGCGGATATACCAAATTTTCCGAAGTATAATTTACAGGTGATAGTTCAAATGTTTTAACTACCAAAGCAAAAGTTGGGAAGAATGAAAATCAAATAGAACGTAATCGTGTGGTATTCGAGACACAAATTCTAAACAATCCAACACGGGATATCTAAAAGTCGAATAGTTGAGACTTAAGTGAAACTGTCCGTCTGTGGGAGGGGGGCAACGGATTATTAATGAAAGTGTATCTGTTTTTCTAAAAGTCGAATACTTGGGACTTAAGTGAAACTGCCCGTCTGTGGGCGCGGGGGGGGAGTAAATGAATTAATAATGAGTGTCTACCTGCTTTTCCTCCATTAACTGGACAAAGCCACAGCACTTCTTTCTTTTGGGGCCGTTCTGAGAGAAAGAAATATATAACATCTTGAACAAAATTTAATAGATAGGAAATGACACTAAAGCCAATTTTAGTAATTAACAGGGTAATGTTTGGGGGGGGGCTTTAGTGTGCAATATTAAACGGTAATTTCAAATAGTAAGTTTAAACAGTAAGTTTACATAGTAAGTTCTGCAGCTTTCTAGTTCGGATACTGATTCGAAAAGATAACACAGACAATAAAGTTTTTAAAAGGGAAATTTATACAAAGAAACAAGAAAGAAAGGGATAGAGAATATAAATTGTCGCAAATTTTTATGCAATTTGCTGGAACTTATCTGAGAGAGTGTCCGTGAAACAAGGTTATTTGAATTTGAGTATTTTTCATTTCTTTTTGGTTTTGTGAAAACGTTTCAGAGTTCATTTAACTCCGAGTCTTCTTTAAAGTTCTTTTCAGCAGAATTATTGGTTGAATTTTCTTTCAGTTGTTTAACTTGGTAGAGTTTCAGTTGTCGACTTTCGTTTAATTTTACTTTTATTTCTTGAGAAGCTCCATTCAAGAAGCGAGTGATGAAACCTTTTCGTGCCTTCAGTTTTTACCCCGAATTCGTACTGAGGATTTGAAAAGTAGTTCTTGACAAAAAAGAGGAAGTAACTTTTTGATGCCATATTGTCTAGAATTACTTCTCCCTTTTCCCCTCTGGCCAAATCAATAGCCGCACGTGGTCGGCTTGATGTTTTTTTTTAGAAATAAATTTTTATAATCTTGAAATGAACGTATGATTTTTGCGACTAATGTTTCTGTCGTTTCCTTTCATCAGAGGAGTCAAGCGGAAACATTGAGTCCTTTTTACGTAATAATTTATTTCAAAACATTACAATCGGGATATAGGCAGTCTTCACTTTTACTCCGCGTTTCTTTTACACATTATTTGTAAAGAAACTAAACAGAAAAATCTATCATGCAGAATAAAACCTCAAAAATAACCGTCCTTTAATCTTCTCGCTGATGACTTGCAAAAAGACGTTTCCAGCATAGATACATGTGCATACGATGAAAATAATTCGTGATGTAATGTTTATCGTCGAAGGAAATACACACGGTGACCCGAGTTCAAACCTGGACGGGGCTGGTTCGATTTCACATAGCGCTAATACCCTTGGGAAAGGGAAGCATCCAATAATTCTCCTTCTATGGAGAAAAAGGCAAGAAGAGTGGGCTCTTTAACCATGCTCTGGCAACCGGTCTAACCAAAGGAAAACTCTGAATTCAAACTTGTTAAACACTGCTTAAAAAATGACCTTGTATCACGTCCTGCTCTTGCGAGGGAGTTGGAAAATAGATTTAATGAAAATAATTCCAGATGAAAACATCAATACATATATATATATATATATATATATATATATATATATATATATAATTTACAATAGCAGCCCAATATATTTTTATCATTAAGGGTTTTCGGACTATTGTCTTCATCTTTATTGTTATTTCCATAACGTTTCGGCTGATATACCCTCCGGTCTTCTTCAGGTGTTTGTCGAACTCGGGAACCTTCACGGAACTTCGAACTACGTACTTTATTGAATCCACGGGGGTCACCTGTTCTGATTCCGTTAGCCATAACCGGCCACAAGTGTTAAGTAATCCTGTATACTTACTCACCTGCAGTCAGGATTGAACCTGCAACCTCCAGATGATTGTCTCCTTAGAAGCTTAGGGAACCAATGCCTCTAACCGTTACGCCGGTTATGGCTAACGGAATCAGAACAGGCGACACCCGTAGATTTAATAAAGGACGTAGTTCGAAGTTCCGTAAAGGTTACCGAGTTCGACAAACACCTGAAGAAGGCCGGAGAACATATCGACCAAAACGTTGTGGAAATAACAATAAAGATAAAGACAATAGTCCGAAAACCCTTAATGATAAAAATCATCAAGCATCGTCTCAGAAATTTAAACAACAAACAGCCCAAGATATTTTGGTGTGTCTCATTTTTCGGAGTTACATTTAATTCTTTTTATAATGTGAAATTTCCAGACAATCAACAGATGTTTGTATACAAATAAATAGATGAATAAATAAATGAATAAATAAATAAATCGGTATTTTAATGAAGAAAAAAATGTTTATTTTGCACAAAACATTTATTTTTCAACATAATTTCTTGATTATGAATGCACTTAAAGCAACACATCTCCATTTATAGCTATTTGATTGAACATCATCAAATGAAAGTCTATAATTAATTTAGCTAATAACTACATCGGGCAACCAAACTAAGGTTATATTTTCGTGTATGTGATTCTCTTTGTGTGTGTGTGTGTGTGTCGCGCATGCGCACATGCGTGCATGTTGGTGTGCATGTATTACATATGTTCCCAGAATCACTAATAATTACAACTGGCTATATTTTTGATTTCGATGTTATTACATTTATGAAAAAGTTGTAATAATAATATACACAACTATCAGAAAATTCAAGGCTTAAAAATAAAAAGAGAATTATTTTGTAAGAAATCCATAAGCTACGGCGCATATTTTGTATCACCTGAAAATCTAATTTATCTGCCAAGGTAACCATGAAATACTCTGTTTGGATTATCTACATTGATGAAGATAAACAATTACTAACAGATGAGAGCAGAGAAGAGCAGGAATGGAACAACTTAAAACAAAGGACTTGTTTTCATTTTTTTTTCTTTTTTTTTTTTTTTTTTTTGTAAATTATTTCAGTTGCTATCACAACAAGCAACTATTGAATCTACAAAAAAATAAAAGCTAATCTTAAGTATTCAATGATTTGAAGAATATTAATATATTACCACATAGAGAGAGATATATATAAAACAATTCTTCTGCAACCATAGACACGTACACAATCATATATATGTACAGTGAGGCGTAATATTAGGTTAATCTAAAACGGCTCCTTTTTCTTTCTGATTTACTTATTCCCATTTTCATTTTTTTAAATTCACATTCATCTTTCTTTCACTTTCTTTCCATTTGCGATTTCTTTTTTTTTTATCCGTTTCCTTCGTTTCTTTCATTTCATCTTCCTTTCCCTTCATCACTTCATTCAATTGTTTTCACGTTCATTGTTTCTTTATTTCAATTTATTCTTCCTGATATTTTATCTTCCTTTTATGTCTATCAGTCATTTCTTTTCTTTCAACCTTCTATCTCCTTTTTTCTCAATGTTATTATTAAAAAGATTTATTCATTTTATATATTGCTTGTTCGTTTCACGAAAAATGCTTTTCATTGTGCCGTATATGTTGCCTGTTCGTTTAACGAAGACTGGTTTTCATTGTGTTGTATATGTTGCCTGTTCGCTTCACGAAAAATGCTTTTCATTGTGCCATATATTTTGCCTGTTCGTTTCACGAAGAATCCTTTTCATTGTGCCGTATATTTTGCCTATTCGTTTCACGAAGAATGCTTTTGATAATAACAACTCTTGTTGACCTGTCATTCTTTATAAATATTCTAACATTTTCTTTTCATTTCTACCAGCTTAGAGCCACGTACATTCTATACATTTGAGCCTCGCAATTTATGAGTTGTTTTAACAAAGCATGAACGTATCGGAAACTGGTTCCGCTCGGGTGTGGCATCGTCACCTTTTGATAAATTGAGCGTATTCCGAAGAATCATGACAAAATCATTTTATGTCTAAATAAGAAAGAGTTTTAATATTGAATAGTTATTTCTCTAATAATATTAGTGGTAGATCAGAAGCAGACTCAATATCGTCATTATTATTATTACTATTATTATTATTATTATTATTATGGTTGTTGTTGTTGTTGTTGTTGCTGCTGCTGCTGCTGCTGCTGTTGTTTCCTCTCTCTGAGACTATTTCCCACTAGATTTAACAAGTGGTTTTTCACTAAAGTTTGAATGATATAAAGTTTCCCGGACTCTTCTAAATATTTTTGCAAGAAAGCCAAAATAGGAAGAAAAACAACGATACGACTCCTTTAAGCTTCGAAGTAAAAAGATTTTCCATGAGATGATTTAGACATGACCACGAAGTGGAGACTCAGAGAGAGAAAGGGAATTTCAATTGAAAGTAGCAGAAAATTCTTCCAAGCAGCGGTCGTGCTGTATGGATGCACTACTTGGACGCAAACAAAACAGCTAGAGAAGCTAGACGGCATATTACACAAGAATGTTGCGAGCAATATTGAACAAGTCCTGGCGGCAACACCTCACAAGGCACCATCTATACGGCCACCTACCTCCCATCACGAAAACTATCCAAGTTAGACGAACCACACATGCGGGACACTGCTGGAGAAGCAGGAACGGGCTCATAAGTGATGTACTTCAATGGACCCCCACATATGAACGAGCAAAAGCAAGACGACTTACATACAGCAGCTATGTGAGGATACGGGATGTAGCCCTGAGGACCTGCCAGAGGCGTTGAACGATAGGGAAAAGTGGCGAGAGAGGGTCAGGGATATCCATGATGATGATGATATGAAAGTAAAAATTGACAATACAGAGAATAATAAGATTGGGCTATGTGGTGATAGAGATTGAACAGTTAATCACATAATAAGTGAATGCAGCAACGTAGGACAAAAAATTAAAAAAACAGACATGATTGTGTGAGAAAAGTGATCCTCAGGAAATTGTGAAAGAGAGTGAAATTTCATAAAACTGACAACTGGTACATGCAGAAACCAGTATCTGCCCTTTTAGATTAAATTTATGAGATTGTTTGGGACTTTGATATACAAACAGATTACTGAATCTAGGCCAGAAGATTAGGTCTAGTCTTAATTAACAAGAAAAAATAACTTATCCATCCAGATCACAGCACAAGAAAAATTGGTTAACATACTTAGGAGACACCGGGAAATCTTGCTGTTTCTCAGAAACAGATTGACCAGATGTGAAAATCTCACAATAATAATAATAATAATATGACTGAAAATTGTTGAACTGAAGGCGGAGACAGAGGGGTTAAAAAATAACTCAGAACAAGAATCTGCCGACTAGAAACTGTCACGTGAACATAAAAAAAAACGCGTCAAATCAATTATGAAGATTGTACTAGCAAAAAACTGAATCCCTTGAGCATTTAGTGTTCGGTTGCCTAATTCTAACACTAATAAAAATTCTAACACTAATAAAATATAAAGAAAGGTATGATAAAATAGGATGTAATAATTCATTTGAAAATATGTAAATATTATGGAATATTGGATTGTGCGAAATAGTATAAAAATCAACCAGAATGAATAACAGAAGAAAAAGGAGCGACTATTCTTTGAGATTTTGCTATTTAAACTGAGGAAAAAATAAAGAGCAATAGACCAGATATAGTGTTTAAGAATTCATAAAGAAAAATATGCTTTCTAATTGATATGTCTGTGGCTAACACATTAATAAGATACCTGGCCGTCCTAGCCAATATGAAATACAAAAATTGCACTTTGGGGAACTGCTCATCTTCTTAAGAGAGCACCATCAATGTGACTGAAAGATATCATCCAAAAGAAGCTGAAAAAATGCATAGAATACATATAATCTCTAACTTCCTTCACTCAAGGTCTTGGGTAAATACCCTGTAAAAAATTTTAAGAAATTGAAAAAGAAATTAAAAATTAAATTATAATAATAACGATAACAATAATAATAATAATAATAATAATAATAATGATAATTCACCACCATTCATGACTGACTAGCACTCAAAATGAACACATGTCTACAAGTAGCAGACGTATCCGAATGAATGACAAAAGGAAACACCACATTGATCGAAAAAGATCCCCTCAAGTGAACTGCTCCAAACAACTACAGACCCATAACCAGTCTACCATTGGCGTGGAAAATATTAACAGTACAGATAAGGGAAGAGATTTCTCGCTAACAAGCCACGGATTTTTCCCTAGGGAACAAAAAGGATGCAACAAAAGATCCAAAGTCACTGGAGAACTACTCTACATTGATGAGCACATCCTCAGCGAGAGCAAGACCAGAAGGAAAAATCTAGGTAAGGCAAAAAGGGCATGATATGGTCCTGCAAACCTGAATAATAAACTGTCTCAAAATGTATAAAATATGAAGTCATAAACTTTATCGAGAAAACCATGAAAACCTGGAGTGGGAATTATCACCAGGAGGGAAAAGAGTAACTAAAACAAAGACCCAAAAAGGTATATTCCAGGGAGATGCTCTATCACCATTATTTTTTATAATTCCGATGATGCCACTCAAGCACATACAAGGTGCCTTCAATAAGTTTCCAGACTTTTTGTACAGGCATTTTAAATTGTCGTAGACTCTTGGAAATTTAGTATGCTATTGCTATACATCTTATGAGATGACTGACCAATTTTTATGATTTCAGCTTTAAATGAACAGCTACAGCAGCAATTGGAATACACCCTACTAAAGCCTGATTGTCACTGCTGGTGAATTTCAAAAACTCAATCTGAAGTGAGGACACTTTAGAAGAACGATATGCAATAAAATTCTGTTTTAAACTTGGAAAAAATTCCATAGATACGTATGGAATACTTCAGACTGCTTTTAGAGCATCTTGCATGAATCGAGCATCGGTTTTTGAGTGGCATAAGAGATTCAAGGAAGGCAGGGAATCTGTGAGGGATGATGAGAGGTGTTGGAGGAGTAAGGAAGTCAGAACACCAGAGTTGATTGGCCAATTAAAGAATTTCATAGATAAGGACCGTCGTGTGTCTATAGAGACAATAAGTGCACAGTTTGATATCAATGTGGGAACTGTAAACACACTTATTCGCAAGGAACTGAAGATGCGGAAGATTTGCGCGAAAATTGTCCCAAGAGTGCTCTGAGAAGATCAGAAAGAAAGACGTTGTCATAACAGCAGGGAGATGGTCGATTCAGATCCCGCAGTTCTTGATGCTCTGGTAACCTGTGATAAAAGCTGGATCTACTGCTATGACCCAGAGACCAAGAGACAGAGTTCCCAAGGGAAGCATGCTGACTCTCCCAGACCCAAGATGGCCAGACAGAGCAAATCCACCCACAAACCTTTGATGATCCCTTTTTTTACAGCACTGGCATGATCTACATGCGCTAGGTTCCCATTGGACAGACAGTCAACAAGGGATACTATGTTGAGCTTTTAAGGGAGTTCAGGAAGAGATTCCTTGGGAAGAGGCCAGCATTCTTCAAATCGGGTCAGTGGCATTTCCACCAGGACAATGCACCAGTCCACAACTCCATTCTTGTCACAGACTATTTGACCAAGATGGACATCAAGACAGTTCCTTACCCTCACTATAGTCCCTGTGACTTTTAGTTATTCACTAAGGTCATGGAAAAACTTAGAGGCTGTCGTTATGAGACAATTGAGAAGATGAAAGAGGCTGTGACGAAAGTCATTGACACGCTCACACAAGAGAACTTTCATTGGGCCTTCCAGAAGTTGTTGGAACGGTACAACAAGAACATTGCAACCGGAGGAGATTACTTCGAAGGGGACTAGAGTTTCATGTGTGCACTATCAATAAAAGTGCCCCTACGAGATCAGCATATCCTCAACGAGAGCAAGACCAGAAGGAAAAATCTAGCTATGGCCTGGATTTACTACAAAAAGGCATATGATATGGTCCTGCAAAGCTGGACAATAAACTGTCTCAAAATGTTCAAAATATCAGATGAAGTCATAAACTTTATCGAGAAAACCATGTAAACCTGAAAAGTGGAATTGTCAGCAGAATATAGAAGCTTAGCCGAAGCGAAGGTCCAAAGAAGTATATTTCAAGATGTACTATCACCGTTACTAGACATAATTGCGATGATGCTACTTAACCACATACTCAAAAAATTCGCAGCTGGATAGAAATTTAGCAGATCGCAAGAAAAGATCAATCACCTAATGTACATAGACGACATCAAACTGTTTGCAAAAAATGAAAAAGAACTGGAAACTCTAATACACGCAGGGAGAATATACAGTGAAGACATAAGGACGGAATTTGACATAGAAAAATGTGACATGCTAGTAATGAAAAGCGGAAAACGACACCAGACGGACGGAATGGAACTACCCAATCAAGACAAGATCAGAACGCTCGGAGAAAAGGAAACCTACACATCCTTGGGCCTCTTAGAAGCTGACTCCAACAAACAAGTGGATATTAAAGAAGAAATTAAGAAAGAATATCTCAGGAGAAACAGAAAGCTACTCGAGACAAAACTATGTAGTAGAAACCTTAACAAAGGAATAAAAACCTGGGCTGTACCCTTCTTTTAATATTCGTGACCATTTTTAAGTGGATCAGAGATGAACTAAAGCAAATTGACTAAATAACAAGAAAACTAATGACTATGCATCTGGCATTACATCCCAGACATGGCATTGACAGACTATATGTATCAAGAAAGGGAGGAAGAGAACTTGCCAACATTGAAGACAGCGTTGATGCATCAATACAGCGACTCGAGAACTACATAGAAAAACACGAAGGAGGATTGATAACAGCAACCAGAAACGATACTGACAACACAAAGACCAACAGAATGACAATAAATAGGAAACAAAAATAGGAAGAAAAACAACTCAATGGGCGTTTTAAACGACTAATAAACAACATATCACGCGAGAAAACATGAACGTGGCTAAGAAAAGGAAACCTTTAGAGAGAAAGAGAATCTCTCCTAATACCAACACAAAACAACGCCATTAAGAACCAATCATTTCAAAGCGAGAATAGATAAGACGCAACAAAATAGCAAATGTAGGTTACATGGTGATAGAGACGAAACCACCAATCACATTATAAGTGAATGCAGCAAATTAGAACAGAAGGAGTATAAGATTAGACACGACTGGGTAGGCAAGATGATCCACTGAGAGATGTACTAGAAATTTAAATTTGACCATACCAACAAATGGTATATGCACAACCCAGAATCTGTCTTGGAGAATGACACACATAAACTCCAATAGGACTTAGTCATACAAATGGATCACATAATCTCAGCCAGAAAACCAGAACTTATAATAATCATCAAAAAAAGAACTTGCAAAATTGTGGACTTTCCAGTCAGGGCTGACCACAGAATAAAACTGAAAGAAAGTGAAACGAAGGATAAGTTCATGGACCTTGCTAGGGAATTGAAAAAACTGTGGAACATGAAGGTGAAAATTGGTGCTTTTTGTAAATTCACCAAATGATTATTAAAGGGAGTGGAGGACTTGCAAATAAGAGGACGAGTAGAGACCATCCAAACCACTTCATTATTGAGAAGGGTCAGAATACTGAGAAGAGTTCTGGAGGCTTGAGGAGACTACAAACTACAGTGAAAGACCATCAGCTAAAACTGATGTGAAAAACTCTCAAGGGGTAAGTTATAATAATAATAAAAGAAAACGAAAAGCTGTATAAATACTTAAACCTTGCCAGAAAACAGAAAAAGCTGTGGAACATTACAGTTGGTTCGCTAGGAATAGTGCCCGAGCGCCTGAAGTAGAGATTGGAGATCTGAGGGGACTTGCTGTCACTTAGAACCCAATGAAAAACCCTCACCAACTCAACACTCGTGTGAAAATCTCGGAAAGACTAAAATAATCTGCTGCATGAACATAAAGAAATAAATAGCTGGGCAGAGAGTCTCTCTCTCAGGTAGGATATTCGGGGCCATTCTTAAAAAGGAAATCAATAAATAGCTGAGCAGAGAGTCTCTCTCTCTCTCTCAGGTAGGATATTCGGGGCCATTCTTAAAAGGGAAAGAAATCAGAAAATTAATAACGATGCACAAGGCCTTACAACCGAAAGATAATATAGACAGACTATATGTGGCAAGAAAAAGGAAGAAGAGAACTCGCTAACGTTGTGGATTACTGGAAATCTGTCTTGAAGAATATACAAACATGAGTGAAATAGCAGCCAATCACAGCAAAAATAATTAGAACATAAGGACAGAAAAACTAATTACTAAAGCGGGACAACAAAAATAGGAAAAAACAACTCTATAGACACTTTAGAAGACTGGCTAAAGAAATTACGTACAAGTTAATCAGAACAGCCCTGTGCAGAGAAAACTAAAAGAGAGAAACTGAATGACTATTGATAGCCATACAGAATAATGTCATCAGATCCATTTATGAAAAAGCTAGTATAAATAAGACTCCAAAGAATAAGAATTATAAACTATGGACAGACAGACAGACAGACGAAAATGTAAGCCCTATAATTAACTTATCCTGTAAAATGGCACAGAAAGAGTACAACCGCAGGTATGTCTGGGTGGGAAATGTTGTCTATTGGAAATTATGCAAGCGACAAAAATTTGACTTTAGAATTTATGGTTTCAAACAGATCTCCTTCTTCCGGTTATGACGATGTCGACTGATCGAGAAGATAAAATAAGATTTTAAAAAAAAACAGTTAAATAAAAACTGCATTTGTTCCAGAAGACCACAAAATGGAAAATGTGTAAAAAGCTTTGATAATTTCAAGATATTGCCTGAGAAGTGAAACAAAGTTGTGGAATACGAAGATGATGACTACTTTTCAATATTTCAAAAGAAGAAATGGAAGAATTGGACATACAAGGGAAATAGGAACAACTAAGACGACAGCATTATTTGAATTGGTAAGAATTGAATTTGCTTGGTTATTTGGCATATTTGTTGCCACTTTATCTCCAGCAATAACATCTTGATACTAGTGTGAAAATCCATTAAAATATAATAAACTTTTTTATAAAATCTGAGAATCAGAGATTACTCTAATGCATTATGATCCAAAATTTTGAGTTACCTGCTGAAAATAGAAAATCTTAAATATTTTTCGCAAAATCTGAAATGAATCTAAATTTGTGTTATTTTATAACGGCTAAGATTAAGAAATAAATTTTGTCTGAAAAGGTTAAGTAGTTGAGAATGTTTTCTTTGTAAGTCATTGTAGATTTTTTTATATGATCAAGATATTTATTTAAAGAAATTACAACCAAAAATGTATCAAAATAATTCGGTTTGCACTAAATACTCCAATTATAAATCAAGCACGTAGCTTTCCCAAAACAATTCTAAGTCTCGTATGGATCTTTGATATCAATCAATATCTATTGATTTTGAATATAACATTTTGTTCATTTCCCTTCTGGAAAGCATCACAATATTTTCCGATGAAACACATTGAAAGAACAAAGAGACAGTAAATGATCGACATCGTTTAAATGTCTGATATCATAATCAACTTAAAGTTTGTACACAATGGAATTTTATTTTAAATATTTGGTGCGTTTTAGATGAGTGTATCAATCGTTACGTTCACTGCAAATAAGTAAATAGGTAAGGTTTCTATTCTTGGGTTTCTTTGTTTAATCACATATCAAACTTCGTGGGTTATTTAGTGCCAAAGCCATCCTTTTAGAACAGTAGTGGTACTATTTAACCAATAGCCGCTGGGATAAGGGGAAAATACTTTTCCTAAGGGTATTAATCAGAAAGTGAACTAGTAGCACTAATGAAGTTTGAACTCTTTAACTTTAAAGATGTTACAGTCCATCAGCCACAGCAACATGGAAACTTCTCAGATAGTATATAAAAATAGTAATATCAAGCAAGTATATGTACCATCATAATCATCAAGTAGTGTGATGTCCCCGCCTCTCTCTCTCTCTCTCTCTCTCTCTCTCTCTCTCTCTCCATCCCTATCATCTATCGCTCCTGTATCCAGTGACCCCACTGACCTGATTGGCCCGCACTGGCACGTCCAAGTGTAGGAGCCCATAAGATAACGTCGCTTATGAATTCGTCAAATCCTCAAAAACTACCCAATAAATTACACCACGAAGGAAAGGGTAATTGTTAAAAAAGCAATTACTAAATCAAAGGTTAATTGCTAAAATTAGGAATAAAATTAATCTGTAAAGCCTGATTAAAATCTAAAGGGATTATTTGATGTATGCTAAATTAAAACTTAAAAGGAAGGTGAAAGTATACAAGTTTTACAAATTTTAATCTGGGTTACGAAATCCGTTTAAAATAAAACAAAAATTTCGATATACTGTAAATGAAAGTGTTATATACTCACATAATAAATATGCTTATATACACATATACATGTTCATGCAGCATCATAACGACACAATAATAGATAGACGCACGATGATAAAGTCGCAGGAATAAACGACGCACGCAGGAAAGAAGACGCAGGAAGACTTCTTTATAAAATATTTTACCTCTCACTTTATTTGTAAGGTTTCGAAAAGGGTTACTCAAAGTTTGCGTGTGAGAGAGAGAGCTGGAGACCGAACATTACTGAAATATTTTGACCCCAAAGTTATGGCCGTCAGCGTTGTGTCTTTCTCGTTCTTCATGGCTGCTTAACCGGACCCTGGAGTAAACTCTTCTGTGTGCTGGCTTTCCCTACTACATCGCGTCTACCTCCGTCATCCACTGTACTGCTAACCTTCCTTCTCGCCTCTCTCCAACTGTCCTCAATTCGTCGGCCTTATATTACCTTCAAACTCCCACGCAGTAATATAGACACGCCTCAACGCCGGGATGTGTCACTTCCTTCCGGTGCACCACTTTGAATGGCATTTTTGGCCGGGTCAAAAGGTCAAAACATAACAAAAGCAGGTTCTCAATTTATGAATAAAAACACAAAAAATGGAAGGTAAACATTCATTTCATAAAGTGCCGACTCTTAAAAAAGAGCTGAACATCCAACTCGGTGAAGACATCCCTCAAATAAGTAGAATTAAACATATAAACAAAATAAAATTGAATTAAATTTTTTAGAAGAAAAACTTTCAATGCCAAAAGCCCTAAAAGTGTGGCACAAGATATGTATAATTACGGGACAATAAAATTTTGATCTGACCGGATAGAGCAAAACCTAAAATTATGAAACTTGCAGCCTCTATAATCACGATTATCTTACTCCAGCTTGCCACTAGATTATAGATTCCGAGGGAAGATATTATTATACAAGCCACGTAAGCGAATAACATTGGAAACTATGGGATGCAGTATGGTGGATTTGATGCAAGATGAATGAATCCACAAGTGAGTCAGTGGTGTTTTTGACCTGATGCTGGACGGAAGAACGTTAAAGGTCAGTTGCCAGGATAAAATAGTTCAGTCACGAAACCAGTGCTACTCATCAGTGGCGTCTATTGAAAATAAAACTGATTCTAATTTGAACCATATATATATATATATATATATATAATTGAATAAGCCGAACACTGTACTTTTGTCTATTTTATCTTTGATCTGTTTAAGTCGTTTGACTTCTGGTTGAAATGAATTCAAGCAGGTGCCCAATTTTTGGTCCTAAGTATTTTCGGTTACAAGTGGAGACATTTTCGGAGGAACGAATAAGGAAATGGCAAACACAATGTCATATACATTTATATAAAGAGTGTAAGGAAGATTTGAAAGGATCAAAAATTTAAAAAAATCGTGTCTATCTTATTTAATCAACATGTTTAAAAATAAAAAGGATGTCTATATATATATATATATATATATATATACACCGTTAGCAACACTATGAATGTTGCTTGTGTAGCCTTGGGCGCCAAAGGAATATGTGTTGGATAGCCGCAGGAAAAAATGAAATAGTGTCTAGTGGTCAAAGGAATGTATGTTGCTTTATCAGCGCCGGACCGATGTACAGAAAGTGGAGAGTGAAAAATACAAAATACAACTCAGCTCTTCACCTGTCTTTTGAGTGAAAGGTGGTCGAATATGACGTAAAGGCAAGGATTGTCAGTTTTATTGCTTTCTTTTATTATTTGTCCGTCAATATCCAGTCAAAATACAATTGACTTTAAAGCGAGGAGAAAGAAAAAGATTTGCTGACAGTTTTTTTTCTTGTGGCTCACTTCTGATACGTACTAGACTCTTCGATTCAGATTAAAACTTTCTGACAGTCTACTTCGATGGTCAAATATTGTATATCAAGACGCAGCCTTTTATATATAATAGAAAAGGGAATAAAACATTCATTAA
Organism: Sepioteuthis lessoniana; assembly: GCA_963585895.1. Taxonomy (NCBI): domain Eukaryota; kingdom Metazoa; phylum Mollusca; class Cephalopoda; order Myopsida; family Loliginidae; genus Sepioteuthis; species Sepioteuthis lessoniana. The sequence continues at coordinate 3,240,320 of OY757904.1, read as the reverse complement.
TCATTATTATACCCTCTTCTTTTCTCTTGTTTGAACTTCAAAGTGTCAATTTGAAGTTATCAGCTTCTTCCTGGATTTGCATATCTCATTTTTAATTTGACTCCGATCAATTGGTTTTAAGGGATTCTTTTTTTTGTGGGAGGTTGTTTCTGAAGATCCTAAATATTCTTAGCAAGCAGTATCATTCCTGTGTAATGTGACATTAAGAGTTATTCATTATGATATTAAGTTTTCTATTCGAGAAGAAATGAAGTATTATAATTAGGTTATACAGTTATCTCCATTATATCGAAAATGTTGATGTTTAGAATATAAAGGTTACCACAGGAACACACCTCACAAAATTATTATAGTTGCAAATTGGACTGAAAATCGCTTTATATATATATATATGTATATATATAGTTAAAATTTAACGCTAAAAATACCTCTAATTCGTAGAATGCTCGATACAGAAAAATGTAGAGCAATATCCCAATATACTAAGAATTAAAGATTGAGTAAAAACTCATGACACAGAGTTTTTCGGGTCCGATCCTAAAAAACGTGGTTCCAGCTCCCCTGATGATCGTAGCCGTCAAACACTAAGCCGTAAGGTTTTATAGATTGATAGATTGCGGTAAATCTGAATGTATGAGAGAAATATGATGAAGGTATGATAAATATAACATTTAACGCTTGTTTAGTAGTATTTACAATGAAAGAACGAAATATCACGGATACTACGCGATATATATATATATATATATATATATATATATATATATATATATATATATATATATATATATATATATATCAAACACTTTACAAAGGTTTAGTAGTATCTACGCTACTTCGTTCTTTAATCACGGATACTACTAAACCTGCATTGTTATACTTATCCAACTTTTCACATATTTTTATCACACTATCTGATTCACTACAATGTAGCATTTCAACATATATATATATATATATATATATATATATATATATATATATATATATATTACAGTTTTTAACATATTTTAAGAATCTCTTTAAAAAAGATATCCGTTTATAAGAAATAGATTAATGAGCTGAGTTAAATATGGCACAAGGTTATTTTTTGTAAACTATAAAAAGATAGTGAACAACATTATTATGATCGAAACTTGAATTTTTCCAATAGTCAAGTTGACAAAATTTGACTATAGAAATTCACTAATTTAACCTGTGTAGTATATATATATATGTATATGGAGAATTCGGTGAAACTCATTCTCAACTTTGGAAGAAACTAACTCGCTAGCTACAACGCCTTTACTCTCTACATTGATTTCTTCTTCCGATTTTTCTTATATCAAATTCAAATATTTATATTATTTTTTCATTTTGGAGAACTGACCTTGATATTTTGGAGCAGCTCTACTGAAGGTTCATCGACCGATTTTCCAGAATATTTTTTCGTGATAAAATTTAATCGGACATAAGTTTTTCCTAACATGCTTTGTTGCATATTATTGACAGTTCTTTCAATAAAAGCTGTCAACGACTGTGATATCAATCATAGCTGAGAGATTTAAAATCTGTTGAAACTACAATGTAGATATAGGAAAAGAACGGTAGACTTTTTCGATAAACCATTGCGAATGAAGTGATATATTGAATAGACTGGAATGTGAAAATGTATATGTCTAATATATTCTTTTGAAATCAAACTGAACTATGTGTTGTATTGTCATAGCCGGACTGCTGTATATCGAGTGGAAAGTGAAATACACACACACACACATACACACATATATATATATATATATATATATATATATAAATGAGTCGGCTGAAAAGTTTATTGGGTGACCAAGATACTTTCATGATATATAACAAAATGACCTTTATTTTTTCCAGATAGTCCCTCTACCACCACCATGCTGTCCAAATACTTCTTCCATCGGTGTTGGAGAGCTTGGATCTTTGTAGTTTAAAAAGTCAATAGCAGATATGACATCATCAAACGAACTTCATCAATCTATGAACTTTTCAAATTATACAGATAGATAGATAGATAGATAGATGAGAAGTGACTTAAATAGATAGATAGATAGATCGATTGATAGATAGATAGAAACACAATAAAATATACGCGTACGTTAACATCCCTGAATACAGATGTCTTTTTGAAAGTCAGTTTCTTCACTCCCTTCATTTTTTTCTTTGTCACGTCGTAATGAAATTAGTCAATTATTTTCTGATGTCTTTTTTTGTTTTAAAATATTTCTCTCAAAGTCATAAAAGATTGGTGTATTCTCATCAGTGATTCGGAATAAGAATTTATTCATGCATTTCGATTTTTAATCTTCAGATATTTATTAACTAGAGCCTCAAAAATAATTTGATCAAAATAACTGACTCCGTTTTTGTGAAGTTTCCTTGTTTCTACTTTGATTTTACGCGGCTATTGAATATTTCCAGCTATTTTATATATGACAGCAACTGGACTGATGAAAATAAAAAATTAATAAAATGGTGTCATCCAGGAATATGACGTTATCATTAATTCAGGATTTTTCCGATATGTCATAAAATACATTTCATTGTTGGCCATTTGTAATTTAGTCAGTTAACATTAAAATGTAACAAAAGTATTTTTTATTTTAGCCATCTTTACTCCGAATTTTATATTATTTATACAATTTTGTTTACACAACTAAGGACTACCCATGACGCCGGTATATTGTTATTAAAATTATTATTATCATTGTTATTATTATCATTAACTCATTAGAGCTTTTCTCATCAGCGTTAGCCGATGGTTTTTCACTGGAGTCTGAGTGACAGCAAGTCTCCTCAAGTCTCCAGGACTCTTATCACTATACTGGCCGTTCTCAATAATGCTGTCGTTTGGATGGTCTCCACCCGTCTGCCAACTTCCAACTCCTCCAGTCTCTTTAGTAATCCTTTAGTTACTGTTCCAAACGCACCTATTACAATTGGTATAATTGTCACCTGGAGGTGACCGTGGTGTAATTGTTATCGTCGTAGGAAATGAACACGGCGACACGAGTTCAAATCCTGGACGAGACTGATTTCATTTCACATAGCACTAATACCCTTGGGAAAGGTATGAATCCAATTATTCTCCCTCCAGCTATGGGTAAATAGTAGGACAGACTAGGTTCTTCAGCCTTGGTGAGGCAACTAGTCTAGGAGAAGGAAAACTCTGAATTCAAACCTGTTAAACTCCGCTTAAAAATTGACCTTGTGTCATATCCTGCCCGAGTGGAGGGGTTGGTAAATAGGATAATTGTCACCTGCATGTTCCACAGTTTTTTCAATTCCCTAGCAAGGTCGAGGTACTTATCCTTCTTTTCACATTCTTTCAGTTTTATTCTGTGGTCAGCCGGGACAGCAAAGTCGACTATTTTGCAAGTTCTCTTTTTTTTGTTTGTTATTATTATTATTATCATTATTATTATTATTATTACATACTCCTTTAGAGTTTTTCACATCAGTGTTAGCTGATGGTTTTTCACTGGAGTTTGAGTGACACCAAGTCTCCTCAAGTCTCCAGGACTCGTCTCAGGATTCTGGCCGTCCGCAGCAATGCTGTTGTTTGGAAAGTCTCCACCCGTCCGCTAATTTCCAAGTCATCCAGGCCCTTTAATAATCCTTTAGTTACTGTGCCTAACGCACCAATCACAATTGGCACAATCGTTACTTTCATGTTCCACAGTTTTTTTTTTCATTCTCTAGCAAGGTCGAGGTACTTATCCTTTTTTTCACTTTCCTTCAGATTTACTCTGTGGTCCGCCGGGACAGCAAAGTCGACAATTTTGCAGATTCTCGTTTTTTTAGAGGGGGGTGATTATTATGAGGTCTGGTCTTCTGGCCGGGATTAAGTGATCCGTTTGTATGTTAAAGTCCCATAGGAGTTTATGCGAGTCATTTTCTAGGACAGGTGCTGGGTTGTGCATATACCATTTGTTGGTATGGACGAATTGAAATTTCCTGCACATTTCCCAGTGGATCACCTTCACGACCCAGTCGTGTCTCGCCTTATACTCCTTCTGTGCTAATTTGCTGCATTCGCTTATTATGTGATTGATCTTTTCGTCTCTGTCACCGCATAGCCTACATTTACTGTTTTGTTGCGTCTTATCTATTCTCGCTTTGATAAGATTGGTTCTTATGGCGTTGTCCTGTGCTGCTTTTAGGAGGGATTCCGTTTCTCTCTTAAGGTTTCCTTTTCTTAGCCAGGTCCAGGTTTTATTGTTATTACTAGTAGTAGTAGTAGTAGTAGTAGTAGTAGTAACAGGTTCACTTTGTGATATTTCTGATCAGTTGTAATTAGTGTTCTTTTCTCCAGGATTTTTCTCAATTGTCATTTTATATATGTATGCGTTTGTGTGTCTGGGTTATTGATCATTCTTTATTTCTAAATATTGTAAACTTTATATATGATGACCAACTAACAAAACAAAACAGGATGTAGTAATATTAGAGGGCTAAAAAAATTCGACGCATATAGATGGAAAAAAAAACAAGAGACTTAGAAACCCAGTTTAAAGTAATACCTCCAAATTATCATAATCCACTATTATAAGAACCGAAACAAAAAGTACAGGTATATATATATATATATATATATATATATATATATATATATATATATATATATATATAAGTCTCTTGTTTTTTTTTTCATCTGTATGCGTCGAATTTTTTGGAGTCCTCTATAATTCCTGCATCATGTTTTATTTTGTTAGTTGGTCATCATATCTCTAAAACTGCAAATTGTTTGACACATGTTTTTATTACGGAATCATTATACAAAAGAATTGAAATAACAAAATCATATGGTTAAGTTTTTTTTAATCAGTTGAAAACCCAAAAGCACCAGATGCTCTTGATTCTTACAAATGCACTTCTGGTGTTAACTTGTTTTAGAATATCTTTAAATATTTAATAACACTCAATTAGATAGAAGGTCCATTAAATTTCTGTTTTCTTTCATTGTACACAAAAAGGCAACTTTTGGCGTATTCATGTTGTATCTAGTGTTGCAGTTATTATGTTTTTGCAAAGTGTGCCTTATTTGACAAGATCAACCAGCTCAAGGTAAACGCATCAAGCCAAATATAGTAAGAGAAAATGAAAGATCGACAATCGGTGTCATGTGTATGGCTTCGTGGCGTTTAATTTCCGTCGATGGGAAAATGAAAACTTCCTAGTGAGATGCTGTCTGTGTACAAGCCAATGTTATCGGCGGGTAAACGTAGAAGAAAGTTACATGAACACAAGCAACGGTTACAAACCTAAAAAAAATGCTCGACATGTTCTTGTTTCCATGTAAACTATGAAGATGTCGTTTTCATTTCATCCTCCCCACAAATAAACAAACAAATAAATAACAGTCAACGAAACATTTTTATTTACCTGAACTCTCACAAACACGGATTTTTAGAAGTTTTACATGCGAATACTTTTATAGCTGAATGTAGGGATATAATTGTAGTTTCTAGTTCTAATTACTAAACAGTCATCTAGGGCACCTCAAGAGGTGTAATGGTTAACAAGCGAGCCTAACAAACCTTCATGAGTGAGTTCGATTCTCATTGGGCACCCCAATCATATGGCATTGTGCCACATCTAAGCAAAAAGCTGAGTAAATTACTAACCAGTCAATTTTTGATAAATATTTCATGTTCTAAATTAGCTTCTTTACACAGAGGATATTTTATTACAAAATTTGATGACAACTCCTGGTTGGTCTGTATTTTCGAAACATTCTATAACAAGATGATATCTAAATGGTGATTGATTGATTGATGTTAACGGCATGTCAACTCATCAAAGGTAATTTTATGCCTTGATAATAGGAAATAGTGTACATTACGCGTTTATATTTGCATTGAATGTGCAGTTTTTTAAATTTTTTACACGTACTTATATGATATAAAACATTCCAATCTCATATAAATGATGTTAAAAAGATCAAGTTGACCCATTGATGGGAACCTAACAGTTACTATTTCTTCGGGTCTAAATGGACCTGGGCGTAATGTCAATTAAGGGTTACTTACACGCCTCAGATCTCCCATGATCGAGCCTTACAATCATACACGGGACACCTCCATTTTTTAGGAGGGGTTACTGCTCACAGTGTATTCTAAGCCTTGGTGACAAGACATTATTTGTTGAATATCATTGTACTTGTCTTGAGATTATTTCAGTCAGTTCTTTTTTTTTTATTTGCTTTATTTTGTTTGTGTGTTTAACTCAATTTCTTTGCAATAACTCATCAAATCAAACATCTTCAAATTGAATAAATTCTTCAAAATCAATTCATTCAGATTAATCAATAAAAATAAATCTTAAAGCGATAAAATATCGTTATTCAAGTTTTGATTTTATTCAAACTCAGCGTACACCTATAAATGAGATAATCTGCTTGTGTCTTTTCATTAATCTTAAAGTATACGTGCAAGTACATTGATCTGTATTGGGTTTGGTTTGGTTGGGTTGGGTTTTATGGCATATCAACTATTGTTGGTTATTTAACGCCAAATCCAGATTATACTTTTATATTAGATATATATATGATTTGTGAACATTTTAGAGATGACATTTTTAAATGAGCCTGAGCTTTTTTTTTTTTGCACATTGTTAAATGGTTTCAAGTATTGCAATATAACAGTTACAATTTAACATCAGTCATTTGTTTGCTCACAGTTTGTCCAATTTGACCCATGGTGTTGTGGTCTTGAAGGGCAAGAAATTAATAACACAAAGAGATGTAAGGTTTACAGCAGACAGGCAGTAACGGTTACTGGTAACTGACTAGACTCACTTGCCTCGTTTATCGAACCAATCACTATTAACTGTGTCAGAGAGGGTCCATGCAGTAACGTCATGGGTTATATTACCGTAACCCCCCCTTTTTTTAGCCTTGCTCCGTGTGGAGACAATATTTTTTTTCTTTTTGGGGTTTTAAATCCGTTATTTCTCGTTTTCTTTTGGATCTTTTCTGTTTTGGAGCCGTTTGTGGTATCGGAATCTCGAACGTGTCGAAACCGACATCCATTGGACCTTCCTTTCGAGGACTGTTCTCGGTGGTATTCGAATACTGCTTTCTTTTATGGTTCAGGTGCCTTTTATGGGTGAACCTGGGACCCGTAATTATGTACATCAAGTTTCCAATCTGTTTGTCTTCTGTACCCGTAGGACTTGTTGCTTTGAAACGTACGGAAGAAAACTTTTTCACCAATTTTGAATCGTTCTCTTGTCACTTTGTATGTCCAGGTTTTGATTGATTTGGTAAGTGTTTATCAAACACTGACTTGATCTTCCTTGCAAACATTACCTCTGCTGACGTCATGGCAGATTGAGTATTCTTATTAGGAATCACTCTATAAACCTGCAGAAATTGCTGTATGGCTTTATCGGTAGGAGTATTTCTCGCTTTCCTATGAGCTCTCTTAAAGATATCGACGAAAGGTTCCGCCTGACTATTACTTCTTAGATGATGCGGAGCGATCTTGATATGTTCCTCTAAGAATGCTTGACAGAATTCTTTGAATTCACTGGATATGAATTGATTTCCATTATCTGAGCAATACAATCTACGAACCTAAACCGGACGAATAACGTACGTAAGAAGCTGGTTACTACCTCCATGGTTGCCTTTTTGCATCTAAAAATTTCTGGGCATTTTGAAAAACTGTCTACTACAATCAATTATTTGAAAGTAGCCAGTGGACCAGCAAAATCGATGTGGATCCTAGACCACGTCAGTTTTTAGCCAGGGGCTGAGTTTTATGTGAGGTGCCTTTGCCACCAAAGCACAACCTTTACAGGCTTTTACTGTATTCTCGATGTCCCTGTTCATATTTGTCCCATAGACATAGCTTGTAATGAGGCTTTTCACCCTCGACATTCCGGGATGGCCGATATGAGATTCTTTTAGTATTTTTTTCGACAATACTGAAGGTATAACTACTCGATGACATTACATAACTATTTCATTACAGATTGAGTAAGCGTCCGAAATTTGTCAGTGTTTATCTTTTATTTTGTTTTTTGTTTTTAATTTCTTTTATAACATCATCATCGAACTTCTTTTCTTTAATCTCACCAAGTGTTACAAGAAGCTCTCTAACAGTGTTGCATAATGTATTTTTACCTTTACTTCTGTTCGCAGGGAGGCGATAACTATGTCTTCAAGGGGTTCGGTATGTTTTGGAATAAGTCTCGACGATCCGTCGGCATGATTAATTTTTGAAGATGGGAGAAACTCCATTTTAAAATTATAATTAAAGAGAATGGTCACCGATTTTTGCACCTGATTGCAGTATGAGTTGGTAAGCCTTTTTTTTAAACCCTAGATCGTAAATAGTAGTTTTTGCAAAAGAAAATGTCTTCCATGGATGAATCTATGGAATTCGATAACTGCAAAAATAATTCCCAGTGCTTCCTTATCGAGAGTAGTCTTTTTTCTGCAGGTAACTGCGTCCTTGATGCATGGGCGATTGGTTTTAGTGATCTTTCTTCCATTTTGTGTAATACGCAGGCTCCAATGCCATACGAGCTTGCATTACTAGTCACAATGATTTCGAGGTCTGGATTATGTTTAATGAATAAATCCGATGTAAGGACTTCTTTTATTTTTTTCGAATGCTTCCTGGTATCCAGTCATCAAGGCCAAATCTTTTTATTTTTTTAGTCATTCATTAAGAGGAGCTCGCAAACTGTGCCTGTTAAGCACAAACACATTGTAGTAATTTGCTAGACTAAGAAAACTTTGAAGTGAAGATACATTTTCAGACGCCGGCATGTTTTTTTTATTCGCTCTAGCTCGTTCTAGTTCTGGTCTTCTACCGTCCTTGTCTATAATTTGGCCCAGATATTTTATTTTTCCATAAAAAAATCGCACTTCCCACTTTTAGCTTGAATCCATAGTCCGGGATTCTCTTGATAACTTCGTACACATCATGACTTTGACTATTCATGAGAATGTCACGCAGGTACGCTACCGCAAATTCTAGTCCATTAAGCATGGTGTCCATGACTTATTGGAAGATGACTGGTGTGACCTTGTCTCCGAATGATAATCTTTCAAAGTTCTTCGAACCCATATGGTTGTTTATAATTAGCAGCTTCGAGCACTCCTCGTGGATGGGAATCTGGAGATAGGCATCAGTCAAATCGATTTTTGAAGAAAAATTCCGCCACTGAGTTTTGCAAAGATCTCTTCTGGACTCGGGAGAGGGTAGTGGCAACTCTTTTTTAAAGCATTGTTCAATCCGGTGGAGAAATCTGCACAAACGTGGATCTCCTTACTTTTCTTCTTAACATAGGTGAAGGCCACTCACTATACTCCCCACTTTTGATGGTATGCCTATTTGTTCAAGTCTATTTATTTACTCGTCGATCAGATTTAACGATGCGTATGGCATTGTAAAAACTGGTTGGATATTTGGTTTCAAATCAAACTTGGCGGACATCTTACATCTACCAAGTCCACGGGAGAAGACTTCAGGGAACGTTCCTTTTAATTCTTCTCAAATTTATCCGCTTTGGCGGTTAAATTTTGTATTTTTTGGCAGAAAGAATTTATGGGCATATCCCATGATTGGAATTGTTCCATCTCGTCAGTACCGAAAAGATTGTGTTTCTCATTACAAACATTTCCAATTTCAAGGTTGTTTTTTTTCTTTCAATGTGACGTTAGTATGAATTTACCCTCAAATTCTAATTTTTCCCCTGTCACACTTCTGGCGATTTTGTTAGTCTTTATCATCGTTGGTTTGCCGAGTTTCCTCCATGTATGCAAATTTATTATTGACACATCTGAGCCCGAGTTGAGTTGTAACTTAATACTTTTACTTGATATTTGAACCGGTACAACTTTCCTAATGTTTCGGCCTTCTGATTCGTCAGTCTTAGCGATTTTTACAAAACTATTTTTTTTTCTTTTTAGCTCTGCAGTGTGTGCTTTTGTACCGGAATCGGTCACAAGTCAGATACTTTTTAAGACTGTCTGGACAGTCCTTATACCAATGCAGCAACCCGCAGTCAAAGCGCAGTTTAGGGGGCAAAATACTTTGTTTTTTCTTCGGTTTACCCGATTTAGTTGGTGACTGGTTTTATTTTTTATTGCATATTTTTTTCATGAGATACGCCGCTTTCCTTGGTGTCTTTCGAGTCTTGGCAAACACTCACAAAACGTTGGCAGTCTTCGGCGATTTGTTGCAGCGTTAAATTAGGTTCATTTTCGAGTTTATTAAGAACCCTTCGTCTGATTTCTGTGTCCATATTGGAGACTAAGCCCTGTTTGAAGATTAAGCATTTGAAGTTATTAGCGCTCAATTCCGATAATCTAAAATCATCGCAGTGTTTGTTTACTACGCTTGCGAAGGTTGTGTAATCTTCGTTGACTTTCTTTGTGAGATTCATGCATTTTCATCTTTTATGGAAGAGAGATATTTTGGGGATGAATTATTTTGTTAACAATTGTACCGCTTCAGTGAATGTCCGGTCGCTGTTTGTTTTTGTTTTTTTTGGGGGGGCGGTAATATATGTTTGACGAATTTAGAATATTCAACAGTACCTAACTTTCCTAGTAATTAATTAACTTTATGGAAACCGGCCCAGTTTGCGCAATCAATTTTGTAGAGATCTTCGTATCTTTTAAAGTACAAAGCAAATGTAATTTTGTCTTCAAGGGCATAAGTGAAATAATCGATAGCGCTCTAAATAGCGTTTTTTCAACATTTTGACTCCTCTTGGATAGCTCAAACAATTTTTTCTGTTCCTGTTGGGTATGAAGAAACATTTACTCGAATTTTTCTTCCCTGATCTCGGCAAATTTATTCAACTCAAGTTTTTGTCTCTGAATTTCAATACGTAATTCACCTGATTTTCCATTGGCTTTATAGGTAATGAAAGCCGTCGTTTTTGTTGATAATTAATCAAGTGCAACATAGCGCTTTTGAATTCCTCAATTTGTGTCATTTTAATATATGAAAGGCTCGCGTCCTTTTATTAGTATGTGGTCGTACGTAAATTTTTTGACTGAATGTTAAACTTTGCGAAAAATAAGCTTGTTCGACTTTAAATGTTTTTTTATGTCGTCTTGAAGGGCAAAAGTGAGGAATAAAGTCGACTTTTTTCTCCTCGTGTTTGGAGAATGACTTAAGATATTTTTCTCCTTCAAAACGGACTTTTTTTCGGTAGAAAATCCTATTTTCTGTTATTGTAGCGGACTTACTTTTCGCTGTTTGGAGAAACCTTGTGTGTTGTATAAGGTCCTCATCAATCCATTAGTTTCCTCGTCGCCAGTGTTGTGGCTTTGATGGGCCAGAAATGAATAATACAAAGAGGTGTAAGGTTGGCAGCAGTATATATTTCCGGAAATGCAGTTACAGTTACCGGTAACAGAATAGACTTGCCTGTATTTCAAACTAAAATTTGTTTTGACGCACAAGTCCTCTACAGGAGTTTTGATGTAAGGAGAGAAGGACTGGTCATGCTTTCGTAAGGGGCCCTTGCTAGCCACAATCACAGACCCATTCACATAGTACAATGAAATTCATCCATTCTCCTCAGATGTGCCGGACTCACCATAATACCACATTTCCTCTATGACAGCCAAATTAAAAATCCCATATTTACAATTTCAGGGTGAATGAATTTACAATGAATTACAATAATACAATAATACATACAAAAACATATGTAAGAATGCATCGGGGAGGGGAAGTAAAAAAAAAAACAAAAAAAAAAGCAAAACAAATAAACACAACATTTAAATACAAAACATCTCAAAAATAAACTAAACAAAAATTCCCCGTTTGGTTAGCCACCCAACCACACTTCTAAAACTGGGACGCCGACTGTTTTCCAGGACTCGGAAACAAGCTGGACGGCCCCTATGTAGGAAGGGGAGCTATGAGATTGAGACAAAACAAAGTATCTGGGGAAGGGCACGAACTGTAGCGGTAACATGAGACTGAAATATATGAAAACCAAGATCGGACTGGGATTATATGAAACGGGAATAAAAAAAATGTGGACGGGAAGAACTTGAAAGCTAAATGACGGGACTGATGACATACAACACACTGCTAACTAGGGGCAAGGGAAACAATTAAAATTAACTTACCCGGCGTTAGGTCACAAAGAAGCCACAGCCATGAGTAGGAAAGGGAGGAAAGTATGACTCCAACGTTGCCCCTTTTCGCACGACCAAACTTGCTGTATGCACCCACCTTCTGTCGAATGTTACGCGGCCCAAGTGTTTTCTATCGGATCTGATCTTAACCCTTCCTGATGTCTAAAAAAAAGAATCAGATCGTGAAGAGAAAACTTTAAAGTGTCATACAATCCCTTCTTTCGCGTCTCCCAAATCAACATTCGGGCCACAGCTTGAAACACTACTCGTTTATTACCTTTCCACGGAAGATCAACATTGTCTACGAAGTAACCAACGTCGAGCAACCCTAACTGTTTGTAATCAATGCGGGCCGTCCACTCTCCGACGTCACTCCAAAACGGGTGGACTTGCTCGTAGTAATAAAAGGGGCACGTTTCTTCTAGACCACTGCTGAAGCGAGCGCAATCTGGCATGTCTACCAAACCCGCTTTGAAAGCCCAGCCAGCGAGTGGCAATGCGTTCCATGCGAGCCACAAGTTGAGCAAGAACTCAGAGTTGTTTAAGAAGTCCGAACCTGGCGCCCTATTCCATTGGGAGCGAGCCTAATTTAGCGACCAACCGAGTTAATCCTCGAACGAATCCAAAGCGATGCCCACCACTAACTCCCGATATAGTTCTTTCCTAGACCCAAAAGGGTCACTGGACCCAGGAAGGTTACGAAGGGCCTTGCGGCATTCGGCAAAGGACGATGGTTCACCCTTCGGCCTATGACAGCTCTCGGCTTTGGGATTGGACTTCTGTCGAGAAAAGGCCTTCTTCACCTTCTGTCCCCACACCGTGTCTCACGTCAAGGATCAACCCAGGAAAGCTTATTTTTCAGCGAGCTAATGACTTTCCAGATCAGGCATTCCCAAGCCCCCATTGCAAAGACGTTGATAACATACCTGTCTACGGACCATCGGGCTTCGAGCTCCTCAAAGCAATTTGAAGAGGGGTCGTTTCAGTGCCCCTCCGAGAGCCCTTAGGCAGGGTAAGTACGGACAATCGGTAAAGGATCAAGAGGAAGACGTACACGGCACATGCGTTAGCCCTACCCTTTAAGGACAAGCGCCTTCGAAGCCAGGTACCCACCTGCGCTTCTACTTTTTTCTGTTCTTCTGACCATTTTCGCTCCAGTTGGAGGTCCGGCCCGAACCACACTCCAAGGATGCTGACGGGACCGTCGCTCTAGTGGAAGGGTCCAGGTAGGAGAACGCCAGCCCTTTAAGCACCCAGCTGCATACCCTCGCTCTTGTCAAAGTTGACCTTGGCTCCTGCCACTTCCTCGTACCTTGCAACCGCCTTCTTCACAGCCTCTATGTCCGAACGGCGGGATACAAAAATTGGGATATCATCGGCGAAAACGGAGACCCTTGCCCTGACACTGCCGACAAGGTGAACTCCGATCAGAACCGGATTTGCCTTCTCATCTCAAGACAATGTCGTAGAGAAGAGGAGACAGGGGAAACCCTGCCGGACCAACCGCTCTATTGCGAAGGAACTCGAGCGCCTTCCGTTCACTCGTACCACTGACTGGGAGCTATGTTACTGAATGCTGAACCATCTGCAGAACTTTGAATCTAGCTGTCTCCAAAACGGCCGCCAGAAATCGATGATTCACCCTATCGAAGGCTTTAGACTGATCTCAACTGATCAGCGTGGCTTCAGTGTCGTCTTCTATTCCCTCTAGCATTCAGCGGATCAAGAGCAGGTTGTCTTGCATTGATCTTCCCTTCACATTGGTCCGACCAAATCACTAACGACAAGCTGCAATCGGTTCGCCAAGACCCAGGCCAAAATATTTAACTCTGTGTTTAGCAGAGTTATGGCCCTGTAATTATCTGGTTCCTCCCAAAAATTAATGCCGCCTTTCTTCAGCAATGTGATCACACCCTTGGTAATGCTACCTGGAATGACTCACTGGGCAAACCAATGGTTGAACAAATCCATCAGATTAGGGACAAACATGTGCGACATCTTCAAATACACTTCGTAGAGCAACCCATCCAATCCCGGACACTTGTTGGGGCCGACCTGTTTCAATGCCTCTGAAAGACGGGAGATGTCCGCTAGATAGCTGCGAAACTCCTGCATCAGGAGATCAGGAAAGCGGGCAAAACGATCCCGAAAATGCGCCTGAAAGGCTTCACGTTCGACCGGAGCATGTGCCCATCCGGGGACTTGACGGACCCAATATACCGACTAGGGAACCTTCGAAACTCTTCCTCATAAGCAAACGTGTTACGCTGCACGGCTACGTTGGGAATTCTACTTAGCCTAGATCTAACTACAAAGCCCTTGTAGCGCTCGCAAGCCTCACGGTCAAGGTCCCCCTAAGCTAAATCTACTGCTAGGGAATCCGCCTCCACTGCCAGGGAGAATCTATCTTCTAAGGATTTCAACTTAGCCCTATCTAAATTGAGCCTTGTGTCGTATTTGATAGCGAAATCCCTAATCCTATACTTAAGAGATAACCACCACCTAATCCCAGGAACCACCCCCACAAACGCCCGCTGAATATGCTTCCCCAGCCGCTCTTGGAAGTCCCGTGTCTCCAATAAGGAGCTATTGAACTTCCAGTAGCTAGCCAGGCTATCCCTAGTGGCTAACCGCAGACTGACCCTAACAAGTATATGGTCAGTTTGCCCAATCCAGGAGAACGTGGGACAAGAAAAGAATTCAGTCAGCTCTTCTAACAATGTCCAAATAAGTCTGAATTATTTAATCACGTCCACATCACCCGACCAGACAAAACCTGTCGAACAAATTGTGCTCTGCCAGCATGTCGATCGGACTGCTTTCACATCTATCCGACCCACTAGCACCCCTCCCGGCCTTATCTATCTTGGGGTCAAGGATCGCGCTCCAATTACCCACTAAAACTAGCTGCTATAGGTCATCAAGAAACGGCCCCAACTGTCGAAAGAAAGAGCGTCTCTCACCAGCGATATTGGGCGCATAAACATCGGCCATAACTAATCAGCCCTCGTCACTAGCAAAGATTGACATTCGCGTCAAGGCTGCGTCCAACTAGCAAAGAGACCACAGCGCTACAGAGGCTGCCGTATGCTGAAAAGACGACAGTCATTCTCCAGCATCCGAGAGTCCGCTGCGCAAATGAAGTGAGTCTCTTGCACAGCGACGACATTCTCACAGTGGTTCGAGAGTCCACCCACCAAGTTTTCGCACTTGCTGGGATCCCTCAGTCCCTTCATATTCACCCTGGCAAATTTTAAAGTCATCCTGACTCACAGTCCGTACTCACTGTCTACAAAGGCCTCAAAATACTTCGTCTTAAAGATGTCTCAGGAAGCCAGTACCGAGCTCAGTCGTCACTCGGCCGTCCCTTTGAGGACCAAATAGAGGGATTGATGAACATATATAGAGACTTTCCGTGAACAAAAATTTGACTTTTTTTGCAGAGTGGGATGCTCCAACTGAACATCCGAAACAGCCTGGCTGACCATCTCCAGAAATCGCCACACCTGGCCGCTGCAGTTATCGGTCGAACGGATGAAGGTGGTCACCATGGGGGCACTCTTAAAGTTTAATGGCTTTGACACTTGCACAAGGAGAAGCTTAAGTGTTTTTCCGTGCTGAAAGTCTTCTACAGCTCCGATTGCACATTAACTTTCCGCCACAAGTTCCGCGGAAATTTAACCCTTTGACTCGGCCGATTTTGTTCCATGTTTTTGGTGGAGGATTTCTCCCCAGTCTCTGAATGCGAACAAACTGAGCTAATGAAAGGGCTGGCAGGGGTCGGGGAGGAGTTAGGTGTGTGTGAAGATTGAAGCTAGGCAGCTTTTTCAGGAGAATGAGATGAAATGTGTGAGGGTTCCTCAAAATTGTTTTTTTTTTTTTTTGTTTTTTTGAAGAAGAAGAAGAAGAAGGGGACCGGGAGACCACTTTTTTGAAAATACTTTTGGATTTTCCTTCTGCGCTGTCCCTTCTTCTTTTTTGGGCTCCAGCACATGTCACTTTTATTGGTTCTTCTATTGTTGTTTCTTCTTCCTGCTTGGGGACAGGGAAGAAGATATTTCAGCTGGTGCCTTTTTGTTCAGAAGAACCTGGGTGGTCACCTTTGAGATTTTTCTAGGGTTGCAAAGGTGGACTTTTGAGTGGTTTCGGAAGATTTCCTTTTCCTTTTACCACTTGCTTGTCCCTCGGTTTCGGTGTTGATATTGCCTTCGATTTCTCGATTGGCTTCTTTGATGGACCTTTCACCTTTTTTTAGGGTAGTCCCAATTGTCTGCAAAGCCTGTCCTCAACGACAACCATCATCTACCGACCTTCTTAAATTATGGTGTCAGGGATTTCCTAGAACCCCTCCTCTTCAAGCAGACGAGTAAAGAGTAGTCTGCGTTTTCTATGCCAGCGCTGTCTTTGATGGGATTGACCTCTTCAACCCTCCCGTATTAGGTGAGGAACGAAGCGAGTACGTTTTCCAGGAGCCCGACGGGAACATTAAACACAGTTACCTTGATGCTCTGGCTACCAACTCATTCAACCGGTAGAACTTGGTAACTATGATTTTGGCCGCAAACTTCTGTGTTTCGCCTTCAGTTGGTAGCAAGAGGTCTCGTTTGGCATAACTACGTCAGCCGTAACACCAACATGAAACTCCATTTGTTTTGAGAAGCTCTCCAAACACTTCCTTTTTCAATCCAGCCAGTCTTTTTAATCTCAGATCAGTGACTATGAACAAGTCCGTATTCGTTTCTAGTTGGTTTGTTTCTACGGGGATAGGGAAGATAGTATTGCCCTGAAAGTACTGGGCATACTTGTTCACCCAATCCCACTCATAGTCTTCAGGACTTTTTCCCTTTCGCCGCCATGGGTTTGGTTTTCTGAGCTATTCATTGTTTTTAGCCTTTGTGCCGGCTCAATAGACAAGCTATCTGCGGCCGGGGACTCTTGTGCCAGAGAAACTTACAGTGAGGGAGATGTACCTCTCTCCCTAGTTTCCCAAGGGTCTTTGTGTAACGGCCTTCCTCTTTCTGACACTTCCGTACTAGTGGACGGTTTTATTCCCACTTTTTCAGAGGCCGGGGGAGTGGTCTTTTTCCTTTTTTGGCTCACCTCCATGGCTGCAGGGGCAACCGCAGAAGGTTGAACAGCTTTGATTTTACAAACACGAAACGAACAACTTAGACAAAATGGGTACCAAAACGGGTACCAAAACGGACAAAACGGATACGAAAACAGCGTCAACGAACACAAATGTCTCGTTTTACCTCCGGGGAGGGTAAAAAAAAACGAACTTGGATCAGAAACACGGCCAAAGATATGCGGTCCAATGAAAAAGCTGGAATATTGCCTTCGTGGCTTATCAAGCTTCCCAACTGACTCGACTCACTTGTCTCGTTTATCGGGCCATTCACTCTTTATATTGTCGGGGAGGGTCTATGCAGTAACTTCATGGTATATATCACCATAACACATTGATAGGACCTATCAGGTACAACCATTCCAGGTCAGAATAGACCTGGGAGCAATAGCAACAAAGCGGTACTCTACATTCCCAAATATCCAATATGGAGCCTCACCATCAGATTGTTTAATGTCATATCCAGGACACTTGTTTGGTGGGGTCTTAACTCTCTTCAGAGATGTAGTCGATGTATTCTACAACCCCGGCCGACTGGGCTGGATTTATGTAGGGAGGGAGACAGAGAGACAGAGATAGACAGAGAGAGAAATAAAAGAGAGACTGAAAACTGAATTTCACAGAGATGAGTCATTCAACTATAACTGATGAAATCATTTCATCCATTTTTAGAACAAGCAAAGTAAATTGGATTCTAATTTCTAAAATGCTTCCGAAATTGTTTTTACAAAAAATCACCAAAACTTAAAATAAAGATGATTATAACGTCTAATACAATGTTTCACTTAATACATAATTTGCCGAGGTTGAATTCATTATTTGCTTGATGTACTTGACGTAATTAAATTGTGAAGAATGTTTTCTTTTTTGTCTAACAGTATTTTGCATGATTATACTACAATCGTCTTTAATAACGGTATAAAAATCATCTCAGTGGTGAATTAAGGTTTCAACATAAATGATAGAAATTTTGGACGGAATAATAAAATTCTTGCTCAATGGACATAAATTCTAATATTCCTGCTGAAAATCCATGATGAAAACATAATTTTATATAATGTATATATAGTTTCAATATCAATTAACTAAAAGTATTTAGCCCAGTCGGCTCGGGGGTGGGCTGTAAAATATACCGACTGCTTCTTTGCAGAGGGGTAAGAACCCGCCCAACAAGTGTCCTGGATATGAGATTAAACCATCTGATGGTGAGGTTCCAGCCTTGGAAATTTTGGGAAATGCGGAGTACCCTTTTATTGCCATCGCTCCCAGGTCCGTTCTGGCCCGTAGGGATAATACCTGATAAGGTCCTAATTGTGCGTCAAATAGAACTGTTCTGATATCTAAAGTGCGTGCTTATGCTAAAATGAACTGTTTTTACACTTAACTGTGCGTAAATTCATGAGTGTGAATCATTGTAATTCGATCCACGACATCACAAATTTTGACTATCCATCGAATTCTAGGTATACGTACAAAAAAAACTTGACGCAAAAATATCATTTGTCAACTTCTCCAAGCCCTTTGACTCCCTACAAAGAGGGAAGATGGAGCCAATAATTCTTGCCAACGACCTCCCCAAAGAAACCGTCGCAGCTATAATGATGCTATATAAAAACACTAAAGTAAAAGTCCGCTCATCGGATGGAGATACACACTACTTCGACATTGTAGCAGGTGTGCTGCAAGGAGATACATTATCTCAATACCTGTTTATCATCTGCCTAGACTACGTGCTTAGAACGTCTATTGATAGGAAAGAAACAGAAGATACCCCGCAAAAACAATTACCGACGCCGACTACACCGATGACATAGCGCTTTTAGCCAATACACCCGCCCAAGCCGAAACACTGCTACATAGTCTGGAACGAGCAGCTATTGGCATAGGCCTTCATGTCAGTGTAGACAAGACGGAGTACATGTGCTTTAATCAAAGAGGCAACATCTCCACACTAAATGGTAGTTCTCTGAAACTAGTGGACAAGTTCATCTACCTCATCAACCGAGAAAGATAACCACACGCGATTACCAAAGGCATGGACAGCTATTGAGAGAATATCAGTCATATGGAAATCAGACCGCACCAATAAAATAAAACGCAGATTTTTCCAAGCAGCAGTCGTGTCGATACTACTATATGGATGCACAACATGGACACTAACAAAACGTATGAAGAAAAAGCTTGATGGCAATTACACAAGAAAGTTGAGAGAAATATTGAACAAGTTCTGGAGGCAACACCCCACGAAACAGCAGCTATACGGCCCCCTATCACCCATCACGAAAACTATCCAAGTTAGACGAATCACACATGCAGGAAACTGCGGAGAAATAAGGACGAACTCTCAAGAGATATACTCCTGTGGACCCCTTCACATGGACGAGCAAAGGCGGGGCGACCTGCTAGAACCGATATACAACGGATCTGTGCCGATACAGGATAGAGTCTTGAAGACCTCCCGGGAGCAATGAACAATAGAGACAGGTGGCGAAAGAGGATCAGGGAGATCCGTGCTGGCAGCGTGACATCATGGTGATGATGTGTGAAAATAAATGACTGATTTCTAATTGAATTGTTCGTTATACTTAACAATACTTGGAACCATTTAACTAAGTGAACAAAACTGAATCGTTTGAGATAGAACTGATTTTAACATTTTAAACTGTATACTTATGCTAAACTGAATTGTTTGAAATTAAACTGTTTTTGAAATTTTAACTGCTTTCCTATGCGAAACTAAATTGTTTGAAATAGAACCGTTTTTGACATTTAAATTGCGTACTGATGCTAAACTGAATTGTTTGAAATAGAACTTTTTCAGTGAACTTTGTGTAAACAAAAAACCATACTTATGCTAAACTGATTTGTTAAAATAAAACTGTTTATTTGTATAAAAATGGATTTGGCATTAAATAACCAACAATGTTTGATATGCCATAAAACCCAACGAAACTAAACCAAACTATAAAACATTTGGAATATAATTCAATGCACAAATCCAATATATATTTTTCATAATCAGTAAAGGAATTTTTATCGATTTTTGAAAGACTAAAGGAAAATTATATACGAACTGTTGAATACTTGAAATAATATATATATATAGTTCTCCACAGATAGACTCTTCAGTGACACGTGAGATTCTTCAAGCTGGGATCGAAACACAGCTGACTTTACGTCAGTCGGATATCTTACCCCTGACCCATCGTCATTCTCAGCCGTATTGAAGGAATTTTTTACGTATACTGTTTTATATATACGTTATCAGCCACTGGGAGTGCTCAATTCTTGAGAAGAGCTATTGGGTTTCAGCTTATGTGTACCCAGACCTTTTTCTTTACTGGAGAGTCAGTGTGTTTCCACTCTATTGACTGTTTTTTTCGACTCAGGTTTTGCCCATTTGTAAACAATTTTTGACTAAAACATTCGTCTCCGTACGCATCTCATTCTTCTGTAAATTTCATATGCTTTTTACAACTCAGCCAGCAAAAGTTTGGTGGGGTCTGTTCAAGCCAGAAACGACCTGTCTGATTTGATACTATATTGAGTAACCTCAAAACAAATGTTTTTGAATGATTAAAATAATTTTTGCTATAAGTCAATTCCAAATAATGCAGAGTTTACAATGATGTTTTGCTTTATAAAAAAAAAAAAATTATTGAATGACCTAAGAATCTAAAAGTGTTATAATTTGATTATGATACAATTTCCGACCACTGACAATAGTCAGTTAAGGGTTATTATGCATAAATAATATACATGGAATAATAAATGATATACATAATAGAGTAAAGGGAGTGGTTTTGCTGTGGGAGCTATGAACAAAAGAAGCGGATTGCGTTATCATCTAACATAATATTTTAGGAGTATATAAGTTATCTTAACTTTCTACAACCATCGAATTTGTTTTCACATGGTTTTAAGATCGTTCACAGATGAATAAATAAACCTGAAATTTTGGGTCCCGTTCGAGAAAACTCCGTCTCAGGTACTTGAAATGCTTCAGCAATTATATAAAGATTACATCTTGTTACAAACACGTGTTTTTGAGAGGCACAAAAGGTTAAAAGAAAGATCAGAGGAGGTGAAAGATGACTCTAAGAGTTGGAAACTTTCAAAACGGGCAAAGCAGATGGTGTGTGGAAATCGTCGATTCACTTTTTGAATGATCACAAATCAGCTGGATATGAAAGATGACAGTGTTTGATTATAAAGTAAGTAAGATTTGATTATATCATCAAAGTAATAAAACTGGATGCGTTAAGCATCCGGCAGTTCCTGGTCGAGAGAAACACCGCTGTACTAGAAAAATTTACCAATTCACTTGATCTTACTCTGCGTGAATTTTTTCCCCACGCTCAGCGGGATCACCAAGGGGACTCGTTTTTAAGGCGTGGAGGTCATCAAGAAGGCCGTAACGATGGAGCTGAGGGGTATCACAGAAGAATCCTTCCAATAGAGCAAAGAACTGTACGAATTTTGAGGATAAAATTCGTTTCAGAGGTTTACACGTTCGAAATAAAGAATTTTTTATAAATATTTTTGAAAGGATAAAAAAAATTGATAAACGATATGGCAAGTGTGTTGAAATGCTGGATGAATATGTGGAATAGTATACACACACACACACACACACACACACACACATATATATATATATATACGAGGATCATTAAATAAGTTTCCAGACATTTTTTCGTATGGGCACTTTTATTGATAGTACACACATGAAACTCTCGTCCTCTTCGAAGTAATCTCCTCCGGCTGCAATGCACTTGTTGTGCCGTTCCAACAACTTCTGAAAGGCTCCATGGAAGTCCTCTTGTGTGAGCGTGTCAATGACCTTCGTCACAGCTTCTTTCATCTCTTCAATTGTCTCATAACGACAGCCTCTGAGCTTAGGGAATAAGCAAAAGTCACAGGGATCAAGGTCTGGGCTATAGGGAGGGTGAGGAACTGTCTTGATACCCATCTTGGTCAAATAGTCTGTGACAAGGATGGAGTTGGGCATTGGTGCATTGACCAGGTGGAAATGCCACTGAGCCGATTTGAAGAGTGCTGGCGTCTTCCGACGGAATCTCTTCCTGAACTCCCTTAAAACCTCAACATAGTAACCTTAACCCTAACCCTAACCCTTTAGCCAATCAACTCAGGTGTATTGAACTCCTTACTCCTCCCACATCTCTCATCATCCCTCACAGACTCCCTGCCTTCCTAGAACCTCTTATGCCACTCAAAAACTGATGCTCAATTCATTCAAGATGCTCCAAAAGCAGTCTGAAGTATTCCATACCTTTCTGTGGCATTTTTTCCAAGTTTAAAACAGAATTTTATTGCATATCGTTCTTCTAAAGTGTCCTCTCGTCCTGATTGCATGTTTGAAATTCACCAGCTGTGACAATCAGGCTTTAGTAGGGGTGTATTCCTATTGCTGCTGTAGCTGTTCATTTGAACCGGAAATAATAATTGGTCAGTCATC
>OY757904.1:3011512-3217377 GCA_963585895.1 Sepioteuthis lessoniana | reverse complement strand
CTCCGAATCGTTACTGACGGGCACTACGTATTTCTACGGTCTCAATAATCGAACCAAAAAAGTGAATAAACAGTAGAAGGTACTAGATTTAAGATGAGTTGAGTTTTGTGTTTGTCTTCCCTCCACCAATAAGATTATCATAATTATCAGTAGCAGCGACTGTACTTGTCAGACGCTTAAACTTCACAGATAGTAGTTTTTGTTAACAAGACCACATTTGTCTTTGTATGTCTAAGGTGAAGTATACTTCAACATTAATTGTTGATATTTACAAATCATGAAGAATTGAAAGTTATCTATCACTTCCAACAGATGAAGTAATACAAACTTTCGTACTCCAAATAAAGATTATAACAATCGAATCATATTGTAATGATGTAATTGCTTTCCCCCAATGAACCTGGTGAATGGGTGTGTGACCGACAATACAGATTCAACCAGGAGAACTGTCGTGCTGGATATGAGAAACGGTCATACGATAATTAGAGGATTTTTAAAAAGACTCAGTCAGACAGTAACCGACAAAGGACAAGTAAAGACTTAAATTTTGAAACTAACGACCCACCAACTCCGTATTCAAGTCAAAATTACAACTTATTGTCTTCCTTATTTGAGACCAATCTAAAAGGAGGTTGAAACACGAGCATAAAGTGAATAGCATATTTTCTTTGACATCGTTTCTGACCTTTCTTTCTTCTGAACTCGTCATCATCTCTTGATTTTGACTTTGTTGAAACCCCACAACCCAACAACATACTTTTTTGATATTAGATTTCTTGGCTGGTTGGTTGGTTGGTTGTGTTTAATGCCATATAAACCATTGTTGATAATGTAATGCTAAATCTTGTCTATTCATATACATATGATTTATACATGAATATTTTGTAGTTAACATTATTTTAAAACGTACCCGTGTTCATTCGTTTGCACACAGTTAAATGGTTTCAAGTATTCCTATCTAATACTAATAATTTAACATCATTCATTTTTTGCACACAGTTATGGTTTCAAGTATAGTAATGATTAACATTTTCATTTGATCCATAGATGGGACCCAATCAGATACTACCACTCCTGGTCAGAGTGGACTTAGGTGTAATGCCAATGAAGGGGTACTCCATATGTACCATAACGGTACCAAATTGAAGATTGTAATGTTACTGCACCGAGTAGGACGTTGTACCATTGCATACCAAATGTATATCTTCGCATAGGCTTTTTTACAACCTCTCGTGAGAAAAGGAGACAAACACACTAAAATCTGTCTTAGTTCACTGACAGAAAAGTTTATTCACAACTGCACTTTTTAAGTAGTCGTCAGGAGAAAAAAAACATGAGTCGCCCACATTAGCTGGACAAAAAGAAACAGCATATCATGAGGAGAGAAAGAGAGAAGCCTTGAATTTTCTTTCTAGTTTTCTGTTGTAGTTCTAACGTTCTTGTGAGCAGGTTTCGTCTCTACAGGTTCACGTCTGATGTGAGGCCCCGTTTTCGGAGATCATCCCCAAAATGGAGGCCTCAATTTTCGTCTCTCTTGACATTGTCTTTGGCTAGTGTTCACTTCTCTTCTTTACCTCATCATGTCTCCAAACCAACAAACCTGAGTCGTACCCTTACTTCCGCCTGGTGTCGGGGGGAGTACATCTCCGTTTCTAGTGGTCTCACACCTGTGCAGAAGATTTGGGCCTCCATTTTTTGTTTTTGGGGGGGTTTCCTAGTCATCTTTAATTACCATAGTCATTCACCCGTGACTGGCCGACCTACAAAAAGTGGCCTGACTTACCAGTGGTCATCTGGCCGTTCCAAAGACTCTGTCTACTTTTTCTTATTATTTTTTCTTCTCTCTCTCTCTCTCTCTCTCTCTCTCTCTCTCTCTCTCTCTCTCTCTCTGTCCTTCCAATTTACCTCCTGTCACTTTCTAACTTCGACTCTCCACATCACGTTACAAATATCACGTTACACATATACCCTAAAGCTCTAGGTATGGATCTTCCCCATCTGATGGTTTTGAGTCAAAAACTGCACTCGTTAGTGGGTGGTCTTACCCTCTCTTCAGATATGCTTTTGGTATATTCTACAGCCCCGTCCCCACTGCCGACTGGGCTTAAGATTTTTTGGCATGTATCGTCATTAAATGTGTCGTGTACATATAAACTTTTAGAGCCATCCAAATTTGATGCAATACCTCACAGGCTTTTAAGCGTATCATCATCTGCTTACGTAGCAAGATAAACAGAAATTATCCAGTTCCTTCCACCTCGTTGCGGGCATGACACAATCATCAGGGGACAGCCATAACTCAATCTGTTTTAGTGGGAAATGTGTTGATTCATGTATCTCTTAATATGAAATGCTCAAATCTTTATATACTTGCGTGGAAGTGTGTAGGTGTAAAGTGACCTTTTGAATTTGTTTATGTTCTATTTTGTACTAAATAGCAAAGCTTTCAAGGATGGTTAAAAAACAGACTTTGGGCTTTCAACTCAAAAATTATGTCAATAGTTAAGTAGTAAGGTATTAGATAACAGCGAATGGCACACCGTGGTTTATACAGTACAAAGGATCAGTAAACTACTATAACATAATGATACACCTACTCATGAGAATTTGAGTATGTATGTGTGTGTGTGTGTGTATGTGTGTGCGCGCGGGCGCGCCTATGTATGTGTGGGATTGTTTTGTATGACATTTAATTGGTGTTTTTATGGTATTTTAAAAGAATTTTCATAGCCTTTTTCCAAAACGGTTGCTAAAAATGTAATTCGAAACTATAAGGAATTTCAACAAAAAAAAAAGAAAAATATCATATAAAAATTAAAAAAAAAAAAGAAAAATATCATATAAAAATTAAAAAAAAAAAAAAGAAAAATATGGCAGAGCAAATTATACCTTTTTTTAGAAGGTCACTAAACTAAAAAAACGTTGAAGTTTTATTTATAACATTTGATATGGAAACTTATTTTACCAACAGACGCGTTGTATTCAATGCAGAACAATTCCATATAACACATCACTCAATAAGTCTCGGGCCTAATTAATAAAACAACAAATTTTAGGCAAAATTCGACTTTATTCATTAACAGTCTCCTTCATTGGAGATAGACTGATTCCAATACTTCTCAAACAATCCAATGCCTTCTGGTATTAATTCTTCATTGGAGCCAAATCTCTTTCCCTGGAGCATTCTTTTGAGGTCTGCAAACAGCCAATAGTCGCTGGGGGCCAGGTCTGGAGAATAGGGTGGGTGCGGAAGCAATTCGAAGTGCAATTCATGTTATTTTGCCATTGTTGCGATCGACTTGTGACATGGTGCATTGTCTTAGTGAAAGAGCACTTTTTTCTTCTTCATTTGTGGCCGTTTTTTGGTGATTCCTTCCTTCAAACGCTCCAATAATGCTATATAATATTCGCTATTGATAGCTCTTCCTTTTGTAATATAATGGCCGAGGGATTTCGGTTCATGCCTTTGGGTTTAGTTAGGCTGAGAACCTTTCGGCTCAGCACATGGGTTAGTTAGGTGCAACATTGATGCAGGTGTTAACGCGGGCGCGCGCAGATGTGTCACTCAGAGATGTCACAATAGCCCGAGAAAAGAAATGGGTGACGGAGTGCGAATGACGTCACGCACCGGAAGCGCGCAGAGGATTTTAGGAATTTGAAGAAAGTTAAGAGAGTTGAAACAAAACAGTGGACGAGACGGTCGACTTTCGGGCTCGCAGCGGCGAGACGAATTTGCGCGCCATGGGTGCCGCACGAGATAGGGGCTATATGATAAAGATAGAATAGTAAGATCGTGTCTCTCTCCTTATGTCGAAACCTTTAACTCAAAAGTAATAAAAAGGTTTCGTACCTGAACAAAGAAGTCGTTACGTGTTTTCGAATTTCGAGATTCCTATGTTCTATCTATATATGTAATGAACGTCCCATGTACATTTCGTATATTCATGTATTTGGCCATGGTACACTTTCTCGATTAACAAAATACCTTGTGCATCCAAAAATACGGAGACCAAAACCTTGCACGCTTTTGTTTGTGTCTTTGGTCGCTTTAGACGGTTTTCACGTACTGCTGTCCACGCAGCTGCCAGCCGATTTGATTCTGGATTGAAGTGGTGGATCCATGTTTCATTCATTGTCACATATTTACGCAAAAACCTCTTTTTTTGCGTTGAAACAGTTGCAAACAACGTTCTGAATCGTCGACGCGTTGTTGTTTTTGATTAGCTGGGAGCAAATGCAGTACCCACTTTGAACACAGCTTTCTCATTGACAAATGTTCATGCAAAATGGTGAATTCATTGCCTTCTGATATCTTCAACTCCTCAGATATCTCACACAACTTCAATTTACCATCGGCTAAAACGATTTTGTAGAGTTTTTGGTGTTTTCCGGGACAACTACCGAATTTGGACGACCTGAGCATTCATCATCATTTGTGTCTGTACTACTGCGTTTAAAGTCAGCATACCATTTCTTAAGCGATTCTTCCGACAGAGCAGAGTCCGAATAACACTTATCAAGCCATTGCTTTGCATAAATAGTATTTTCCCCATCAGAAAGCAATGCTTTGTCAACACACGAAATTCAGATTTTTCCATTGTTTTGAAAATTTGCAACAGTAGCTTCAATTAAATAACTGTAATTTGTAAACTAATAATCCGATGGGCTCAAATTTTGACATGTGCAATTTGAAGGTTAGTACTTTATGAAAATGTTATGGATTTTTATCACTTGCGCCAGTGATACGTCAGGCCCGATACTAATTGATTTATATACTTGTCTCAACTGTGACATCCTAGTGATCAAACCTTTCTGGTAAACTATTTCCCTAAATCAGTGAGTTCCATCTCATATCTTTCAAACAGAGAAGAGCAGCCTGTCTTGAAAATCAGTATTCAAAATCCAAGTCTTGAGCAACATATCCTAACCTCTGACTTTGGTGGCAAATGGATAACTGTTTTAGCTACTAGAAAAGTCCTGATATTTATTTTGCTTAGCTTGAGAAAAGATTAGATCATCGGGAAATTCAGTGAATATCGAATTCATTACATTTTCGAATGGTCTACGGGCTAAGCTTGTTAGCGATGATACGATAAATGTTCAATCAATATTTGTGTTTCCCTTATTTTGACATTAAGCTTCATGTCTTTGTTAAAGGTCAAAGACTTGCCTCCAAACAACATAACATATACAGAAAAACTCGCTCATCTATCTATTTATAAGTTTGAACGCAGTGAAAAGCAGAGTTCTTGAAATAGCTCCGTTCGTTAAGACTTCAACTATTACATACTTTATAAACTCTTGACCGTAACTTAGTCGTTTATACCAACTTTAAGTGGATGTGAGAAAAAAATCACCTATGAATAAATACGGATAGAAAAATCAAGTGAAAACTGAAATAACAATTCACTGACAAAGTCTAACAGATATTAATATCTAATGACATATAAATATAACAGACGACGACTTTTAATAAAATAACAAGTGTAAATGAACACCGGGCTTCTGTCGTAGAGTAAGTATTAGTCATCTTCATTTGTACTTGATTCTTAAATGGTTCCTCAAAATTAAAATTTAGTGTCAAAGTTTCATATCGATATAAATCCGACTTTATTAAATGACTAAAAGTCCTTATAGAGGCATTGTGGAATGGAAGAATTTTGAAAGCATGATCACATGCAGACAAACTTTATCTTTCCCAACAGTCAATTTCTTTCAGAAGAATACGATATCACAGTCGGTAGTCAGAGTGAAGAAAGTTAAATAAAGCAAATTTTATTCATGTATGTTTGTAAGATGTTCTAATGTTATATCTATTTCAAACCTTATTCTTATGTTGGGTCTAATTTTCCCTTTTTAGTATCTTCCATTACAATAAGGGATGTCGTAAAAGCATTTTTGTTGTTTTATTCCCTGTGGTTTTGTTTGGGATCGAGGAACACAGAAAATGCTTGGTCTAACCTTCCCAAAGGGGAAGATCAAATCTCAGCCGAATCAGCTGTCTGCCCACGTTGTGAATTTTCAATACAAACAACTACATTCAGTGTTTACGCCGAAAGCCGAAATAACCGGACTGGTTGGTCATTCAATAATTATAAAAAATTTTAAAATTGAAGTCCAGAGAACGAACAAACACGGAGTTGAATTATGAAATAATAATGTTTTTAATCAGAGAATTAACAATTAACAATCACAAAATAATCGTTGTTTTGCGATGTTTCAGACCCGTAAATACAACCAGAGTGTCTCGGAATCAAACCCCTATCTTGCGGCGGTCAGTCTAGGTCCACGGTCAGTCTTTCTCCCTTAGACTCACTAAGTATTCTCAATGCGTTACGGTAATCATATCTTCAGCAGTGTGTGATGATCTGGTTATCACCGAGTCTGGTGCAAGGCTCTTGCAATAAGAGCGTAAAGTCAACTCCACGAGGTCTCTTGCCGCAATGCCAGCAGTTGACCTCACTTCCTCTTCAACGTTGTTTTGGGTTGGCTGTTTCTCCGATGACGATATTAACTTTGCTTTCCATCTTTCTCTGGTTAGAAAAATCAATTTTAATGTTTTTGTAATTTTTCTGTGAGCCAAAATTTAAACCATATTTCTCTCTTCCTTCTCATCGTGACAATATATTGCATCACTCTTAAAAAAATACAATGTACTGATTTTATTCTTCAAAGATCCGCACTGCTTATTGCTCCTTGCTTTATAGAAATAAAACAACATGTCTGGCTCTTTAGAAAAACATCCCGCTTTTCCAATGTTCCATTATCTCGAATTATAAAAACATTCCCTCTCGATTTATCAGCGTACCTCCCCAACCTTCTAAAATTAACGCCGAATAGTATTTCTGGCAGGCTAGACTCTGTCGCCCCAATCTGCTCAATCTGCCCTGTTTCAATCGTGCCAACTCTTCTGACTTACGGTAATTTTTTTTTTATCAGTTTCCTTACCCCACCTCAGGTTTTTTGATGGACAATATTCCATGTTACCATTCTACGATGTCAACTTTGTTGTCACTAACATAATTCTCTGGAGTATCCGAAACAAAGAGTCTCCTTTTTTAGGATTTTAATATATTTTAATCGTTTTTAAAATACTTTATAATGCTTTCCAAAACAATATATATATATATATTTACATACACACATACACACACACATACACACACACACACACACACATATATTTTTTTTCCGTTCAGCTACCTCTTTTACGCACCTACTTTCCCCACATATTTATTGGTTTCTATTTTTATTGAAGGATCCAAAAATTCGTTGTACAATTTGCAATTATAATTTTTCTTGCTTCTTTGTAGTTAAAACTCTCCCACGTTTATATCAACCAGTCTTATATAAAACTGTCAACATTATTTCTAGTGTGTAAGACTCTGTATTTTTATTTGTTTTCTAATCAGCTTTCAAAAGAACTCGAAGGCCTTAGTGTAATTCCGTGATCATTGCTTCTGAGAGAAAAGATTAAAGTTGAAAAAAATAAAATAAGAACAAAACAGTATTATGTTATAATAATACTCGTCAGGCTACCGGATTAAAACTATTAAGATGACATGCAAGAGAGAAAGTCGTTTAGTAACAAAAAAAAAAATATAATTCGTTTGAATTCGAATCAACATGTCCAGTCAAGAAGCAATAAAGCTACATTTAATTATGAATTTACAATATGAATGTTATTTATAAGGTTGAAAAAATGATGCTCTTAATACACAGTTTAAAATCAGTTTAGAAAATGCACAAATGGTAGATCAATTTCATAGAAAGCCATCTCTTTTGTATATTTTGGTGAACGCTCAAATGAATTCCGTTAACAATTATGAATGCGAAACTTGAGCAATTCTGAAATGTACAAGAGGCCGATGTTTCATGCTGCAATCCCGGTTGGAAGAATTGTTTTGAATTATTAGGTTGATGCACAAGTTTGTACTAGTATTCTTTGTACAATATTTGGAAAATCTTTGAAGTGTTTAAAGTTGACTCAACTCTTTATTGCTTGTTTTTGGATGCTATTGTTGGTGAAAAAAGTAATTTGACTTTCACGAAAATTATAACTAAATATAAAGTGTACATCCAGTACTTATAATGCTTACTGTTTTCGGCAGCAAAATCAAAAAAAAAAAGTTGGATAACTGAACCTTATGCTAATTTGGTAATAAAACAGTGAATGAAGGGGATGAAAAGGGTTTACGAATTTTTAAAAAGCAAATTTGAGTTTAAGGAGAATGAATATTCTGGAATAACTCGGAAGTTAAAAAGCCAAGCCCAACGTTGCACTCTTGCGCTTCCTGTTGGTGATATTGCACGGTCCTCTTTTAAAAGCCCAAGCAGTGGCTTGTGGTCTGTCATGATGATACATTCGCGACCCTACATATATTTATGGAATTTGGAAACTCCAAAAATGACTGCTAGCCCTTCCCGTTCTATGAATGTGTAATTCCGTTCTGCCCTTGATAATATCCTGGGGTCAACATAAATCGGTTTTTCACTTCTGTTTGGTATTATATGCGATAAGACTGTACACACACCAACTGGAAATCCATCCACAGTCATAATAAGTTTAAGTTCAGCATTGTAATAAACCAAAACATTAGTTGATATTAGCAACCTCTTTGATTGTTCAAAGGCATTTCCATGGAATTCCTTTTTGTAATAATTTGTACTATGGAGCCAGAACAGTACTGATATTGTTTAAATAATGGCGATAGTAAGTCAAAAAAGCTAAGAAAAAAAAACTAGGCAGTTCCGATAGGGGTGAGTGCTTTGCGAATTGCATTAACCTTCTCTTGAGTTGGGCGGATTCCTTCTGCATCAATACTATGACTCAGATATGAATTCAATGACTTTTTGAATTCACATTTATCGCCTCTAAGGTGGAGCCCAGCCTCTCGTAATGTCTTTAACACTGCACGCAGGTTACTATTATGCTCTTCCATAGTTTGTCTTGAAATTTGAATGTTGTCAGGATAATTGACTGTCTTTTGGTATTCCTTTAATTAGTTAGTCGATAATTCGTTGAAATACTCCTGGTGAAGAAGCAATAGCAAAACACAACAGAGTATACATAAAAAGACCTTTATGAGTATTTATCGTCGTTAGTCTCAATGACTCTTCGTCCAGAAAAACCTGTAAAAAAGCGTCATTCAAATCCAGTCTCGTAAGATAATGCAACCATCCCTCGAGACTTTAGAACTCAGGTTATCTATATTCGAAATCGAATACTTGTTTATTCGGAATTGGATACTTGTCTATCTGCAAAACAGGATTAACAGTGTGCTTAAAATCCCCACAAATCTGAACGTGACCATTTCTCCTTAAAACTGAGACGATATGTGAAGCCTATTCTGAAAAATTAACTGATTAACGGAGGTAGCAACCATTCAATCAAGTTCAGTTTCAACTTTCTCCCGAATCGTTAATGGTACTGTTTCGCCTTCATAAAACGTGTGGCCCAATTTTGCTTAATGTCCAGTTTCCCTATAAAGTTTTTAATGTATCCAAGCCTGGTTTAAACAGTTCTTAAAATTCCTTATTCAAATCGGTTCGCTTAATTTGGTTGCAGGTAGCAGATAGATTAATTGGCAAACTTTCCAGCCAATCCCTTCCAAGAACACTTGATCTCGATCCGGGTAAAACCAACACTCTTAAATTATACGTTTTTCCTTTGTATTTGACATTCAGGTTAGT
Organism: Sepioteuthis lessoniana; assembly: GCA_963585895.1. Classification (NCBI taxonomy): domain Eukaryota; kingdom Metazoa; phylum Mollusca; class Cephalopoda; order Myopsida; family Loliginidae; genus Sepioteuthis; species Sepioteuthis lessoniana. The sequence goes on along the minus strand of OY757904.1, from coordinate 3,207,684 downwards.
CACTCCCTTCGGTATAATGACCTCACCGTAATCTCTGTATTATCCTCTTTTTAGAAAGCCTCGTTTTCAGTAGTTCGTTAAATTGTTTCTCGTTTACCATTGACGATGAACATCCAGTCTCGATTTCCATTTCACAACTGATTCCATTCAACTCGTGCTTACACACGTAAAGTTTAAGTGTACAGGAACTTGTCATATATAAGGGTATATCGTATATGTCGTGCTCTTAAATGTAGAGTGACAGACTTTCCCGTCGTTCATTTTTGCACTGTCTCGAAAAATGTTTTTTTTCTTTTGACATTTAAAACAAATTTTTCCCCATGCTGGACACTGTATACGTCTCTCGTGCCACGCAAAACACAAACTTTTTCACTTTTGTATCTCAGTTGAAATCTATTTTGTTGGCACATTTTATGTAAGTCCTCCCTATCTTTGTTCTTTGTGTGAGCCACATCAGCAGTCATCAATTCGATGGCCTGAGCCATTTTATAAACTTCTTCAAGTAACATGTCCTCGGACAACAATCTTTCTTGTATTTTCTCATCATTTAAACCACACACACATTTGTCACGTGATGCTCTTTTTAAAAATGTCCCAAATTCACATGTAGATAATAAATGTTTTTGGCGAAAAAAAAGAAATTAGAAACGGACTCAACGTCCTCTAGTTTGGCATTATAAAACCGGTAACTTTCTGCAATCAAGAGGACTTTTGGCTTTAAATTCTTTAGCAACAAATGTTTTATTTCCTCAAACGACTGCTCACTTTGTACGTCTTTTCTCCGACAGTGCAGAGCAAAATTGCTTTGCATTTTTTCTCTGTTTGAGTGCCATATAGGATATCATTTGCGATGAAAAACTGTTCCATGCAGTTCAAGTAAATCGAAACGTTTCTCGACTCAATGTAGAATTCATCCACACGTCTGAGTGTTGGCATATTTTTAAGTGAAAAAAATCCTCGTTTCCAAATGTTCCAGTTTGCCTTTGCAAATACTCGTGAATAACAACAACAACGTAATCGAGTTTTACTCAAGAGGGCAGAATGACCACTTACGCCCTTTTATTATAACCAGTCAAACATGTCGGAAACGATATTTCCATTTCCTAAAACAATATAAAACAAAAACAAAATTTACTTTAACTTAACATAGAATTCATTCTTTTTAAATTCTTTTTGTCAACTGTCTCTAAGATGGGGGAAAAGAAATTGGGTGAAGAAGGCGGAGAGCATAAAAAATAAGGTAGAAAGAAGAAATATATGTGGCTTTAAGTTTTCCTCCAAATTTTTAAATATATATTTTTGTAAGCTCGGAAGCAGCTGTCTAAAAAAATGATAATTCTGTCTTTATTTAACAACCTTCAATTTTTTGTAGTGAGAAAAAAAAGAGAAAGAGAGAGAAACCAAATTATATGTTTTTTTTATATTTATTTTTATTTTTAAATTATATATTTTTGTGATTTTTCTGAATTTTACTTACGTCTGAATTTCCTCCAAAAATTCATATTACAAAATAAATCAATCTCCATTACATAGTCACGATTAAAAGTAAAAAAGGAAATGTCAATTTAATTTAGAATTTTAACGATATTTCATTCAATTAAACACCAGTCATTTGTTTACACACAACTGAATGAGAAAACACTTCTATTTCAAACAATTCAGTTTAGCATGTCAACTAAGTTAAATAGTTCCAACTATTGCAAACGTATCACTAACAATTCAATTAAACATCAGTCATTTGTTTACACACAGTTAAATCTAAAAAAACAGTTCTATTTCAAACAATTCGGTTTAGCATAAGTACACAGTTTCAGTGTCAAACAGCAATATTTGACCCATAGATACGACCTTAGCAAGTGCTTGCACTCCTGGTCACTCTGGGAGCGATGAAGGGGTACTCCGCATTACACCAAACATTACTGGAGCCTCACCATCAGATTGTTTAGTGTCATATCCAGGAAACTCGTTTGGGGACTCTTACCCTTCTGCAGAGATGTATTCAGTGTATTCTGCAGGCCCAGCCGATTGGGCTACTGTAAGATTTTATTTCTTCTCTCCGACAGTCTCAACACGATTTTTTTTTTTTTGAGAAGAATAGTCGCCATAATATTTTAACTTAACAATGTTAAGAAAAAGATTCAATAAGACAGTGAGAAGGGTGGGATCTTTTGAAAATAATGTCCAGAAGGACAGAAAAATTAATCTTTTTAGACTTGCATTCATTTTTTCTAATTTATTTGGTTCCACTTCAAGTGTTGTATATATATATATATATATATATATATATATATATGTGTGTGTGTGTGTGTGTGTGTGTGTGTGTGTGTGTGTGTGTGTGATAAATAAACCATTATGAGTCATATTGTTCTTTAATTATTGGTAGTTGTTTTCTAATTAAACCGTAGAATCATCCCAAATTCATGTATTAAAATATTACAAATTATGATAGTTGGTTGTATGAAAAATAATGAACGATTTTATATTTATATGTTTAAAGAATATATGCATTTTATTTTACTGATTCTTATACAACTAGAAACATCAACAAATCTGTTACGTAATGTCAAAAACACGCATAAATTTCACACGAATATTTTCCAGGTGGTTTTTGTCAGTTCTTTCAATTTAGTGATAAATATCAATTACATAGATTAGAAATTCTACAGTGGAAATTTCAGATCAATTTGCAGTTAATAACTACGTATTTGGCAATAGACTTACAACATTTTTGTTTGTTTGTTGTTACTTTTGTTTGCCTTTTAATTAATTACAATGTAAAACTGCGTCGAGAATAAAGTAAAAGTGAGGTGAATAAATAATGTGTAAATTTAGGATGCATTGATGTTTTCTGCCAGATATTAATTGAAACGTGAATCTTAAAAATGTACAAGTTGTAAATAACTTAAGTGAAAATGTACAAGACAAACTGTTCGAAATTTGGACAAAAAAACTTATGTTTAAAATTTCAAAAATTTCAGATTCGAAAAAATGAAAAGCTAACAAATTCACAAAACTGAAAAAAATGTTATTTTTAAATTTACCTGTTGTTGTATTTTATAATTTTGATCGACTTATTTCTTTTTCGTTGACATAAAAATATTAACACAAGCTGTTTTAAATTTTATTGATAATGTCGTTTTTTATAAAAAAAAAATTTATCGGTTGTTGATTTAAAAATAGTAAAATAGCCTGAATTTTCAAGGCAAGAAAAATGATTAGCTTCGTGTGATAGTTCTAAAATTACAAAGAGGTTGTAATCCTTATAAGTTTAAAAGATTTAGAAAAGTCAAACAAAAGAAAATCAGGGAGAAATAAATACTCGAACCATGATTAAATTTCAAGATCTTATTTATAACTCATATTAACAGACGGAAAGTGGAACGGTAGACACTATGAAAGAAATTTAAGAATTTTTAAAAAGCTCTTCTTGACGTATTAATACAAATATTTTATTCTTACGGGGTGCATACGATAAGTTTCCAGACTTTTTTCCTATGGGCACTTTTATTGATAGTACACACATGAAACTCTAGTCCCTTTCGAAGTAATCCCCTCCGGCTGCAATGCACTTGTTGTATCGTCCCAACAACTTCTGGAAGGCCCTATGGAAGTCCTCTTGTGTGAGTGTATCAATGACCTTCGTCACAGCCTCTTTCATCTCAATTTCTAATAACGACAGCCTCTGAGCTTAGGGAATAACCAAAGGTCACGAGGAGCAAGGTCTGGACTATAGGGAGGCTGAGGAACTGTCTTGATGCCCATCTTGGTCAAATAGTCTGTGACAAGGATGGAGTTGTAGACTGGTGTATTGTCCTGGTGGAAACTGGTGCCACTAACCCGATTTGAAGAGTGCTGGCGTCTTCCGACGGAATCTCTTCCTGAACTCCCTTAAAACCTCAAAATAGTAACTCTAACCCTAACCCTAACCCTTTGACCTATCAACTCTGGTGTATAGACTTCCTTACTCCTCCCACACCTCTCATCATCCCTCACAAACTCCCTGCCTTCCTTGAATCTCTTATTCCACTCAAAAACTGATGCTCGATTCATGCAAGATGGTCGAAAAGCAGTCTGAAGCATTCCATACGTTTCTGTGGCATTTTTTCCAAGTTTAAAACAGAATTTTATTGCATATTGTTCTTCTTAAGTGTCAGATTGCACTTTTGAAATCCACCAGCTGTGACAATCAATTCCTGCTGCAGCTGTTGATTTGAACCTGAAATCATAAAAATTGGTCAGTCATCTCATACGATGTATAGCAATAATATAGTGAATTGTCAAGAGTCTACGACAATTTTAAATGCCCATACGAAAAAAGTGTGGAAGCTTATCGTATGCACCTCGTATATCCCTCTTTTGTGATAAGGTATAATCATTTATTCGCACACAGTTATTTGGCTTCAATTATTCCTATCTAATAATAATGATTCAAGGAATTAAATGGCCACAAGTGACTATTTCGATTTAATAATAATCATTTGTTTGCACCCACTTGAACTATTCCGACGTTATATTCGGAATTTTTACGCAATTATATGGTTTCAAGTTTTTCAAGCAATTATATGGATTTATGTATATAATAATTGTTTTTTTTCATAGAATCACACTCGGTTAATTTTTTAATTCCTATCTACTACTATTTCTTACCAATTCCGATTGACTGCTCATAATTTCCAAAAAGACCAATTTTTACCCAAAACAGATTCTCTCACAACAGATTAAGGAGTAATTGCAACAAATGTGCACTTTATGCTCCAAGGAGCTTCAGAATAGCTGTATGACCATTAGATGCAGTTCCATGTAATATCCAGAACACCCATTTTTGTTGGATTTGCTGTTGATGCACTCAGTCTCACCAACAGGGCGTATATATATATATATATATATATATATATATATATATATATATATATATATATATATATATATATATATAAACTGTTGTTGATCTCAAAAAGCAAATCAGTAGGACAGCAAATGATTTCAAATTTTGATTTATAGAGAAATTCCATGACAAAGAAAATACAGATGACTCCCTGGTAAAAAATTAAATCCATTTTTTTTTTTCATAACAAAGATAATAGCTGTGAGTTAAGCTCATTCTTCGAAAATCCCGAGAAAATTAACTGAAAACTAAAAGATATACAGGAAGACAAAGACATAATTATAAAAGAATCAAAGGAAGCGCAGTAGTTATTTTAAATAAAATATATTACAGAACAAAATCCAGGAAATACAAAGGGATGGAACGAACAATAGACAATGATATCATATAAAAAAAATTACCAAATTCTGAACTATACACAATGAAATATTTACTAAAGAAAAGAGGACTTCCTAACTAACTACATCCCAAAAACTAGCTATTTTTACGGATTACCAAAAGTCCACAAGGCTGAGGAAATTATAATCGAGTATATAATAAAAACTTAAATACCGAATGTGAAATAATTGGCAGACCTATTCATTTAATACACACACACACACACACACACACATATATATATATATATATATATATATATATATATATATATATATATATATATATACTTTTTTGGCCTATTATATTCATATATTAATTTTTTTCTTTTGTAAGATTTGCAATACTTTTTTATTATTTCCTGCAATGAGAAAATACCATAAGCAGATGCAAAATTTCTCAAGGTAATACAGAAAATGCTGAAAAAGCAACGAAAAAAATCTCAAGAAAAAGAAAGAAAGAAAAGTCAATGCAAAACTGGACGCGATAAAAAAAAACCCTAAAAGCTTCGGATTTACAGAAAATGAAAGCAACGCAGAACTATTTGCTCATTATTTTGGAAAAAAAGACATTATGGATACTTACGAGATATGGGGAAACATGACATTTAGGGAGAAACCTATAAAACTAGGGTACAAAAACTTCGGGTATGGAGGAATCTCTTAAACCAGAAGAAAAATGCATTTTATAATGCTATCAAAAGTAAATCAATGACTAAGATCTACGACAACTCTTTTAAGATCGAAGATATGTATCTGGTGATGGAATTCTGAAAGTCATAGAACCGAACAGAGAAGAACAAAATAAAAAAGTGAATTAAATGTCACTCCCCCTCATAAAGATGATATAGCATAAAACTATATATTTCAAGACTATGTTTTAGGAAACTGAAGAAATCCTCACTGAAATAAGAAGAAAAGTACTGATGGAGAAATATTCCGCACCATCAAAAGGATGCACAGAAAAATAAAAAATAAAACAGGGAATAGAAACAACGTGCAAAAGAGAAATAAATTCTTACAATTATGTAAGAGACAGATTGACTAACAACAGATCAAACGTCAGAAAACTATCAGCTAAATTATCAACGTATTACTAATATTAACACTTTGTAGAGATGGAAGGCAGGAATGACAATATTCCAGAAGTATCGACCACTGTACATGGGCCAACAGTTTCGAAACTGACAATTACAATGACAACAGGATATAAAAAAGATGTATTACGATTTGGCATTAAATTCTGCCCTGTCCCCAAAATTAATTGGACACATTTAAATGTACAGTAAAGAAGAAGAAGAAGAAGAAGAAGAAGAAGAAGAAGAAGAAGAAGAAGAAGAAGAAGAAGAAGAAGAAGAAACGTGATAGAGCGAAAAAACTCTTTACTGATTGTAAAAGACAAATCAACTACCAATAGTTCAACTAGCCATAAATCAACCGCCAATGGATCGACTGACAGCAGCCATCAGCGAAGTAACCATCAAATCGTCAACCAACAAATAATATTAACAGATCCATTGTGGGAACAACTTTGCGTAGAAATAGCAGACACAGGAATGACATTAATACTGACCGACAAAATGAGATACGGCACGATGAACGGGAGTATTCCATTTCATATACAAATAAAAAGCAGAAAACGACAAAATCCAAAGAACTCAATAAAAGGAAGTTCATAGCAAGACCTTATAAGGATAGACAATATTCCAGAAGTTCATACCATTCCTAAGACAAAAATAAAGGAATTAACATCGTTACGAAATACGATTCAAATGAGTGTGACATTATCGACCAGGGACTCGTCAAGTTTCCCAGAAGAATTTACTTTATTACAGACATTAAAAATAACCTTCTCATTCCCATCAAGAAATCTTCTCTTTCTATTTTATAATCTATTAAAAGCTACCAATCTCCCTAACTAGTTTAGCTATCCTTTGATACTTCTATATACCGGCATCCAAGTATACACGAGGCTCATTCAACAAAGAAAAGTTATTCGAAAAAAGTCAAATTGTTGCTTTTTTTGTTTTTCGTTTTTTTATTTTTCAAGAATCATAAATGAAAACTCTGTATTGTTTGGAATTGATTTATGGCAAAATTTATTTTAATCTCACAAAAATATTTGTTTGGAGGCTATTCAAAATGGCAAAAGTCTGTCATAAAATTCTGGGTTGTGAAATTTGTTGGAGAATGTATGATAAATACGAAGACGCATGTTTTAGTCAAAAACATGTTTACAATTAGGCTAAACTTGGGTATTCCATTCTAAGGCTGGTTAAAAAAAAAAAAAAAACAGGCCATGGAGTGGAAATAGACTGATTTTCCATTAAAGAAAAAGTCGCAACAGTCAGTAAAGAAGGTCATACTTTCAGTGTTCTGGGACATAAAAGGAAACATCGCTGTTGATTTCATTGAAAAAAATGTTACTGTAAACAGTGCTTCCTATTGCCCACAGGTTGAGCAGACTTCACCTTATTTAATAAATGACACAACATACATTACGCTACTTCTATACCTACACATACCCATACAGTTATACTCACACCTACATTTATATGCATACATATACGTTATGCCATTCCGTATACATACTAATTGATGCGCTTGCATCTACATGCATATGCATTATTGTTCTCAGAGTTTGAAAAGTTATAAGAAAATGATATAAAGGATTAAAAAAAAATAAAATAACTTATCGATCATCATGTCATCATCATATCGTGCTGGCAGCACGGATATCCCTGACCCTCTCTCGCCACTCCTCCCTATCGTTCATCGCCCTAGGCAGGTCTTCAGGACAACATCCTGTATCCTCACACAGCTGCTGAATGTACGTTCGTGCTGGTCGTCCTGCTTTTGCGCGGCCGTGTGTGGGGATCCATAAGAGTACATCTCTTATGAGTTCATCTCTGCTTCTCCAGCAATGTCCAGCATGTCTGGTTCGCCTAACTTGAATAGATTTCGTGATAGGGGGCAGGTGGCCGTACAGTTGGTGTCTCGTGGGGTGCCGCTGCCAGGACTTGTTGAGGATTGCACGCAGCATGACAGAATTAAAAGGATCCCTTAAAGAATTCGAACATAGATTTAGACAAAGAAACATTTTGTGACGGTTCCCTCGTACACCTAAATTTGGTTCTGACAAAAGAAGCAGTAAAGACGTGGACTTCTATTCCAAATAACTATGGATTCTGGAGTTACAAAAGCATTTTAATATAAGTCATGATATAAGTCGCTATTATGAATGAAAATACAATCAAACTAAAGTCGAAGAAATGATTAACTATCAATCTAATCATCAATTGATAAATGAAAATACATTTTTAAAAATCTGAAATTACGATGGTCAGCAATATATGAGATAAGGAATAAACGAAAGAATATTTTATCTAATTTTGATTCCGAAATGAGAAACTTTTACGGAATGCCAAATAATTCATTAATCAAAGGAAATTAAAAATGAAATGAAGATGAAAAAGCAGAGTAAATCGGAACTCTAAACCGAAAAAATCTCAATTTTAGACAAACAATGTCAGGTTTGGTTGTGAGAGCTGATATCATATTCGCAGAATATTTGTTAAACTGAAGGATATTTTCATATTAATCATTTCCATTGACTATGCTACTGCATATGATTTATACTCGCTATTGTAGATTTATATCAACATGAAGAAGGCTTAGACGTTATCACCTGTGATAACAAATATGTAATATATATTTCGGGGAAATGACATTGGGAATGACACCAGAAAAATCAACTCTATTGCTGAGGTACTTAGAGGACACATTCATATTCTGAAACCCACAAGAAAGACATTCAATTATTGAAACCATGTGATCACAATAAGACTCTCAATGCTGTTCACGATGAAAGAGGAAAAAGTAAGTTACACTTCCTGGGTTGTGTCAATATTAGAACAAGTAAAACTTTACTCTTTTTCAAATAATAGACCCTTTTAAAAACTTTAGAAAACCAATAATAAAAGATTATTAATGCAATTTTGGCATAAAAAGTTTACGAAAATGGCTAAAACGCCAGCATAGGTAGATAAAGTCAAAATGAAAAATAAAAAAATGGAATAATTGTTCTCATCACTTTTATATCTTATGTGCTTTTTAAATCTTGTTTGTTTGTTTGTTTGTTTTGGGGGAGGGGTTATTTTGAAGATTTTTTCCTGCTTTTATCGGCTTTTTAGGGAGGGGGAGGAGTTTGATTTTTTTCATTTTTCCTTTTTAGGCAGGAAGGAGGATTGTTCAACATTCTCCCTGTCGTGAATTAGCGAGCTGATGAATATATTTATTGAGTCTATATTTAAAACATTCACTGCATGACGCATTCTCGGGAGATGTGTGTTTCGACAAGTCTTGAAAACTTGCTTTGTTATTTGTATATTTAATCGTTGTATTTATTTGCATGTGTCTTTCTCCGGGGAATTTATCTTTGGAGATCAATTGCACGGATTCGGTTTAGCTAAAGAATTCAAAAGTAACTTCTTCAGACATGTTTGAAAATTCGTTTGCTTGGAGTTTTCGACACAAAGATTACAAACAAACAAACAAAGACCATCTGTATACAACAAACATAAATTAAAATAAAATATATCTTCACTCATATATATATATATATATATATATATATATATATATATATATATATATATATACAGAACCTGCATATCTTCATATGTATAGGTGTGTATACACATACACGAAAACATGCATTACATAAATATGTTTACTTATATATATATATATATATATATATATATATATATATATATATATATGTGTGTGTGTGTGTGTGTGTGTGTGTGTGTGTGTGTGTGTGTGTACCTATGTATGCACACAATATTACATAGATATTTACATAGAGTCATTTATTATTAAATGTGAGTTTACACACACACACACACACACTCACATATATATATATATATATATATATATATATATATATATATATATATACAAGATAGATAGATAGATAGATAGATAGATAGATAGATAGATAGATAGATTTTTATATTTGTTATTGCTCAGGTCAAAGTAAACATTTTCATGTAAATTGAAGATTCTTACGCAATTTTTCTTTCCCTCTCTCACTCTCTCTCTCTCTCTCTCTATATATATATATATATATATATGCTCATATGCAAACATATTCTTAAATTAATACATACACCGAGAATTTTTTCCATCAAGAAAATTGCATCTCTCTCTCTCTCTCTCTCTCTCTCTCTCTCTCTCTCTCTCTCTCTCTCTCTCTCTCTGCTCTACTATAAAGGATTATTTGACGAGCAAATGAGCAACAACAAGAATATGCAAAATGCAATCATTTTGAGAATAATGCTAGTTATTCTTCGTTGTCTTTGCTGACAAATGATCATTATTAAACGTCACACCGAATATCGGAGATGGCACAAGCATCGGTGCTCCCTAGTTGCCTCAGTCCTTCGTGACTCTCAATATTGTTGAACAAAATCTAAAACGAAAACAAAATCCTAAAATATTTATTTTCTATGGCTTTTTAAGTGACATATTCCTGTTAATCCTCGTGGAAATCCAAACACTTATTGTTTTGATATTACGTCACTCCGCTTCAGCAATCTTTTTGTTTTGTTTTTTGGGTTTTTTACTTTTTCTTTTTCGACGTTAATATAGAAATTTGTTCATTGAATCTTGAATAGCGTGCTTTCGCTTATAATAAATTTCAGCTTGAAAATACTCCGTGCTATAATAAAAATATATTCTCAATTGAAAACTTTCAGCCCGACGCAATCTAGAAGTATTACAAGGAAAACTGTTTTACAATAAATAAATTTTTCACATCAAAATTACCACTTCCATTTTTGGTTTTTTACTTATTTTTTTTTTATTTTGACTCCTTTAAATAACATTTTTTGGCAGTCATTAAGCTCAATATCAAATGCTATCCTATCTATAAAATTTATTTTTTAATCTATTGTAAATAAATAAGAAAAGTACTGTATAATTAGCATCTAACGGCTATCTCTTTTGATAAATTATAATGATAGGTGTGAGCGTAAATTCAGCCCTAGAACGGTAACATAGAGATACATAAAAGTTGAATCATTATAATATAATTTACACGAAAATAAACATTACTTTATCCATAATTGTTCAGATTTTACAAGTATGAAATTGAAATATGTTTGTTAATGATTTTTTCGCATTCAGAATGATAACACGTAAAAATGACCATTATAAAATATTTTTCAACAATATTTTATGTGATCTGACCAATCAATACATTCTTTAAGAGACATTTCGATTTCTTTCATGACTGAAATGCCATCAACCTGTTCAATTTACCTTTGTTACTCAATTCAGTCGAGTTATCTATCTATCTATCTATCTCTGTAAGTTTCTCGGTTTTCTTGGTCTGTGGTCGAATTTTAAAAAATAATATATTTTATCAGGCTTTTTTAGATTAACAAAAAGTCTTTATTGTTCAACTGGATCGCAACTAGAAGTAGAGTGAGCAAAAACAAAGACGACGATGTTAATGTACATAACATTTTTTTCTTTGCAATTTGTTCGCTGATCTTGAAAGATTTTCATTCAATAAAGAGAAACTGAAAAGATAAAGTAATAAGATCAATATCATTATACTAAGTTTGATCCAAAAAAAAAAATCGTGAAGGAATCTTTAATTCTTTTTACTTTTGAAATTTACATGGAAATATGTACACAGCTGAGCAACTTTTATAATAAAGTGATAATGTCTCGACGTTTTAGTGCCAATGTAAAAGAAAAATACTTTTTAAAGTTAATTTCGTTGTTTTCTTAACGAAATATTTTTACGAAATGGAGGATTGGGCCAGTAGAGTAACTTCTATTCTCGTTTTGTATGATATTTGTCGCTGCCTCTCACCAGACAGGACTTGACACAAGGTCAAAAGCCCGAAGGCCAATTAAAGTGGGGATAAAGGGTAGGGGAAGGTCGGGAACGAGCTGAGATTCGAACCCTGCTGGTCTGTGCTGCTCATCGATCCACAAAGTGCAATGTGGCTCTAATGAGGCAAGCAGTTTCACGAATCCAAATTTGGAGCCAGGCACGTATGCCGGGTTATAGCTTATACTAGACAGCAAGGTCTATACATAGGGGACAAAGGTTGCAGCTCACCCACCCGAAGGTGGCCCAACCGAATCTGCCATTGTTTGATACCCCATCCGACACAAACGCCAGGCGGCCCAGCCAAATGACTTTTTCTTGTTTCCTAAGTTCAAAATTAATTTCAAAAGTATTCTTAGATTAGTTGCTTGTGTTTTATTACATATCAAACTTTTCAGGTTATTTAATGCCAAATCCTCTTTATATATGTTAAATATATATGATTTTTATACAAATAGTTTGAAGGTAACGTTATTTTTGAACAAATCAGTGCTAATCTGTTGGCACACAGTTAAATGGTTTCAAGTACTGCCATCTAAAACAAATAACTTTACTTACATACAGTTAAATGATTTCAAGTATTGCTATTTAACACTACCAATTTAATTAAACATCAGTCATTTGTTTACACATAGTTAAATGGTTTCAAGGATAGAAAATGAATAAATATTTCTATTTGAACAATAACTGAGACGCTAACAGGTACTACCACACCGGGTGGGAGTGAAACAGGGAGATATGTTAATGAAGGCGTACTCGATATTATCCGAATCTTCAGGACTTGGACCTTATCATCAGATGCAGTTTAATCTCATACTGAGGACATTCAAAAGATTTGAAGATGTCGATGACATTAAAAGAAATACCAAGTAGTATCTCATCCATATCTTAAGTGGTGTTTTCAGATATCCTCATTAAATGAACAAAGGTATAAATGATTAAATAAAACGCCGATCTACAAATTAATAAAATTTTATTTCTTTAAACTGAATGAAAGTTACAAAGTCTTTTCTTGTAAGAAAAGACAGTTTAAATGATTAAAGAAAGAAAGTCAAGATTTTACATGAAATGCGGCGTATTATTTTTATTGCAATTTATGAGATTAAGAGGTAACCTCAAAATTAGATTTTTAAAAAGTCGATGGTTTATCCATGATTGTAATTGTTAAAAAATATATTTTTACAATCTCGGAAGGGAAATTTTTCTTAAGTTATTTTGATTTTTCATCCATCAAATTTTTTGCGGGAAATCAAATATTGTCGTTTGAAAACTTCAATGATATTTTGAAACTATCGCAAATGCACCGATTTGTCAAAAACTGCAAAAATGCAGATATTAAAATTACAGCTTCTCGAGCCGATTTTTTGCACTAAGATCAACAATTTCTTCGTAAGGAAATCAGTTGATTTCCCATATTCATCTCCTAAAAACCTTGATGAAATAAGTGTTGTGAATACCAAAAGGACAATTTTTGATAAAAATTAACGTTTCATTCATTGTTCATTTCTGCAATTATAAATACAGCTTCAGTCTCGATACTTTTTGAATACAGCTAGTGGTACATGACACTTTATATTATTATTCTTGGTATGAGTCAATATTTTCATAAGTATTTTGGTGCCAAGTATATAATAAATTAAGTTTCTTTTTTTCCCCCTTTTTTACTATATCATTTAGAATGTTTAACTTTGCGGGTGACTCGATCGAGACAGGTTATTTTTGAGTGAATTAATTTTCCCCTCTAACTCGACCTGTGATCAATTTGCTTTTTTTAATACTTTTTTTAAAATCTTACAAGTTTTTTCCTTGTTGTCTTACAAAAACATATGGCATTTAACGCTCCGCCTTTCAGTTGATAAGCTTCATTTTTTTGTCACAAAATGGATTTCTGCTTAATAGCAGATTTAATAATAAAAGAATCTCAACTTTCTTATGCCAATTTGTCGCGGACAATAGATAGTATTTTCAGTTTTAATACATCGATAAAAAAATAGTGGATCTTAATATAGAAAATGAAATGTGTATAAGGAACATAAATTACTCAACTATCAATAACTGTGTATCACATTAAACTCCGTTGAATTGATTTTTCCATGTCGTGTTTCCTTCCTCTAAGATAAAATATGCACTGACTCAACTTCTTAAGGAGAGAAACAAAGAAAAGCAAAATTGGATTTGGAATAAGCATCGAAACTATGTACTAATACCGGAAAAAAAAATATAAAAGTATACAGAAATATCCAATGAATCAAGATGATAAGCGCTGCAAATATATTTTAATTTCCAAGCAAAAGTATTTTAATTTCTCCAAAATCTTTTATTTTATTCAAGTATCTATATTACTTTCATGCGAGTAACACATTTTAAACGCGTATAATACAAAACTTCTTTTGTGGAGGAATTATTTTAGTTTACACCTCAAATAATGGAAAGATAATTCCTTTTTTAAGTTTAAATAGAAAACTATAGGGAGGTTTTTTAACAGGTCTTGTATTTTCATATTGGTTGGTTGATTGGATTTTATGGTATATTAACAAATGGAGGTTATTTAATGCCAAATCTATTTTTATACAAATAACCAGTTCTATTTCGAACAATTCAGTTTAACATGAGTACATAGTTTAATTGTCAAAAACATTTCTATTTCAAGCTATTCAGTTTAGTCAAACAGTTCTAATTCAGCCAATTCAGTTTAGTATAAGTATAGATTTTGCTTACACACTGTTGAATGTCAAAACAGTTCAATATTAAACAATTCAGGTTAGCATAAGTACAGTTTCGATGTCAAAAACTGTTCCATTTCAAACAATTCAGTTTAGCATAAGTATGCAGTTTAAATGTAAGTATAGTTTAATTGTCAAAAACATTTCTATTTCAAGCTATTCAGTTTTGTCAAACTGTTCTAATTTAAACAATTCAATTTTGCAAAAGTATTCAGTTTAGTTCTAGTTAACCCATAGATAGGACCCTATCAGGTGCTACCATTCCGGACCAGAGTGGACCTGGGAGCGATGGCAATGAAGGGGTACTCTGCATTCTCTATAGCTCCAGCATTACAGGAACCTTACCATCAAATTGTTTAGTGTCATATCGAGGACACTCGTTGGGGGAAGGTTAACCCTCTGCAGAGAAGCAGTCGGTGTATTCTACAGCCCCAACCGACTGGGCTATTTCATTTTGGTGTGATTCTTCTTGAAATAAGATGTTTCAACCTGCAATCTTATTTCCACTGATAAATTGTACAAGCTGTACATGAGAAAATTTCGCTAAATCCACAAATAATAATCGCATGGATTAAAACCACAAATAACATTCTGAGGTAAATCGTTGTTAATTTATTTTCCTCCCGTCACGAAAACTATACAAGTTAGACGAACCAGACATGCAGGGCACTGCTGGAGAAGCAAGGACGAACTCATCAGTAATGTACTCCTATGGACCCCCGCATATGGCCACGCAAAAGCAGGACGACCAGCTCGAACATACATACAAAAGCTATGTGAGGTTACGGGATGTAGCCCTGAAGACCTGCCAGAAGCGATGAATGATAGGGAGAAGTGGCGAGAGAGGGTCAGGGATATCCGTGCTGGCGGCGCGACATAATGATGATGATGATTTTACAATTAAGCGATTTGATAATAAATATAGCTAACAAAAAATAAAACCTTAAATCAGTGGAAAAAGAAAAAATTAAATTGAAGATTCGATTTTGCCACTTTTTGAGAAAAATTATTAAGAAATGTAAACGTTGCCGGTTTAGGAGAAGTGAATGTTGATAATGATCGCAGCCAAGAATTCTTATTAAAGTTAGCAACAAAACAATCGTTTATTGAAAATAAAATTTGAATAAAAAAATCAGGTTATTGAAAGGGGATTGGAAATGAATAATAAAACATTCATTTTCAATATTATTTTTCTAAAAACTTTTCTTTTTAATTAACTATGTCGAGTAAAATAAGCAAATTAGTAAACCCCACCTGTGAAAATCGCAACCGTTTTCAAGTTATATAACTGACTACCTAGAAACTTGTTTAAGATGAGGAAAAGTGGGTGTTTTGGCGACACAATGTTATGTAAAACCCGGACAAGGACTAATATACAGACACAGCAGCTTACTATATGGATGGCGGCTGATGAGGATATGGTATAGCACGTGCTTTCACACGTTGTATGATGAAAATTTGAATACCAAGACTCTCTGGAAAGCAAGATGACTCTTTGGAAAGACAAGGTGACTCTCCAGAAAGTTGGAGTGACGTCCTGGAAAGACAGGATTACAACAAATATGAATAAGACAATTAAAGGAAAATGCCCTCAGGGTGTCTGTAGCGGGGAGGGAGAATATATCACCCACCATACTTGCTCTAACGGTAACGAACTGGAAATGGACCCGGCTACAACGTGTGATTGCGGCAGAGAATTTAACAGCTTGCGAGGGTTACGAATCCACAAGGCACGCTGGTGCAAACAACGTAATTCTCCTGCAGGAGAATGTAAATCGATTGATGGGCTTATGAATCAGGAATACCCCCACAGTGTTCAAGGGCCCATTGTTAAGCGACAGCGTCCTGGAGACATTCCTCACAAGCCAAGAATTCAGTGGCCCAAGGGTAATCAGACAGCTACTTGGACAAACCTAGACCAGGAGCTTTCTTTTTTGCTCAACACCCATCTTAAGGGCCCCATTGATCATCAATTGTCATCTTTCTGCAGAGTTATATATGACGTTTGTCTGGAATGGTTTGGTGCAGTAACGAATAAAAAGGATAAAACCGAAGGAAAACGACCAAATAGACGACAGATACAGAAAGGAAAGCTAAGATCGGAACAGAGAATGCTGAAACGCCGATTAAAAGAAGCCCCGATTCATGAGAGGCCGGAACTTCAGAATATCCTAAATGATATTAAAAAAAGGATTTTGGTGATCTCCAGAGCTGAAAATCAGAGAAAACATCGAAAGAAAAAGCGTCAGGCTCGGAGAGCATTCTACTCAAATCCTTACGCGTTCGCAAAAAAGCTTTTCGTGGAATCAAAGAGTGGCAAGCTTGATGTACCGAAGGAGGAACTCGAGAATCATTTGAAGATGACATACTCAGATGATTTAAACGGTATCCCAATACCTCATCTAAGAGATTTACCAAAACCCCAAGATCCAACGGTAATGTTTGATGATAGCGGGATAAAACCAAAAGAAGTTCGAGATTTCGTCCATAAGGCCCGCGCAGGTAGTGCCCCGGACTTGAATGGGATATCGTACAAGTCATATAAAAACTGCCCACGTGTCCTTAGGAAACTCACTATCCTCCTTCAGCAGGCTTGGAAGAAAGCTATTGTACCACAGGAATGGTGTCTGGCCGATGGTATTTGGATACCAAAGGAAATGCAGTCAAAAGGTATCACAAATTTTCGCCCTATATCCCTCCTAAATGTAGAAGGGAAAATATTTTTTGGAGTTCTTGCTCGTCGTATGACAACCTTTCTGATGAGCAATCATTATATAAATACATCTGTCCAGAAGGCTGGGATACCTGGCTTCCCCGGATGTCTGGAACATTCACAAATGATATGGAACTCAATACTCTCAGCTAGAAGGGACAAAACAGAACTACATGTGATCTGGCTTGATCTTGCTAATGCGTACGGTTCAGTTCCACACCACTTAATCCGAATGGCCCTCGAATTTTTCAACTTCCCTAGCAAGGTTGAGGAAATCATAATGAAATACTTCAATTCAGCTTTCATGAAATTTACCGTTAAAAACTATACCACCAAGTGGCAGGCACTTGAGATTGGCATCATGATGGGCTGTGTGATTTCCCCACTTCTTTTCGTTCTAGCCATGGAACTCATTTTACGAGGTGCAGCAAATACGTCGGAAGGAGTAATGAAAAATGATCATCTGACTCTTCCTCCTTCCAGAGCTTTTATGGACGACATCACCATTCTCGTCCCATCCCAAATCTCTGCCGAATGTTTACTACAAAGGTATTATGACCTTTTCACATGGGCGAGAATGAAGGCTAAGCCAAAGAAAAGTCGAAGCCTATCGTTAGTCGGAGGATCTGTCAGGGAGATCCATTTCAAAATTGGGGGTGATAAGATCCCAACAGTCAGAGAGGAGCCGGTAAAGAGTCTCGGACGTCTTTATTCAATCCCACTGACTGATCGTCATAGGGGTACAGAGGTCCAGAAAATAGCTTTGAAGGGACTAAGATCAATTGATAAAACTTGTTTACCCGGAAGGATGAAGGCTTGGTGTTACCAACATGGTCTGCTACCCCGTCTTTTATGGCCCTTACAGATGTACGAGATTGCGATATCTCGTGTTGAACGGATCCAACAGTACAGCAACAAATACCTGCGTAAGTGGCTCGGAGTTCCTCCTTGTTTTTCGAAAGTGGGTTTATATACCAATTCTGGAAACCTACAGCTCCCAATATCTTCACTGGTAGAAGAATTCAAAATTGGGAAAGTACGCCTTCACATGATGATGAAGGACTCAGCCGACGAGATCATTCGGAAGGCGTATCCAGAAATAAAATCAGGTACGAAGTGGTCGGCCGTTAAAACCGCCCAGGAGGCGGAATGCAGCCTACGAATCAAAGACATCATAGGCGTCACTCAAACCAATCGAGCTGGGTTGGGTAGCACGAGCAAAAAGGTATTCTTCAAAATGGACCCAAAAGGAAAAAGAGACATGGTGAGCGAAGAAGTCAGGATGTTTGAGGAAGAGCAAAGAAAAACCAGTGCTGTTACTCAGGCCAAACAATGTGCTTGGACAAAATGGAATGATATCGAACCAATTAAATTATCGTGGAAATCCTTAATTGCAATGGAACCACTGGCGATATCATTCCTTCTTCGCTCTACTTATGATCTCTTACCAAATGTGACCAACCTAAAATTATGGGGATATACCAATTCGGACTTGTGCTTGTCGTGTAAAAGTGATCGGGGTACCTTGCGCCACATCTTATCTGCATGTCCACACTCACTTCAAATGTACACATGGCGACATAACAAGGTATTAGAAGTGATAATAGAATTGTTAAGAACACAATGTGAGACAGCAAATCAGCAATCAATAACAGCCAAGGAACCCATAATTCAGTTTCTCAAGGAAGGTGAATGTCCTGTGAGGAAACAAAAAAATTCTAACATGAAGCTACTGAACGGAGCTAGTGACTGGAAAGTTTCAGCAGATCTCAAGACATCTCTACAATTTCCAGTTCACATTATTCAAACGGAAAAGCGGCCGGACATTGTAGCATGGTCCGATTCAAAGAAGTGTGTCCTCCTCATAGAATTGACTGTCCCTTGGGAAGAAAACCGGGAGGAAGCACACGAGCGGAAGAAAAACCGCTACGAGTCACTGCGTGCCGACTGCGTGGAAAAGGGTTGGATATGCCATGTGATTCCTATTGAGGTTGGTTGTCGTGGTTTTATAGGACACTCGGTCATTTCGTTTCTTTCAAAAATAGGAATCACTGGCCGCAGTTTGAAAGTTGCCTCGAATCGTCTTCAGAACACGGCGCGATATGCATCAAGTTGGATTTGGTCGAAAGCGAGAAAGTTTTCAGCATGAAGGTAATACACGAGGAATCACCTTTCCCGTGTGATTACGTAAGAAACGGTTACTGTAAACGCGTAATAACATCAACCGCCGAAAGTAAACGCGTTTTTTTTTTTTTTTTCTTTTTAAATCACAAACTGCACTCAGAAAATGAAGATAAACGTCCAATGTAGTCTCTGCATTTAATGGATCTGGCATATATATATACATATATATATATATATATATATATATATATATATTATATATATATGATTCTCTTAATACCCTGTCCGGTGGCAAAAGCTGCTTGGTAGCGCCGGGGGTGGCAGTACCGCCTTGAGCTACCGAAACTGTGTTATCACCCCTGGATGGCGGCTGATGAGGATATGGTATAGCACGTGCTTTCACACGTTGTATGATGAAAATTTAAAAAAAAAAAAAATATATATATATATATATATATATATATTGAGAGAGGGAGATAGAGAGAGAGAGAGAGAAACAGTATAGGAACTTACACGGCCTTTTAACAAACAAACCTCAAAAACATCCTAATCTTGTAATGAAGTAATTTTAGCGAAATTAATTTGGGTTTTTTACTTATAAGAATAATTTAAGAAAAATCTAATATAAAAGATATTTCCGCAAAATATTAACAAACAAGAAATTTTCTGTTTGAATTGTTGTTGATGACGGGGAAAATTGTATAAAAGAAAATTGTAGTTTGACTATTCATGGCTCTTATCCAACCCTTTCTGGGTTGATGGTCTAATGGTGCTATTTCTACCAGTCTAACATCTTCCTCAGAGATTCCAATTGGAATGCAATGCTATTTTACTGTGCTATCTCTTTACATATCACTAGTCACCGAGGCCCGTAATCCACAATTGACAAGTATAACCCTTCCCCCATACTGTGATTCGTCTATGGCAAATTTTACCCTCAGCTGAATCTTTTCTGCGTCTTACACACCAGGTACCTGTTTTATAGACAGGCACTCCTCAACGCCTGACCACTTTCTGGAGAGCCTCGAGCAATGCTTGCGTCTTCAGATAAAGAACACACTTCTGTGTGCACCCATTTGGTGCATGCAAAGTAGACATTTCATCCCTGGGTCCTTTAGACAACAACACACGACGCCTCTCTTCAGTTTTAGCATATTCAATCTCCTCTAAACTGGGTCTTCTTTACCTGTTCGACTATTTCCCTCATTATATTGATCTTTTCATCACCTAATTTCTCGTTGAATAAGATGTACACTTTGGCTTATACTCATGCAATGTAGACGTTTCATCCCTGGGTCTCCGAGACATCATACTGCTTTTTTTTCTCATTTTCTCTACACTTCTATGTCGGCACAAAAACTGTATGCAAGTCCAGAACAAATCCGTCTACCAACTTCTTTCATATTCCAAGCGTCACTTCATCACTATTTCTGCTGCACCTCTCGTTCTCTTCATACCTGTAATCAGCTGAGAACTGAAATCGAATATATATATATCTGTATATATAGTGTATCACAAAAGTGAGTACACCCCTCACATTTCTGCAGAATTTTAAGTATATCTTTTCATGGGACAACACTGAAAAAATGACACTTTGACACAATGAAAAGTAGTCTGTGTGCAGCTTATATAACAGAGTTAATTTATTTTCCCCTCAAAATAACTCAAAATATAGCCATTAAAAGCTAAACCCCTGCCAACAAAAGTGAGTACATCCCTAAAAACTACACCCCTAAATGTCCAAATTGAGTACTTCTTGTCATTTTCCCTCCAAAATGTCATGTGACTCATTAGTGTTACTAGGCCCATGTGCATAGGGAGCAGGTGTGTTCAAATTTGTAGTGCAGCTCTCACACTCTCTCATACTGGTCATTGAAAGTTCCAACCTGGCACCACATGGCAAAAAACTCTCTGTAAATCTTAAAAGACGTATAGTTGCGCTACAAGAAGATAGACAAGGCAACAAAAAAATTGCCAACACCCTGAAACTGAGCTGCAGTACAGTGGGTAAGATCATCCAGCGTTTTAAAAGAGCGGGGTCCACTCAGAACAGGCCTCGGGTAGTTCGTCCAAAGAAGCTGAACGCACGTGCTAAGCGTCACATCCAAATGCTTTCTTTGAAATCTGCAGAGATTGAAGAGGTGGGGGGTCAGCCTGTTAGTGCTCAGACCATACGCCGCACTCTACATCAAATTGGTGGGAATGGCTGTCACACCAGGAGGAAGCCTCTTCTGAAGACGATACACAAGAAAGCCCTCAAACAGTTTTGCCGAAGACATGTCAACAAACCGCATGGATTACTGGAACCATGTCCTAGGGTCTGATGAGATGAAGATTAATTTGTTTGGTTCCGATGGCTTCAATCATGTGTGGCGGCGACCAAGGGAGGAGTACAAAGATAAGTGTGTCATGCCTACACTCAAGCATGGTGGTGGGAATGTAATGAGGGCTGCAGGTGTTGGAGAGTTACATTTCATTGAGGGAAATATGAACTCCAACATGTACTGTGAAATACTGCTGCAGAGCATGATCCCCTCTCTCCGGAAACTGGGTCGCAGGGCTGTGTTCCAAACACACCTCCAAGACGACCGTTGCTTTACTGAAGAGGCTGAGAGTAAAGGCGATGGACTAACCAAGCATGTCTCCAGACTTGAACCCAATAGAACATCTTCGGGGGATCCTCAAGTGGAAGGTGAAGATGTGCAAAGTCTCAAATATCTGCCAGCTCCATGAAGTCGTCATGGAGGAGTGGAAGAACATTCCAGTGGCTACCTGTGAAGCTCTGGTAAACTCCATGCCCAGGAGAGTAAAGGCAGTTCTGGATAATGATGGTGGCCACACAAAATATTGACAGTTGACATGGTGTATGTTAATATTGACAACTTTCCCTAAGGGGTGTACTCACTTTTTAATGGCTATATTTTGAGTTATTTGGAGGGGAAAATAAATTAACCCTGTTTAATAAACTGCATAGACTACTTTTCATTGTGTCAAAGTGTCATTTTGTCAGTGTTGTCCCATGAAGAGATATACTTAGATATCTGCAGAAATGTGAGGGGTGTACTCACTTTTGTGATACACTATATATATATATATATATATATCTGACACCATCGTTATATCATATCAATGTGCTAGTAGATTCGTTCTCCTTAACCTCATCCTCAGCTACATTACCATTCACCTTCGCACGCACCCCTATTATTACCCTGCTTACTTTGTGGCATATTTCGCCCCTCTTCAGTTCGTGCACAGTAGTTCCCCTTCGACCGTTTCCCGGGAAAAATCTCACAATGTGACCTTGCTCGCTACATTTGTAGCCGATCACTTTCAGTTTCGTGGTTCAGGGCTGTTCTTGGTCATATGTGAAACTTGAAACCTGTAGGACTGCAACACTCGCTGTCACTGTTTACCCCCATCCCTTCCCCACTGACAGCTTGGCTATTGTCCATTCTGCTACTGCACCTAGGCAGACGTAATCAGGTCACTGACCTCCACGTGTTCCATACTGCGCAGCTGCTCCAGCTCTGCTGAAATATTATGAGGGAAGCCAGATATAAATACCAATTTCACAATTCTTTCCAACCCTTTTAATATTAGCACACATATCTACCGCCTTTATAGTTCTTTTCAATTTCTCAAGCTCCCCATATGCTGCAAACCCCTTTAGTGAACGTCTGTTTTAACCTAATTTCTATTATTTCCGCTTCCAATTGGTCTTCGTCAGTCTCTCAATATAGCACTAACATGACATCCTGTAGAAATAGAGGTAGATCAAGAATGTTTTGACCAGTTTTACATTTTTTAGCCAGGCGATTATATCCCTCTTGCACTTAACAGTTTAATCGTATCGCTAATCAGACGCACTTTCCCTTTCATTATCATGAACTACACCGAAATAGCGTGTAGTTTTCAAGAAAGAAAGAATTCCTTATTCACCCTTAGGTTTTCCGAGTTCACTCTCTCTTTAGTAAGAGAGATCAGAAAGAAAAAATGTTTTTAAAGGGCAAAAATAGACGCAAACACTTCCAGCATCACTCACTCTCACAACCATCTCATCACGTTTTCATCTTCTGAAATCCTTTCAGAAGTATTTTATATTTTCTTCTAATTTCCCTTCCAGGTTCTTCTTTCTTAAACCCCCTCAAGTTTTTGCTCTTTTTTCAACAACCCACAAACAAATGGGCAGTTTTCTTTCCCCCTCAAACCACATTTCAAAATCCAATTATTTAATCATTGAATTAGCTATTTTACTTTGACTTAAACTGATTTTGATTAACTATAATTTTTACATAATTTTAAAAACATTTTTCTGTTTCGAACTAGACATCATGGCACCTTTCGTCGTAAACAATTGACATTTGATGTACACTACATTTTAAAAACAATGGAAAGCCTTTTTTACAAAAGCATAGTATTGTCTTTTCTACGAGAAACTTTATGCTATTAGATTTTATTTAGAATCAACTTTGAATGTTCTAAGAAGTTATTCAGAATGTTACAAGATGCCTTTAATAAGTTTGCAGACTTTTTTCGTATGGGCACTTTTATTAATAGTACACACATGAAACTCTAGTCCCCTTCGAAGTAATCTCCTCCGGCTGCAATGCAATTGTTGTACCGTTACAACAACTTCTGGAAGGCTCTATGGAAGTCCTCTTGTGTGAACGTGTCAATGACCTTCGTCACAGCCTCTTTCATCTCCTCAATTGTCTCATAACGACAGCCTCTGAACTTAGGAAATAACTAAAAGTCACAGGGAGCAAAGTCTGGACTATAGGGAGGGTGAGGAACTGTCTTGATGCCCATCTTGGTCAAATAGTCTGTGACAAGGATGGAGTTGTAGACTGGTGTATTGTCCTGGTGGAAATGCCACTGACCCGATTTGAAGAGTGCTGGCCTCTTCCGACGGAATCTCTTCCTGAACTCCCTTAAAACCTCAACATAGTATTCCTTGTTGACTGTCTGTCCAGTGGGAACCCGGTGCATGTAGATCATTCCAGTGCTGTCAAAAAAGCGATCATCAAATGTTTGTGGGTGGATTTGCTCTGTCTGGCCTTCTTGGGTCTGGGATAGCCAGCATGCTTCCACTGGGAACTCTGTCTCTTGGTCCCAAAGCAGTCTGAAGCATTCCATACATTTCTGTGGTATTTTTCCAAGTTTGAAACAGAATTTTATTGCATATCGTTCTTCTAAAGTGTCCTCACGTCCAGATTGCATTATTGAAATTCACCAGCTATGACAATCAGGCTTTAGTAGGGTGTATTCAAATTCCTGTTGTAGCAGTTCATTTGAATCTGAAATCAGAAAAATTGGTCAGTCATCTCATATGATATATAGCAATAACATACTGAATTTTCAAGGGTCTACGACAATTTTAAATTCCTGTTCAAAAAAGGTCTGGAAATTATATGGAAGGCACTTCGTATTATAAGTTTAAAATACGATTTCCAGATTTTTTTACAGACTGTGCACATACCTAAATATCTCTAACAGCAATATTTTTCGACACTATTTTAGGCTTAGTTTAGTTTATTCAATGGTATCTCAACCTTCATGGGTTATTTAATCCCAAAAACATCCTTATAGATGAATACCTGTGATAAGCTCACCGAACAAATCACCCACCTTTAACCTTTTGAAGTCACTATGACAATTGGATGGAGCGATCTAACCCATAGCTGGGGTAAATAGAGGGCTAATAACTTTCCCAAGGGTATTAGTCCGAAAGTGAACGTAATAGGGCGACTGGAGTTCGAACTCGTATACTTCCATCACGCCACGAGGACTCCTCAATAGAGTATTTTACAACACACAGACAATCTTCGTTCAAAGTACACGCTTAAAATGGCGCTTTTTAATTCCAATTGTATATTGGAGATTATTAATCAAAGTCCTCCTACATATAAAATCTACCTGACGTTCATGGTTTTTAAAAGCATCATTTCACGGCCAAGCAGAGTTCTTTCTTTGGTTTTATTTTAACAAATTTTGAAATTGTTTTATTTTATTATCGTGACTTTGACATTATAATTTTTAAAACAATTTATAACCAAAAATAAAAAAAGAATTTTAAAATATATCTTTCTCAGCCACAGTTATTCATGAAATCCCAAATTTCAATATTAATATATAAACTATTTTATTTTGAACAGGAAGCTGATGATGGTCCATTCAATACTAAATATTATTTAACTTGTCTCTATGGCTTCATCTTCAGACTCAGTGGTACCTGAAGTAAAGTTCTACCACTAAGCTGTCAAGGTTTCATGTCGGATGTTAGTAGTAGCAATGTGGGTGTCAATGACAGTAGATTTTTATAAGAGAACAAAATAAATCAATAAGTGATCGCGTTCAGATTGTTTTCATTCAATATTTTATTTGGATTTCAGATACAATTGATTTCTGGTCGAACACTTAATGCATTACAACCGAACAAACCACCATTACACTGCGACCTTTTGAGGTTACTATGTCAATTGGATCGAACGATGTATAAAAAGGAATTATATCGAAAAAGTTTTTTAATCATGAGAAAGAAGCCCAAGAAGAAATTTATGAGCTAGCAAATTTATTCTATAAGTCCTAATTGGATTATTATGTTTGGATGTTTAAGTTTATTCAAGTAAAAAATTCAGAAGTGCATTTCACACTTTGATGGTTGAAGTTCCCTTTAATCTGTGTGCCTGAATAATGAGCTCACAGAAAATATTCTCAGAGTATAAACTGTATCTTTTAACATGGAAAGATAAACTTTTAATTCCTTGGAATATTCATAATTCCTAAGTATTACAAAATTAAACTTAATCAAAGAATTGCTTTCCTTATATATATTTTTCTTACAACAGATTTTTTTTCTCTAAAAGACTAGAAAATCCGAGATAAATACAATGATTTTTTTTCTGTATAACAATGGCGTCGTTTTATTTCAAACTAACCGCGCAATTTAGTGTATCCCGAAATGCTTCTTTTTATATGACAAAGGAACAAATGCTACCAAATATAAAAGTTATAGAGTTTAATGATCTGTCCTTTTATTTATCTTCATTTAGTCCATCAAAGATTTACTACAAAAAAATTCCTACTAAAGTATCTGATATTAGTGAAAACCATTGATAAAAGAAAAACAGGAATTCTAATTCTAATTATCGACTGGACACTCTCTATTAATAGATCCTCAATCCAAAGCTCATCATTCTTTGTTCTAAATTTAATTCTTTAAGAACAAGATACATTGCAACACATCCCAAAATTCTGCGAACGTTGTCATAAATTCTCTGCCTCAGAGTTTAGATTAAAAAGACTGTTCATTATCAAGGCTGACTAACATTGCTAAATGCTTTAAGACAGAGTTAAACTGCAAATTTATGATGCATGGATATTGTACGTATTAGCAACTGTCAAGACGTGTGTGCAAAACATGGTAGTGCAACTTATTTCACCTTCCAAAAAGCACTATATATTCTTGAAATATGTATAGAATTGTTCAATGATAAATTGTGGAACACTTAAATTTTAACCGGGTGTATAGTTATTCGCTTTGTTTGCGTTCGATATATTTTAATCGTGTTTTAACAATAATTATACAGGTTTGGTTGGGTTGGGTTGGGTTTTGTGGCATATTAGCCATTGTAGGTTATTTAATGCCAAATCCTCTTTATATATATATATATATATATATATATATATATATATATATATATATATATATATATATGTATGATTTGTAAATACATTTTGTAGATAACATTCTTAAATGAGCCTGAGCCTTTTTTTGCACACAGTTAAATGGCTGCGAGTATTAGTATACTTACTATAATTACTTTATAAAAGTCACAATCTAACATCAGTCATTTGTTTGTACACAGTTTGTTCTATTTGACCCATAAATAGACCTATCAGTTGCTATCACTCCGGATCAAAGTGGATCTGGCAATGAAGAGGTACTCCAAATTCCCGAAACCTTCAAGGTTGGGGGTCTTGACATCAAGTGGTTTAATGTCATACCAGGGCATTTATTGCAGGGTCTTTTACCCTTCTGCAGAAATGCAGTCGGTATATTTTACAGCGCTAGCCGAATGGGCTAAATTTACAGGTACAGGTTTTACCTGCTGGTTCTGTTTTGGATATTGTTTTGCTTTTTATTTTTTGAATTGAATATCCTTGAGGTTTGATTTTATTAAGATATTAATTTTGTCGAGATTTCATAAAATCAAATAAAGTGAGTTTGATTGACTTAAAACTATTTCCACAAATTTCTTACGAAATATTCAGTACATAATCAAGTTTTCTTTTAAATGAATAAGTGACGAATATTTTTCTTAAATTAGATAATTAGCAGGTTTGGAGATTTTTTTTTAATTTGGGTGGTTTTCGACAAAAAACTTCACATGTAACTCATTTCTTCATCTTGTTTTCGGTCCTGTGTAGTAAACAAAAGTTGTTTTTTATATCAGAAATGTTTTCAAACTTTCTTACTGCTAGTACACATTTAATAAATTTCAATTTTATGAATTTTTTGACGATTTTCTATCATTTACCATTTGTTTTCTCTCAAAACTGCGTGAAAATACTTAAGAAAATCAAAAGTATTTGGCAAAATTCAACATATTTATGTTGCTGATCGTTTAATTTGAATATTTTTCAGTGACCAATTGATCAAATTTTAGTGCCCATACAGGTTCATGGGAGAGGGGAGTTAGCCATAGGCATGAGGATTTGCAAAAACAATCAGAAGAAACTAAAAATTTGTTAAAATATTTTATTTAACATTTCTCAGAGAAATTTATGCAACTTTTGTGCGTACAAAAGAAAAAAAGATACTTAAAATCAAATTCTTTCCTAAGTTAAATAGATGTTATTAAAACTGGCTGAGATTAAGAAAAATAATTTTGAAATTAAAATCATCATTTCGTACGAAAAAGGTAACATATGTCTGATTACTTAGCTTCACTGTTGAAAACACAACATTGTCCCTTCATTTTATTTTTTATTTTTATGTAATCTCTCTCTCTCTCTCTCTCTCTCTCTCACACACACACACACACACACACACACACACACACACATATATATATAAATATATTAACACCCATGCATTAATCGATCAGTTCCTCCATCAAATCCATCTATTGATAAGTTACATTGGTGTGTGTGTGTGTGTGTGTGTGTGTGTGTGTTTTGAGCTTTTGTTCTCCACAAATGTCTCCTTGAACAAGATTTATTCGAGTTTTGGCGAATCAAACACATATATGCAGTTCTCCAAGGCAAATGAAATTAGATTACATGACTATTATGATAACTGTCACACTTATTAGAATTCAGACATTTCTCCAGTCTAATCGTGATGTCTTTTTCAGTATCTTAATAATTGTTCCAAACTCTACAAACAAAGAATATTTCCCAAAATACTTGCCAATCAAAATTGATTTACTATTCGTCAATTCTCTTAACAAGAGTCTGTTTTGGTATATTTGTTCAAATGCAATTTTTATACAAATCATTATCCGTGATCTAATTCCATAATATGTGCACAATGAATACTGCCTTGTTCGATGGTTTCTTTTTGTTTTGTTTTCTTTTGTTTTGTTTTGTTTTTTAGAGGGTTTTGTTGTTTTTTTGTTTGTTTTTTTTTTTCTTTTCTTTCATTTTTCTTTTTTTCTTTTCTTGTATTTGATAAACATTATTCCTGGTTACCAATATACGAGAAATGCTCCAAAAGAAAAGCCTTCTAATTACTTTGACGGAAACTACAAGATCCTATTTACCCAACCCCTCCGCTCGGGCAGGATATGACACAAGGTCAATTTTTTAAGCGGAGTTTAGCAGGTTTGAATTCAAAGTTTTCCTTCTCCTAGACTAGTTGCCTCACCAACCTAGTCTGCCCTGCTATTTACCCATAGCTGGAGGGAGAATAATTGGATTCATACCTTTCCCAAGGGTATTAGTGCTATGTGAAATGCAATCAGTCTTGTCCAGGAATTGAACTCGTGATCGCCGTGTCCATATCCTGTGACGATAACCATTACACCACGGGCACCTCCTCCAGAAACTACAAAATATACAGCAAGGAACATTCTGTTTTGTTGTTCTACATCATTAAAGGCGAGTGTTGGTGATATGGCAATAGGGATTCAACCTTCCGACCCAAATTTTCCTTTTTTACAGATACCAGCTGAACAGCAGTCTAGCATGAAAGCAGATTATGTTCATGGATTCCTCGGTGCGGGAAAAGTTGTACCAGCAAACATTCATCGAATGCTTACTGAATGTTTACCGAGAAAAATCTGTGATTGTGAACAGTTAGGTGCTGGGTAATGCATTTCATCGATTTTAGTGACATCACACGTTCAACACAATTGTCAACTTGCAAAATTAAAAGTTTCCCAATCATCTCACCTGTGCAAATTAGACCGATGAAAAAGGAATCAGGTGCACAAAACTTTTCTGACAACGAGGCTGTTATAGCTACATTGAAAAAAGTTGTTCACTTTTACGAGGGGAGTATGTAAGCTCTACTTCTCGCTTACGAAAATGCATTGTCAGTGGTATCAATTATATGACAAATAATGTTAATTTTTAGCTGAAAACCTGTTCTATTCAATGATGATATTGTGCTCTCTGTATCTGATGTAGTTTCCATGGAAATAAATGAGGCATTAATTCTGGGGCGCCTCTCCGATATTTTGAAGCATCTTTGCTAAAAGCACATTCATGAACTAGAAAACTAAACTATTTGCCTTATTGCTTAAAACGGTTTGGATTGTCAGTGAAGATTTCTTATTGTCTCTCAGTGATATACCACGCAATGTAAAAAAAACATCCTTTTCATTGCAACTGGCTGTTATAGACGACTGATTTTATTGATGGTTTTATTAATACTTTTGAAAATATAATTACCTAAAAAGGGAAGAATTATAAGTAAAAAATAATTTCATATGACATCCATTATTGTCAAGAAAATAAAGTGAAATTTGATCTAGAGAAAGACTTTCTAGGTAATAAATTCTTAATTTCCAGTAAAGAATTTCGAAATTTCAAAAATAAGAATTTAAAGATGGCGACCATCGGAGTGTTTTGCTTTAGAACTTCATTCTCAAGAGTATTAATACTTCAATTTTATCTACAAATTAATTGTATTACGAATGAAATAAAGAGTTTATGTACTTTGTTGTTTACGGTTGGTATATGAAATACACACGCACATATCGATAGAATATAAGATATTTCTCTCTATATATCTCTCTTTCTCTATCTCTCCACCTATATATATATCATCATCATCATCATCGTATCGTGCCGCCAGCACGGATATCCCTGACCCTCTCTTGCCACTTCTCCCAATCGTTCATCGCCTCTGGCATGTCTTCAGGGCTACATACCATATCCTCACATATCTGCTGTATGTATGTTCGAGCTGGTCGTACTGCTTTTGCCTGGCCATATGTGGGGTCCATAGGAGTACATCACTTATGAGCTCGTCCCTGCTTCTCCAACAGTGTCCTGCATGTCTGGTTCGTCTAACTTGGATAGTTTTCGTAATGGAAGGTAGGTGGCCGTATAGTTGGTGCCTTGTGGGTGTTGCCGCCAGGACTTGTTCAATATTGCTCGCAAAATTCTTGTGTATTTGCCGTCTAGCTTTTTCGCCAGACGTTTTGTTAGCGTCCAAGAGGTGCATCCATACAGCAGCATCGACACGACCGCTACTTGGAAGAAACTGTGTTTCATTTTATCGGTCAGGTCTGACTTCCATATGATCGATAGCTTATCGATAGCTGTCCATGCCTTCGTTAGCCGTGTGTCGATTTCCTTTACGTTTGATGAGACACTGCTTCCTAGGTAGGTAAACTTGTCTACTAGTTTCAGAGACCTACCGTCTAGTGTGGAAATGTCGCCTGTTTGATTAAAGCACAAATATTCAGTTTTGGGTGCATTGACATGGAGGCCAATGCCTACGTCGGCTCGTCCCAGACGATGTAGTAGTGTTTCGGCTTGGTTGGGTGTGATTGCCAGAATCGCTATGTCATCGGCGTAGTCGGCGTCGGTAATTGTTTTTGCGGGGTACCTTCTGCTTCTTTTCTTTGTCAGCTTGAAACCGTTTTCTTTGATTTTATCAATCGATATTCTAAGCACGTTGTCTAGACAGATGATAAAGAGGTATGGGGCTAACGTGTCCCCTTGTAGTATTGATGCTACAATGTCAAAGTATTCTGTGTCTCCGTCCGGTGAACGTACTTTCGCTTTGGTGTTTCTATAGAAAATCGTTATTGCTGCTACGGTTTCTTTTGGTAGACCGTATGCTTGTAGGATTTGTTCCATCTTCCCTCTGTGAATGGAATCAAAGGCCATGGTAAAGTCGAGAAATTGTAATGTCGCCTGGAGGTTTTTTGCCCGTACGCCTACAAGGATTCTACGGATGGTCAATATTTGTGAGGTCGTGGATCTATTTCTTCGGAAGCCATTTTGGATTTTTCCTCTGGATGTTGTCAATTTTAGGTTATAGTCAGGCATTGTAAATTTTGGCTGCTATGGATGTAAGTGTTATACCTCGGTGGTTCTTGGCTAATCCGCGGTCACCCTTTTTAGGGAAGGGGAGGATGCATCCCTTCATCCATCTGTCTATCGGATTTTGATTATAGACTGCGCGTTGCAGTGTCGGAGCAGTATGTCGTCGAATTGTCTGGTCTTCCATACTTCTGGGGGAATCTCGTCAAGCCCTGCGGCTTTCCTATTTTTAATTTTTCTAAGAACCAAGTCGAGTTCTTCTTGTGTGAACGGTCCTAATTTAATATCCAATTGCTTACTTATAATTCTGGTGATTGGTTCATGTGTTACTTTCGGTGGGTTTCCTAGTAGATTCTTGAAATGCTGTTTCCACAGTTTTATTCTTTCTTGTTGGTTTGTATCTTTCAGTTTGGCTTTGGCTGTGCTCTTCCTTCTACTCACTTCGTTTATTGTTTGCCAGGCTATCCTAGATTGCCTATCTTTCACTGAGTCTCTAATCTTATCTATCTGATTTTAAATGTATTCTGTCTGTTCTTTTAGACATATGCTTACTCATTGATTTTGTGCCTTTTTTAGTTTTAGGGCATTTGTATTTGTTGGGTTCTTCCTATAGCTTTTGGAGGCAGTTTTCACGTGTGCTCGCTAACGTTTCCCAGGGAACTCTATATTTATTTCTAGGTTTTGTTAGAATACACTTCGCTGCTGCCTCGATGTGCGCGTTGACGAAATTCTCATATTCGTCATTTGGGGTACCTTTTTCTGTCTTCTCTTGTAGTGTCTCGAATTTGTTTCTCAATTCTAATACATATTTATCTCTTATATCTTTGTTGTTAAGAAGGGCCCAGTCATAGTGCTAGGTGGTCACTGTTCGTGTGGCATTTTTTCGTAGGCTTAGTCGTATTTTTGCCGTGACTATTCGGTGATCGGAGGGCACACCCTCGAAAGAGGATTATGCCTCGCAATGATATATATATATATATATATAGCCGACAAAGGTGTAAATGATTGAATAAAACACCCACCTACTAATTGATAAATTTCATTTCTTTGAATTGAGTAAAACGTTGAAAAACAGAAATTACAATGTATTTTCTTGCAAGAAAAGATTATTCAAAACGTACATATTTCAAGAGAAGAAATTATTACGTGGAATATTGCAGTCTTCTTTAGTCTTAATCTCATGAAGTTTTATAGTAGTACGAATATTTTTATAGAAGCAATAACATATTCGTCCGGTTTAAGATAATTAAGTGATGTTGAAATTGAATGCTACTTGAAGGAAAAGAATGTTAGATTTTCACTTAAAGAAAATAAATCATTTTTTAGAAGGCTACAGAATAAATCCGAAGAACTGATTGAAGTGTTGGTGACTGACCAGTCAATGCAACCCACGCCAGGCAGAAGAGGAAGTTGGGTGTTTTATGAACCCCAAAAAGGATTATCGTTTCTCGATTCGCCTGTTTTTTGGTGGCTGGGGTTACGTGTAGACAAGCGTTCGTGTGTATGAAGAGTGAATGTTTCAAAGTTATGTGAAGATTCGTTTACTACTGTCCGTTATCCATTTTCTTCAACTTCCACGGCCTTGGAAACTGAATGTAGAGAATAAAGCAACAGAAACCCTTACACTTGAGGCTAACTGGGTTTTTCTGTTTCTCTTTTGTGTCTTCAAACGATTAGTCATCTCGTAGCTTTGCCCAGTCAGGAGATGTAGAATACACCGACTGCATCTCTGCAGAGGATTAAGACCTCGCCCAACATGTGTTGGATATGACATGAACAAAATCTGATGTTGAGGTTCCAGTAATGCAGGAGCTTTGGGGAATGCGAAGTACTCCTTCATTGCCATCGCTCCCAAGTCCGCTTTGGATCGGAGTGGTAGTACCTAATAGGGTTCTATATATCGGTCAAATAGAACTAAACTATGTAATACTAAACTGAATTGCTTGAAATAGAACTATTTTGACATTCAAACTGCACTCTTATGCTAAACTGAATGGTTTGAAATGGAACTGTTTTTGTATGCTCAAGTAAATTGTTTGAAAAAGAACTGGTTTTTCTTTGAAAATGTACTTACGCTAAACCGATTTATTTGAAATTTGACATTTAACAATGTGTAAACAAAAACTATACTTATACCAAATTGAACTGCTTGAAAAGAATTGTTTGAGTAAACTGAATAGCTTGAAATAGAAATGTTTTTGACAATTAAACTGTGCACTTATGTTAGAAGGAATTATTTGAAATAGAACTGTTTATTTGTATAAAAATGGATTTGGCATTAAATAACCTACGGATGTTGATATGCCAT
This sequence comes from Sepioteuthis lessoniana, assembly GCA_963585895.1. Taxonomy (NCBI): domain Eukaryota; kingdom Metazoa; phylum Mollusca; class Cephalopoda; order Myopsida; family Loliginidae; genus Sepioteuthis; species Sepioteuthis lessoniana. The sequence continues at coordinate 3,173,137 of OY757904.1, read as the reverse complement.
AAACCCAAACAAAAAATTATCTAAAAGTAATCATTGGTGAAGACACTACATTATGTTAGGTACTGTGACGGCAAATCGAACTAAAATCCCAAAACGGGACTTTATTTTCGCACGTGTGAAGACGGGGCAGGTTGGCACTTGATCCCCTACAGAATAAGTCCTGTTCAGAGTTCTTTTCTCGGGCAGATAAGAACTGGCATATTACGTGAGGGAATAATTTAGGACCAGACTGACCGCCGCTGGCAAAGGGGTTCCAAATTTCACACTATCACACACCCACCAGGCCGCTAAACTTCTTTCCCTTAGATAACAGAAGAATACGGGCCTATAGGTCTTAGTTGTAATAATATTAATATTGTAGTAGTCGGCAACTCCGGTTTCCCGTGTGATACTTTAGGAATTATTAGGACAATTCTAAGCAAGATAACATAAGGCGAATAGAAGCTGGAAAGAAAGCATGAAATAACAACATAGACCACATGGTAAAATGAAAATACATAAAATCCTTTACTACTTATATATACACGTTCAGAGTGTCAAAAACATATAATTGGACAGTCCACGAATATAAACGTCTTTTCTGACTTTTGTCCTTCTTCAAATTGAGAGAGAGAGAGTGGTAAACGAAATTTTGGTGTAAAGGAAAAATGTCCCCAAAGTTACTTATCTTATTTTCGACGGGGTTCCACTGGAGAATTTTCTTCTTTCACGGGCTACTAGACTTTGTACTGTTTTTAATACTGGCTTGAAGGATTTGGAGTCCTTCGTGTCTCAGCTAATCTTTTTGTCTTCAGCCCGGAGTAAAATGGCTATGGTCCGTCTGCCACGAGCCTTGCTCAAAAACTGACTTTTTTGTCCTTTACTTCCGCTGAGGGGAAGGGAACCCCACTTCCGTTTTGGGGTCTCAGCCAATCATTTGACTTCTCTCTCTTTCTCCTTCCGATGTCCGGCGACCTGAGGTCACTAAGTGCGAACATCTGGTCTATCTCCTCTGTAACCCACATTCTCTCTTAGCGGTCACTTTTTGACTGCTAGATAGTGCTAATAGCAACACGGGAGGATAGTATCATTCTTACCTCTTCGTCTCCGTGAGCTATCACGTGACATCCCCTCACTTAAGAGAAGAAAGGGATAACAGAAATACCAGAGAAAAAAAAAAGGCAATTCATTTCACTGTTCTTTCTCCTTTTCTTTCACTTTTTTTTTCTCACTTTACTTTTCTTTTATCCCCTTTCTTCTTCACGCTTTGGCGAATTCTTTCCCTTTCCTTTTTTCGTCTTTCCTAATTTTCACTAGAGGGGAAAACAATTTCTCTTCTCTTTCTTTCTCTCTCTCTCTCCTTTTCTTTTTCTTTAATCTTGTTTTCCTTTCTTTCTTTTTCTCTCTCGGCTTTTGGCCGTATCATGTTTCAAACCTTGAGGAGGTAAATCCTTCTTTCTTTCTTTCTTTCTTCGTCACTTTTGACGACTTTATAATTTTAATTATCAAGCTTTGGGGAGAAAACTTCCTTTTCTTTGCTCTCTTTCTCCTATTCGTCACTTGTTGACGAACCTCTTTCTCGTCCATCTCATATTTCAACATTGGGGACGAGAATTCCTCATTTCCTTTAGTTTCTCTCTCTCTCTCTTTCTTTCTCTCAACAACTATGAAGGAATATTCTGCTACTACATTTTCGTAGGGCGTTAGAGAAATAAACCTGGGTATTTTTTTATTAATTTCTCTAAGCCCTCTCTCTCTCTGAAACAGACAACTGGCTTAATTTTTCCTCGAATTTATTCGGCATTGCTGAGTTCTTAATTTTTCGAGGTTGGCCTTCTTGACGGACATATCTCTTTAATTTGTTTGTGTGACACACTTGTGTCTGCTTCTTTCCCTCGTGGGTATCAATTCTGTATGTCCTCTTGTCTATTCTCTGTGAGATTACGTAGGGACCTATATATCGTCCACCACAGTGTGATCCTTTATTTGCGGAGAGTAGCAGGACTTCGTCGCCCTTCTTAAATTCTTTCTTAGCCCTGTGTGAGGGTCCTCTTATTTTTCTCTTATCCTCTCGATAAGTATTAGGGAATTTATCCCCATTATTCGTTGGACCTTCATCTTTTCTCTGACGACTGGTCCTTTTATCTTCTTGTTTATTGAGGGGTGGAAGGTTCACTTCTTTTCTTTCCACCTTCTCACTTTGCGAGCGACTGTGTCGTTTATATCTCGCACGTGGCTCTGCCGCCATCTTGCCTTCTCCATTTTCGGCGCTCCCTTTCGCCGTCTTGTTTCCTTCATTTTTGGCGCTCATTTTCGCCGGCTTTTTCGGGTTACACCCTTTTGTTTCTATCTCATTTCCCAGTATGAGGGAGATTCCTCTCATAGGTAGTTTGTCTACCACACCAACTTTAATTGGTCTATCTCCTCTGTGACCCACATTCTCTCTTAGCGGTCACTTTTTGACTGTTAGATAGTGCTAATAGCAACACGGGAGGATAGTATCATTCTTACCTCTTCGTCTCCGTGAGCTATCACGTGACAGTACACATATGATAGTCTAAATTGTCTAAGTAAACCTGCTAGACATTTTTACATCTCACATAAATACAGGAATTACAATTGAGCAATTTGAGGGAGGCAGTGGGTTATATATCATTGAATACGGTCCTTAAATTTTCAATTATTCTCCCCTTTTTCACGAAAAGCAACTTTCGAATAAATATTAACGTATCTACATATTTCTGTTTAAACCGTTATAAATAAATTTGTTCGCCAGTTCACCTGAATGTTTCATGCTGGAACGAACTAAGTTATAAAATTATCGGTTGAGAATTTGCTTGATTTGAAACCAAGCAGATATGCTGTGAATGCAATCCCCTGCCCAACACAGACTGCCAAGTGATATAAATAGCTTCTAATTTGTATATAGTATTGTTTTTAAAATCTTTCATTAAATGTTCATACGTAATTATTTTAATGAATCACTTTAATTATTCTTTTTAAATAAAATACTTTTTGTCATCGAAAAATTTGGTGTAAAAAAGTTATGAAATATAGAACTAAAGATTTAGAAGAAAAAAGTCACAATACAAATTTTATGAATCACTTTTTATTTCTTTCAGATTAATTGTTGTTTCAAAGAAATAATTGTTTTAAGAAATCTTTTTAATGTAACTCTTAGAAGAATTAAGGGAAAAAATAAATCAGAAATATTACTTTTTTCACGGACAGCATTTTTTTTTTTTTTTTTTTTTGGCTTCAGTAGAGTGAGATGGCAAGGAATTCGTTTTTGTCGGAAATATTTAGTTTCAGTGTTTCAGCAGATTTCTTTAAATATTTTCACTATTAAAATTTTGTATTGAACTTCGCTTGACAGAGTTTCGAAATAAGCACACTACTTATTTTTATTCTAAGAGAATATTTCAGATTATATCTTAAGTAGCAGTGATAAAGATTATAAAAAAACAGGTTCTTAAAAAGTTATTTCAAGCTCACACTGGTACAGCTTGGAAGAAATCCCGTTTTATTTTATCCGAGCGGTCAAATTTTCATGTGCTCGACAATCTGTCAATAGCAGTCCACGCCTTCCCTATACGAATGTTGACATTGCTTTCGGTGGATGAGATATTGCTGACAAAGTATGTACACTGGTCTACTAATTTTAAAGGCCTGATTTTATAGTGGCTCCTTCTCGTTAAAAACACATGAACTTGGAACATAAAAGTTATTTACGTTCACATAGAGGCCAATTCCTCCTGCTGCTTGCTTTAGGCTCTGCAGTAGGGATTCAGCTCTAGCAAGTGTATTTGCCAGAAGCAGTAGATCATCTGCGTAGCCTTCATTTTTGTTAGTTTATGCAGGATATCATCTGCTTCTTGCCTGTTTGAGTGTAAAACCATTTTCTTTTATTAGATCTATCTAAGCCCAGAACTTAGTGAGTACATGTGTTACCCTGCCAGCAGCCAAGAGAAAAAAAGGGCCAGTGGTGAACGCTTAGTGAAAAAGAATATCTTTTTGGTGTCAAGAAGTCTATCTTTCAGGCATGCGCGGATTCTGCTTCCTATTAAAGGCTTTCTGGTAAAACGTTAACTTTTAATTTACTCATTTATTTTTATTCATTTTTTAACACCCTAAGTGGCACTAATGTATCTCCTTACAAAACTCTAGCAACAATGTCAAAGAAGTCAGTGGTCCCATCAGGTGAGCAAACCATTGCTTTCTTACTTTTGTAGAGTATTATTTTATATATATATATATATTGTAGAGTATTATCATATTATGCTGTAGCAGTTGTTTTAGGAGACCACATACTAGTAATACCACCTCCATCTTCTCTATGTGTACGGAATCAAATGCTTTGGATAAATCTATGAACAACTGTGTAACCTCAAGATTTCTTATACATATTCCTTTGATGATTCAGAGGATAGTCAAAATCTATGAAGATGTGGATCGATTTCTCCAAAATCTGTTCTCATTTTTCCTAAAAAATTCTTGATTTCAGATTGGATACAGTTAAAAGCGTGACATTATAAAACTTAGCAGCTATAGGAGTATGGGTTTGCTTCCGTAGTTCTTAGCGATTCCGGGGTCACCTTTCTTGAGAAAGGGGAGGCTACTGCCTTTTGTCCATTTTTTTATTGTGTTTTGCTTATTATACACAGCATTACATAATCGAAAAATTATGTTGTCAAATTTTCTTGTCCCCCACACTTCACGAGGTATTTTGTTGAGGCCTGCAGCTCTTCTGGGGTTTTTTTTTTGGGGGGGGGGTCAGCAAATTGGCTATTAATATTTTTTGATAGGTTTATCAGTGACTTTATGAGGGATTCTGAGCAGATTCTTAAAATGTAGTCTTTCTTTTTGGCTGGCAGCTTTTAGTTTTCCTCTCAAGGTGGGTCTTTCTTCTTCTTACTTCATTTACGGTGGGCCATGTCTCTCTTCGACCGATTTTCAGATTTTATTTATTTGGCCTGGAGTGGATTCGAGTTGTTCATTTTGCTATGAGTTAATTCTCTTTAGACTTTCTTAAGTTTCTGGTATTTGTTGAGTTTCTTTTATTAATTAAAGATGTTTTTTTCAGTTTATCTAGTTTTTTTTTATATAATTACAATTGACTCTCTCGATTTGGCTCTTTGTTTAGTTGCACCCAACTGCTGCTTCTGTACATGCAGAAAGAAATTTTCATATTCGTCATTTGGAGTATGCATTTCAGATATCTCCTGAAGAGTATTAATCTTGTTTCTTACAGTTATCCTATATTGATCACCAATGATATCGAGAAGCTTTAAGTGTTTGTGTCTTATAGATTCAGGCGAAACTATTCTGTGATCGAAAAATACTCCTTCAAAAGAGAAGTATACTTTACATTTCAAACTTACATTCACCCACTTTTTGTTTATGAATATATAATATAGCCGTGCTTTTGGGTTATTTGAGTGGGTGTTGGTCCATAGTTTACCTTCCACTTTTTGGAATTTAGTATGTTCTCGAATGAAAAATCTGCTTGATATTCCCAATTTTTGTTCGGCCAATTGAGTAAACAGAATCTACGTCTTCAACGATTATTTGAACGCTCTATTTTGTATTGTGTCTGACAAAGGAAGATATACCCATTTCATCACTGGCACTGGTGGGACTCATATGATTGTTGCGTAAAGATTGCTCTTAAAGGAAACATATCATTTCCAGTTGGCTTCGTGCGATGTTATTTGGTGATTTTAAGGCACGAGGACTGAAAAGGATTCTAACACATTTCTATGATGGCATTGACTGAGTTTTTCCATACAGATATAAGATAAATGTCCATCCATTACCAGTTTTATGTATCCTATTTCTTATTCGCTATGGTAGTTATCTATGTTCTAGTAGCCATATGATGTGTCTATTGTTCACAGCAGCTGATAGTTTTCAGCTCAGATGACTGATTTACTTTGTTTAAAGTCCAAACATCAAATGTCGCTATGTTGACAATTCTTTTGCATCAAAACAATTTGGATTTGTGTTGGGGTTTGGGTTCTGTCGCTGACTTTTCGAACACTGGAGCCAGAGTTCCAATCTTAGCAGAAACAACCTACGTCAAGAGTGTTGCTGTTAAGACGTACGGTTTCAATAAGAATCATGGTAAAATCTTTCATTATCTGCTTGTATTTTTTTTTTCGAAGGGGGGGAGGTCTCATTAATAGACGCCACTCTTTTAGATGAATAGCAGTAGTTTCCTGACTGAACTATTTGATCTGGGACATTAACCTCTGAATTTCTTCCATCCATCATCTGGTGAAGTGCGCTATTCATCCTTTTTTTGGGGGGGGGGATTTATCTGCTTTACTTCACATCCACATCCGTTGATATTCGCTTGTGCGGCCCGAATCATATTCTCCGGCCTCCGAGGTTGTTATCCATATTGTACACGCGTCCGTAGTAACACTTACTGGGTTCTTATAATGTGATTTTTCCTTCTAAGTAAAAAATGTATTATATTTGCGCCTTGAATTTTGTTTTACCGTACGAGGTTAACTTCATCTTTTTTTTTATAACTTAAATATTTACCGTAATAAAATCAAATAAGATAGAAAATTGAAGGGAGGTTTGTCTTCTTATGAGGGTTGATGTGCTGGAGATATTCTGGTTATCATAGAAGATTCTTCTTGCGTTTGTACTTTAATATTCTTATTTAAATATGTTTGTGTTTTTTGTTGTTGTTTTCTTTTTTCCTTCCCGTTTCCCTCTTTTATTTTGCTTTTTCTACTGTTTTCTTTTCTCTTTTCACTGCTATTTAAAATTCTCAACATTTTCATTTGATGTTAAGAGCAGGATATATATATATATATATATATATATATATATATATATATATATATATATATATATATATTACTAGAGAAGTGGGTGTACTGGATTTTAGGTTTTTCTTCAGTTTCGCAGGGTTATATTTTAAACATTATTTATGTTTTTAGACTGATATCGTAACGCAAATTAAGATTTGTAAGTTTACAAGTGATAATATTAAGTTATAATAATACTGTAACGTAATGGCCAAGGGATTTCGGTTCATGCCTTTGAGTTTAGTTAGGCTGAGAACCTTTCGGCTCCGTACATGGGTTAGTTAGGTGCAACATTGAGGCAGGTGTTAACGCGGGCGCGCGTGGGCGGATGGAGGTGTCACTCAGATGTCACAATATTCCGAGACAAAACGGGTGACGGAGTGCGAATGACGAATGGAAAGAAAGTTAGGGAGTTGAACACTAGACGCCAAACGAGGAGGATCGACTTTTGGAGCACGCAGACGCGAGGCAAACTTGCGCCCTATGGGGGGCCGCTCGAGATGGGGGCCAAATAAATAATACAGCATAGAAGATTGTGTCTCACCTCCTTATGTCGAAACCTTTAACTCAAAGTTAATAAAAAGGTTTTGTACCCAAACAAGAAGTCGTTACGTGTTTTTCGTAATTTCGAGATTCCTATGTTCTATCGTTATGAACATTATATGTCTATTTCGCATATGGCGTTAATTGTGGCTATAGTACCATCCCTTTTTATTTTATTCGTGCTTTAGGGATTGTTTTTGTTCCCTACGTTAACAATTAACTTTCATCTTACATATTGCTCTTTTCTTATGAATTTGAATATTTAATTCTATCAATGATATTCATTTTTCATGGGTTCATTTCTTGGTTAGTTATTAAGCACTGGTATATCTGCAAAATATAGATAATAAACATTTCCGCTTGTTAGTTGAACTATGGCTTTGAATACTAAAATGCAGACAAAATATTTACACAAGAATAGTAAAGATTTTGCCTTGGAATAGAATATCTCAACTATTTCGGGACAAGTTGTCTCTCTATACGACTGACTTTTTCTGGGAGTTAGCTGTTTTGATCTTCTCTAAAAGTACGTGTGCATTGCTTGGGCAAGGGGGGTCCCTTTTGTCTCCTAATCTTATATTCGTAAATAATACCATCATTTTCACGAATACTACGCTGAAATATATATATATATATATATATATATATATATATATATATATTAAGTGAGAGAGAGAATCGCTATTTGAAAAATTCCTTTCATTCCAAATTTCTTGTAGTCATAAATACATATCTATCGGCTTCTTAGATAAAAGTATCCCGCTCACCCCGACAAATGATATTATATTTTCAATTGAATAATTATAGAATTGTATGGATAAATTTTAATGTAGTATCAAGTTGTATAATTTTACTGTTCCTGATTTTAGGTTTTTCCGAAAATACCAAAAATTCAGAAGATATCTGGTGGTGATATTTTTCAACAAAATATATATTTAGCCATCTTGTTCACAAAAATCTCAGAAAGTATGCGGTTGGATTCAAAGCTAATTCAGATTACGTTGCTTGTATCAACATGTTAAGAGATACAAACTAAACATCATCTAAGCTGTGGGGGCAACATTGTTTTAATGTGGTCTTGTATAAGTAATACTTTTCGAACAATCCTCTTACCGTGAACAAGAAAGAGATGAGGTTACCATGGAGACGGTGAAATCGAAACTAAGGCAGAGCCTGTCAGAAACAAGTTACATTCAATTTTAGTTGGCGATTTAGAAGAAACAATTGGATAAATCAAAGCGATCGTGTGTATAAAACAAATATCGATAATCTTTTATTTACTAGAATCTTAGCTTCGTGATACGTACAAGTTTTATTCAGTCGAGGGAAGAAAGTTTATGTTTTATGTTAACTTAATGAGAATGTATGTGCCTTTTAAGAAGTTCATTTGTGTATTTAGAGCATCTATTTACCCAACCCATCCGCCACAGATAGGATATGACAGTAGTTCACATTTTTAAGCAGAGCACAGTTGATTTAAATCCAGTTTTCATTCTCCTAAATTGGTTGCCAAACCTAAGCTAAAGAACCAAGTATGCCATATTTAACGATAGATTGTTTACCGTAAAGTTTTGGGAGGAATCATTATAGATGATCTTTTATCAGTTTGAGTGAATGTTGGTTAGAGTGGCGAATTGACAAACCTCGAGGGTATCAAAAGTGGCTATTTATGTAGTAAATGGGGTTTTTCAATTGTTTTCTGATTGGTTAAAATGATTTTGATGTCATTTAGTGTCACATGGTGTACTTTCGAGGACATCCGAACAAAATTTCTAAACTTACGTAATATGTTAGTTTTATTTATTTAAGTATGAATTCTCTTTATAGCGGATCTTCTGTTTCACAGTTTTTTTAGCATTTTTCTTTTGATAAAAATTTCAGACTTTTGTAAAGCTTCCTACTTTCCCTTTCACGATCAACCGGTTTCTGCACAGTGGGTCAGAGAAAAAGAGATTTTGAAGGCCGATAAATTTACTAAACATTTAAAAGAACTCTGCTTTCAAGTGTAAATTAAAATACATGTATTCCAGCATAATAGCAACACTGATTTCAAATAAATAAGATTGAGTTTTATTTATACTTAGAAAAAATACTATGTCAGTAATTGTTATAAATGTAATAATTCATAAATATACACGTTAAAACTTACCAGCATACATTTTAATCAACAAAAAATTCTAATTGGTACAAATATTGAAATGAAATAATTTAAGGCAAAATTTACAAAGAACGCGTTTGTATTTATTCTATTTGGTTTGATAATATAAAAGAAACAAAATTTGTAAGGAAAAGTATTGCGTGGGGAATTAATTGAATTACACCTGTTATATGCTTTCATTTGATATTTATTTCTATATAATCTAAAATAAAGAGCAGAAATAAGTTCCTAACTGATATTCTAAGAAATTCTTATTTTTAGATTGTCAATCCAACTGAAGGTACAACTTGGATAAATCTTATTGTGACAACGATTGTCATTATTATTTTGTTCCTTGGAAGTTTTTCACACCAACTCTGGTGTTTTTTTTTACAGGAGACTCAGTGACAGTAAGTCCCCTCAGGTCTCCAGGACTCTTTTAAGTATCCTACCTGTTTTTTGCGAGGGGGGGATGTGTTCAAAATGACTTAAATTATTCCTCTTAACTACGATTGGTATCACTGTCACCCTCAGACTCCATAACTTTTCAGTCAAAGTCCAGGTATTTTTCCAGCTTTCCGTCCTCCTGAACTTTCTCTTTGTGGTTTGCTGGAAAGACAAAATCCACTCTTCTTGTTAATTAAAATTTGGTCGGGTCTTCTAGCCTGTGTTGAGTGATCTATTTGCATCACAAAATCCCAGATGTAGTGACAGTTTATCAATATCAATAACTATTATTCTACTGCTACCCAGTTTTTCACCTCAGTGTTGTTTGGTGGTCTTTCACTGAGGTTTGAGTGACGCTAAGTCTCCTCGGGTCTTCAGGTCTCCAATTCTTCCAGCCTCCTTTCCAAGCCTTTGATGACCATTTCAAGCGCGTCAACCACAATCCGTGACACCGTCACGCCCTCATTTTCCGCGGCTTTTTTAGTTCTCTGGCAAGGCTCAAGTGCTTTCTAATCTTTTCGTGTTCTTTCATTTTCACTCTAAGGTCCGCCTGGACAGCAAAATCCACTAGACTGTCATTAGTTATCACTTGCTCTGGTCTTCCGGCTGGAATTAGATTATCCGTTTTTATCTCAAAATCCCTGAGAATTTTATGTCTCATTTTCTTGGATGGGTTCTGGTTTGTTCATATACTATTTGGTAATATGGTCAAACTTCAATCACTTGCAAAATTCCAAGTGGATCACCTTTCCCACCCAGTCGTGCCTAGTCTCAAACTCCTACTATTCGCCAATTATGGGATTCATCGTTTCATTTTTTTTCTTCACACAATCTACACCTATCATTCTGTTAAGTCTCACCGATTCAACATAATTGGTCCTTATGGCGCTGTTTTGTTCTGCTGTTAGTTGAGATTTAGTTTCTCTCTTTAGATTTTCCTTTCGTAGATCCAGGTATTATTATTATTATTATTATTATTCATGTCTTTTCGTATTCTTTAATTTCTTGTAACTTTTGTTCTATATTTATGTAAATATGATAATTCTGAATACGACTGTTTTACATTTCCTTTCATTTTATCTTGTTTTATTGCGTCGCACTTAAGAAATTCCTGTTTATTTACATGTCAACTTTTTTCTTTATACAGACAAATTTGTATCATTTGTATTTGTTTAAGATTCAGTTCAATATAACGGCTGGTGACACATAGAATTGAAGCCAATGAATCCACCGGAAAATATCCCATCCTTCATACTATCGATTCTCCTGTAGACAAGCCGACTTGACAGTTTTCCATAGAACGACACACATGATTTTTGCTGTACCAGGTATGAAGGATAATATTCTGTGCTTTTCTATATTTAATCTATTCCATTGCAAAATTATTTTGTCTTGATTGTTCATTCTAAATAATCTGATTCATTTTGTGCAGATGATTCAAACTTTTCTTTTCTCTTCTGCATCCTTTCCGATGGAAAGTCTCTACTTCTACAGAATTGTATTTTTCCTGTTTCCGATCATTATTTCCTCATTTAGAGTAGGCATGTGAATGGTTTATAGTTCTCTTCCAGGATTTTTAGCGTCTTTTTTGGATTAGTATTATTCTTTTCCAGTTACCCACTCCGAGTTCGTTTTTTGTTTATTTTAAGTTGTTGGTCAAGTTCATCGTGTAATGTAGAGAAATTATTACTTAATACTCATGGATTTCATCTGTGTATCGTCTTTTCGTGTTAATTGTTTTCCATTGAGTGTTTTTAAGAGTAAATGAATTAATTTCTATATTTCTCCCTCTTCACAACTTTAATGGGTTTTTTCTTCTATATATTTTCACCGGCTTTTATGACATGTTTATATTTCTTTTGATGTCCTTATATTTTGTTTCAGCAGAATCAAATTTTATGTTTTTTTATTCTGCTTCTGTTTATGAGAAAGTAAACTTTTCCCTCGATATTTTTGAGGGATCAGCTTTAAGTATAGTGTAGTCACTTTTGTCTCTTCGTGACAATTTACCAGCTTTCCTAGTTATGTGGTTGATTTTCTGTGTTGTTTCTTCTGAAATACTTTTACCAATTCGTTATTCTTTAATTGCTTTCTACAGTTTTTAGGATCTTTTCGGATGTAATTTATTCTGATATTGTTCATTGAATCAGGGTTTTTTTTTACTAAACTATGTTTAGCTTTGCAACCAGTACCTGTTCGTACAAAATAGTCCTCTCTGTCAGAAGGGAACAGGCTCATTCCTGCTTAACTTCGATGATCAGTTGGGAACCGATGCTTTCAATGACACCTGCTATAAGTCAAGTAACTACTTATTTTGTTAGATAAGTTTATCAGAATGTTAAAAATCTTCTTTGAATCAAGAAACATTTTATATTCCGGTGTTTTCCATTAGCAATGTTCTAAAGAAACGCTGAAAGATAATTTGATTATATCTCTCGTAAATTCTTTGTTAATTGGTCATATGGTTCAAATGCACAAAGAAAACAGATTTCTGGGTTTGGGATTTTTTAAAGTTTTTACTTTTTGTTTTTTGTTTGTTTTTTGGGGGGGGTATTTTTTTGGGCTTTTTTTTTTTTCACTTTGACTTTCCATGTTGAACTAAGTCATAAGATAATCTATAAATTTCAGTGATTTGTTATCAGTTTTGGAAATAAGGAAGATGGTACAAAAAACGTTTGACCTTTGAATAGAATTAACAGGCAAATACACCCTCACTGAAAACAAATATATATTCATTGTGTTTTAAGAAAAAGTAAATTTTTTTTTTCAAAAATTTGGGATTTTTTTATCAAATTTCCATAAAGATGGCGTGAGGAAACTCAAGAACGTACCAGCCAATAAAAACATTCCCTGTGGGGGGTGTTTGCTGAATTGTTCCTTGGAATGTGTACTCATGAGAAATAAGACGGGCACTTTGCTTGAAGTGACGTCATTTTCTTGAAATGCAACAAATTATGTAAAATTCTTTATGTAAAGCGTCTATCAATGGCATCTTGGTATAATAAAATCCAGCATGATTTCTCTTGGGGATGGAAAAACGAAAAAAAAATGGGTCGTTGATAACTGGGAGAAATCTCGACGGCAACATACGGCGATCAAAAGGTTACTTCATTTTTAGATTCTTCTCTGAACAGACACGTTTATTATGGCGGAATAAAAGTAATTTATTGACAGAAATATAAACATTTTTCCAACAGTCTGAAACTCAAGTAGGCAAAAGCAGTTTTCTTTGTTTAACGACTAGTTTTATACTGTTATCTTTCAATTAAAACAAACATTAAGATTTCGAATAAGATATTTCATTTATTGCAATATTTTTTTTAATAAATGCATCGAGATACACTAAAAGCTCCAGTGTATCTTCTTTTCCAAGAAGGCTTATTATATTCACCCTATGCGAATTTTTCACACCAGTCTTAACCGTTCGTTTTTCACTGAAGTCTAAGTGACAGCAAGTCTCCTCAGATCTCCAAAACTCTACTAAGTTTCTAGGTGACGGTAACACAACAGCGGTCAGGATGGTTTCAATTTTTCCTCTGATTTATTATTCCCCCAGTCTCTTTTCCATGTATTTTGGATCGTTCCAAGAGAATCAACAACAACTGATATTACTGTCACCTTCATGTTCCAGTGATTGTTCAGTTCTCAGGTAAGATCTAAGTATTTGTTTATCTTTTTGTTTTCTTTTAGTTTTATTCAGTGGTTCACTGTAAAAGCAAAATCCACAAGATAAACAATTAGTTTCTTCTTAATAAGCGCCCTGAGTCTGCCCTTCTAGATGGAATCTGCTGTTCGGTTTGTATCTCAAAATCCCCGAGAATTTTATATCTGTCTCATTTTCTAGAACAGATTCTGGTTTGTACATATACCATTTACAAGTATGATCGAATTTTAATCTTTTGCTCAATTCTGTATGGATCTTCTTTCTCACTCAGGCGAGCCTAGGGTTCTATTCTTTTTGTGACAGTTTGCTACTTTCGTTTATATTATGATTTTTTTTTTTTTTCACCAGCGTTAGCTGATGATTTTCCACTGGAGTCTGAGTGACTTCAAATCTCCTCAAGTCTCCAGGACTCTTCTCAGTGTTCTCGCCGATCTCAACAACGCTGTAGTCTGGATAGTCGCCATTCTTCCTCTTATTTCCAATTCTTCCAGTCCCTGAACCAATCCTTTGATGACGCACTAATTACAATTGCTTTCATGTTCCATAGTTTTTTAAGTTCTCTAACAAGGTCTTAGTACTTATCTTTTCGCTTTTCTTCAGTTTTATCCAGTGGTCGACCGGGACGGCAAAGTCCATTATTCGGGAGATTCTCTTTTTACTTTCTTTTTTTTTTTTTTTTTTTTTTTTTTTTGACTATTACAAGGTCTGGTCGTCTGGCCGAGATTAGATGATCTGTTTGTATCTCAAAATCACAAAGAATTTTGAGTGTCTCTTTTTCTAGGACGGATTCTGGCTTGTGTACGTACCATTTGTTCCTGTATTTGTCATACGCCCCACCAGCGTACGAGTATGGCACAAGGTCGTTTTTAACATGGGTCAGTTTCAAAAATGTCACGAACCCTATCGGCATTCCCCTTTTCGTGGCGCCTCAGGCGATAAACCTAACCGCTCCGAGGAGGGTTAAAGCCTGGAGGAATTGCCCCCTGAAGCCAGAGGTATATCCAATGATGAGACACGCCCGACCGAACCGTGCAGCACGCACCACGGCCGGCCAAAGCGTGTACTACCAAATGGAAAAAATGCGCTGCTCACAAAAAAAGGAACGCTCTATGATCAAATTTAAATTTAAACTTCTTGCACAATTCCCAGTGGATCACCTTGCCCACTCAGTCATGTCTAGTCTTATACCCTCTTTGCGCTAATTTACTGCGTTCGATTATTATGAGATTCGATCGTTTCGTCTCTGTTACCAAATTATCTACATCTGCTATTTTGTTACGTCTTGTCTAATTTTGTTTTGACATAGTTGTCATGGCGTTGTTTTATGATGCAATCAGAAAAGATTTAATTTCTCTCTTAAGGTTTCCCTTTCTTAGCTATGTCCAAGTTTTCTCGTGTGAAATTTCGCTTATTATTATTATTATTATTATCGTTGTTGTTGTTGTTGTTGTTGTTGTTGTTGTTGTTGTTGTTATTGCAATAATGGTTTTGTTTATGCTGCAATTGCGGCTTTATGCTTTTTTTTCATCTTTAATTTTAATATTTCACTAACTTCTAAATTATCTTAAGTAATGTTATTATCATTGAACTTATTGCTACATATCACAATATATTTCTATTTCTTTCCTCGTCCTTTTTTTTATCATGACGACAAATAATGTTGCTTGATTAAAGACCCGAAATAGAAGTTTGAACCTCGAAGTACAAAACATCTATTTTTGCCTATTTTTTTTTTTTTAATTATGACAAGTTTTATATTTACAGTAGGCGTGATCTCTGTGTTCATGAAATTGCATTTGCCACCCAATATTGATTTTCAAATAAAATAATTGAAAAAAATATCTAACATAGAAAAGAAAATATAAATACAAATCAAGATAAAAGTGGATCTTATGAGAAAATATGGCTTTTTGCCACATTCATACTTCAAGAATAGTTTTTGAAAGGAAAGCTTTGACAGATCTTAATGGATAAAAACAGAAAATAATTTGTTTTAAAAAATATCTACTCTTATAAACTTATTCTATAGTTGAATGAGCCCCGATGTAAGTTCAATATATAGATATTGATTTGTGTATTTATCTATTCTTATATACATAAGTTTAGGTATGTCTGACTATGTCAGAATAGATTGATATTTGTATTCGTGACGTTATGCATTTATATATGAATGTTTACAGATATACAGTTTCATAAACACGAATCTTTGCTTTTATATACATATAGATATGTACATGAGCGTACACTCAAACACACACACACACAAATATATATATATATATATATATATATATATATATATATATATATGTGTGTGTGTGTGTGTGTGTGTGTGTGTGTGTGTGTGTAAGAGAGAGAGAGAAAGAGAGAGAGAGTGAGAGCATGTGTGTGTGTGTGTGTGTGTGTGTGTGTGTGTGTGTGTGTGTGTGTGTGTGTGTGTGTGTATGTGTAAGTGTTGTTCACAAAGTTCTAAGCCTCACCCAGAAAGAGTTGGATAGAATTGTTCAGGAAATTTCAACCTTTATCAGTTAGTGCTCTGACGTCAGCATTCTTGAGACCCATCTTACAGGAAGCTTGCTCATCCCCAAAAGGTCTCAGTTAAAACTGTTCAGCTATGGCTCCTCTTTCTATGAGAGGTTTATAGCCTTTTAATCGACCCTAGAATATATATATATATATATACATGTGTGTGTGTGTGTGTGTGTGTGTGTGTGTGTGTGTGTGTGTGTGTGTGTGTGTGTGTGTGTGTTTGTGTGTGTGTGTGTGTGTGTGTACACGCACACGCAAACTGAAGAAAAAAGATTAGAAACAGTATTACACTAGACGATCTGCCTTACTAACAATAGTATATACCAGAAATATGTAAATTTCTAATAGACATAAGAGTGACTTAAAAACTATTTGCTCCCACAAGTGATTCAAGAACAGGACTGCTGTAAGAATCACAAGAATACCAACGACTCAAGTGAATCATTGCCACAAATACTATTCCAATTCAAATCTGTTGCCATTCGGCTCATCATGTACTGTATAGCGTACACTAACCAAGTGATGGCTCTGTAGTTATGAGGGGTGTATTGGAGTTTCCAATAGCCACTAGCAAAGCGATAGTCTGTATTGACAGGTGTAACTCACATAAATCTCGTTGCAGATTATATGCCTCTCTTCCTTCTCACTATATTCTAATCTGTATGATATTGCAACCCTTCTACCAGAGAGAAACTAATTCCAGAAACACTAGGCTTACTCCTACGTATGTCAAAGTTCCACATCGTGTCCACCAGATTTAAATCTTTGATACCCTTGGAAAAAGCACAGATCTTTCTACTCTCCTAAGCTATTGGTAAATAGTAGGGTAGACTGTGTTTTCTAGTCCAGACAAGTCAGTGGGTCTGAATTCAAACCGGTACAAAAGATTGACTTTGTGTTTCATCTTTCCGTTGAGCATGTATAGAAGAGTTTACATCTCTCATCAAATTCCCACAACTACTCCCAAAAAACAACTCATTTATGAACAATCCAATAACTTGCCTGAATGGAATGACTACAGTACCTAGTAGCCGCTATATTACGTCGCGTAGCCCTCGTTATTCCATATCTATATCACTTTATATTATTTATGACATTTTATTTGTATATTCATCAAGCTTAATTTAGTTTTACGCATGCTCATTTTGGTAAGACATTCAATGATATTAGCATTCACTGTATTATGAATGGCCGGAAATATTAGCTTATAAAAACATAGTTCTATGCCAAGCACCCCTGATTATAAGATAGATAGATAGATAGATAGATAGATTGATTGATTTTTGCCTTCTTCACTTTCAAAGAACATAGTAATAAAGTATAAAATGACCACACAAGGTCGAAATTCCACTTCTACATTAGACTTAAACTACTTTGGGGAAACTTAAGACTAATGTTATCACGTGATTCACCTCATATATCCAAAGAAGACAAATGCACCAGTTGAAACCGGTTCTCCAAAGCTTTCCAGTTAAAAACGTTTTCCAATGAACGAAAAAAGGAATATAATGGGATGAATTAGTTGATTGCTCTTATTTTTAAAAATCAAGATATTTTGTTCAAGAAACGATTTCCGCCAACCGGATGCCAATTTCTACTTTTATTTAGTCCCTGCGGACTGATTGGCTCCGTCTGAAAATGGCTGAGACACTTTGGCGTAAGTCATGAATAAATATCAGCTTTTTCTCGGCAATAAACATGATGACGGCAAGGAGGTAGAAAAGAGAAAACAAACCAACTTATATTCACAGCTTTAATTTTCCATTGCCGATAATTATTATTATTGTTGTTGCTGGCGGCACGACTTGATGATGATGATGATGATGATGATTATTCAAACTTCAAGTAAAATATTGCTTTGGTTTATTAACAAAATTTGACGTTTATGACAGGTGAAAAATTATACTGATTGCAAAAGTAAAATATATATTGCTTCAGTTTCAAATAAAGATTTAATTTGTTCTTTAGTTTGTTCATATTGAAGAGCTCCAATAAAATTGTTGTCAAGTCTAAAGGTCGACAAAAAGTTCATTACAGCTGACGAATATTTATTCAAACCTGATTGAATTTTGAAGTTTTGGCAAATTACTCTCATAATTAAATTAAGAACTATAATACCCAGCTCGTTCTTAAAGCAAGACTTTTTTCCTTCTTATTAAGTACCATATATGGACATATTTAGTTCAATGACTATAACCAGCGTTACTCTATACCGTTTGTTTGATTCTACATTATTGATATTTATCCAACTTAGACCTCACAGAGCCTAAATATGACACAACGTCAGTTTAATGCCGGGACTCCACAAGAAGTGGTGCCAAAAATAGTTCAGTTTCATTAGTATTGCTTTTTTGAAATGTCTTGGGCAATAAACCCTGTTCTTATCTCTTTTAAATGAAAGATAATCTGTCTGATGGGAAGACACCCTGAACTAAACTGATTTATTTTTATGCCATACTGTATATTTGTATATTTTTTACCTATTCATTTTTCTCTTCCGTTATTTCTTTCTAAGACTGTCTTCTTTTCTTTGTTTCTCTCACTTTGCATCCTTTTCTCTTTCTGTTCTAATAAATATAATTCATCTTTTTAATAAGTACATTTTTTTCACTTGTTGCTGGGAGTGCTTAGATCAGCTTAAATTCATTCATTGGCAACAAATGGTTTTGCATATCCAAGATTTTTGTGAATTATCTTTGCTTTGATAACAAAATAAACTTTGACGTTTGAAAAGTGTTTTAAACAACTTACTGTCTAAAATAACTGTTATTAACGCTTTCTTGACTTTCAAAACTGATGCAACATAGTCTTCCTCTTTCCTATAAAATTGGTGCAACACAATATTCCTTTCTCTCGCCTGGTTACTCTAAACTTAATATTAACTTGGAGCTTGTATCTGGATTACACAAAGCCTTATTTACCACCAAAATCTACGTTATAAGGATCTAAAAGATAATACCATAAGGTCTAATCATATTTACCAAGCTTTGCTTTACAAAAATAAATAACAAAAATGAGGTTTCAAGTCAATATCAAATGAGCAATGAACTGCATGACAAGCTTGTGCTATATATATATATATATATATATATATATATATATATATATATATATATATATATATATATATATATATATTATAAGTTTCCAGACTTTTTTCGTATGGGGACTTTTATTGATAGTACACACAGTAAAATATTCCTTATAAGAATCTGATTATTATCTGAATTTTTGAAATTGGCCTGCGATTTGTCCACTTGATTATTTTGCAATATTTAGACCAACAGAATTAATGTTGGTGGTTGGGGTGAATTTTTTTTTCTTTGAACACGGTGACCCGAGTTCAAATCCAGGACAAAGCCGTTTGCATTTGAGAAATGTTGGCATCCAACTACTCTCTTTCCAGCAATAGGTTATTAGTAGGACTAACCGAGTTCCTTAACCCTAGTATGTGAACTAATATAGGAGAAGGAAAACTTTAAATTTAAACCTATTAAACATTGCTTAAAAATTGATTTTATGTCCCATTCTGTTCGTGCCGGAGGGTTTTGGTATATATATATATATATATATATATATATATATATATATATATATATATATATATATATAATCCTCATTATTTATACATGCATATAATGTATGTAATCTTAACTCAACAAAAACTTTACATCATAGTGAAATTTGTATAAAAACAATACATTTAAAATACTCTAACTTTGAGAATAAAGCAATTCCCAGTCTAATTTGCAACTGAATGATATTTTGTGGGATATTCGTTCAAATTGAACGTCATTTTTTAATCAATTATTTAATTCTATATAATGGAGATCTCTATGAATTGCTAATACGAATCTTTCATGCGTTCCTTAATACAGGGTGGAACGATAAAATTGTCGCCCTAGAAAAGACGACATGATTCCATTTCCATTTAATAAAAACCGGTTTTCTTTTTTTGTTGCAGACCATCTACTAGTTGGCCAGTGTGTACAAATCCCAAGAGCGATAGGAGCCTTCTATTATGTCTGAAAGTGACACAATGTTCAATGAGCGAGATCGGAGATGCACCGCTGTACAACTAATGCTCTCTACCGATCCAAGTTATGACAACAGGACTATTGCCAGCACCCTCAAAATGCAAATCTGAATTGCCACGAAGAACAGGGACGTGCCCAGGGTGATGAAAACAAAGTTTTCGGCTAGAGATAGGGTCTTTGGTGTGGTTTCAAGTGAGGGCCACATCATGCCACCTCACATCTTCGAAGCCGGCTTGAAAGCCAACACCAAAGTGTACCTGGATGTGCTAAAGAGTGTCGTGATCCCCTGGTGCAATCGGGTGGCCAGTGGCAGACCCTGGGTGTGGCAGCAGGACTCGGCGCCGGCCCACAAGTCCAAAGAGACCCGGGCTTGGCTTCAGAAGGAGCGCTACGACTTTGTACCCTTCTCTCGCTGCCCCCCCCCGACCTGAACCCGCTGGACTACTTCGTTTGGCCATACGTCAAGAATATCACCAACATGACCTCCAACAACGCCAAAGCCAGCCTGATCGCCGCCATCATGTTGAATTATTTATCAGTTGTTGGAAGTAAAAAAAACCCAAGACAAACAGACAATAGATATTTAATTAGTTAACATAACAGAAAAATCGAGAACTGAATTTTTCAACAAGACGTGCATATCGAACTGTTTTTGTCGACTTTGAAAATTCAAAAAGTATTAGTTCAATCATAGATCAAAATATAATTCTTTTTTTCTATTTACCCAAAGGCAAGCATAAACTTCAATTTTATAGAAAGGTTTTTAAGGAGAAAAAATCAAAATAAACTCTCGCGTTATGTTGAATTTTTCCCAACAGAAAAATGTTTTATTTCTTATTCGACTGATTTCATTAAATATAGTCTAGAAAAATTTATTCGAGTTTCAGTCGTAATCAAATTGTAAGCGAATATAAAATATAAGATAAAATAAAATTCTCATGGTACAGAACAATTATGAGAAAAAGCCTCAAAAGTTTTATTTCTTATTTGGTTGTTCCCTTGAGGACAATCTATTAAACCAATTTCCAATAATTGAAGAAAACGAAATAAAAACTATATTCCATTTCTCTATATAAACCATCAGCGAAATATCCTACACTTATTTTTTACAAAGAAACAAATTGATCTTCTTTTGTTTTATAGACAATTTTAATTAACAGTATTCCTAATATATATGTCCCTATAATTTACTTAATAAAATTAGAATCACTTCTACTCCAAACATTAAAATCTGAAACACAAGGTTTAGACTTATCAAAAATCTGGAAGAGTCTCTAAATTTAAACATTATTTAACCTTTATTACTCCTGAAACTTTATGATTCCTGAAAGTTTACAAAATACAACATAAATTAGTTGTAATATCAATTAATTTACGTGCACATCTTTAATTATAAATTTTGTTACTCGAGAATAAATTATTCCAAAGAAAAAAAATTTTATATATCAGTTTTTATTTTTCCTAAATAAAATAGAGTAAACATAAAATCTATTATATTTGATAACTAATCATTTTTTATATTTGAGTAATTTTCTTTTACCGAAATTCCAGTAGCTATCTGCGCAACGATTCAGTTCATCATTCTACGTTTTTTAGTAAACAGCAAGGATTGGAGATCTAAAAAATAGTTTCTCTGTGTAATTCACACTTGTATCACTTTTACCATGGGCAGTCTACGTTACCCTGGCAGATGCTGTAACCCCTACAAAAACTCTGAGATTTATAGTTCTTGACTGTGTGATATGATATAGAATCGTCTAGCCTATGACATTTCAGCTTTTGTTTGTTCTTCTGGAGTTTCCTGAAACGAAGACATCTAATCAAAGAAATAAACAAAATTAAATCTCTCGGATTACATGACATTTTGTTCGGGCTCCCTTTCCCCCTCCTGACAAAAAAAAAAATGGGTCTTCATGCTCCTCTTTGTAAATTTCTTTTGTAATTTTAAAAAGGAAATAAAACAGGACATTTTATTCAGACTCAGAGAAAAGGTGCACTCGCTTTAAGAGATCCGAAAACACAAGTTTATCCAGCCGGCTGGTAGGCACTGAAAAGAGACACACTCTTCCTTTTGGGCGGAATTGGAATATTTTCATTTCATTTTTATAATCGTTGTTTATTGTTTTATTCTTTTATCTTCGTATTTCATTTTTTAAACTTTATTAATTAATTTCTACAAGCTGACAGTTTGCAGGAAATCGAATCTAACAATTTAAAAATATTAATTTTTCCCGGTTGCTTGGCTCCGTAAGTGTTTTGTTTAAAAGTACTATTAGTACATTAGTAATATTATTTTCATTAGATGAATCGTTGTTAATTTTGACTAGTATTTGTTTCAACTTCCCATTCATATTGTTTACTAATTACTTTAAAATGAGTCCCAGAAGTTGTGATAAAAGTGACGGAAATTAAGATGAAAGAAATACTTGTCAAATTTTCATAATGGTTGACAAAACTTCATCTAATAACAAAATTAGTAGAATATCAAACGACTAATTTTGGCCTTTTGCTATTTTCATTGATTTTTTTTTTTTTTTACGCTGAAAAATTCGGATGTATTTCTTTAACTGTAATTCATAAAGTTGCTCAAATTCTCGAAACATTTCCGCGTAAGAGAATTTTTATATGACCAAATATAAAGACAAATGAATGGATTTTTTTTTATTGATAACCAAAAATTAAAATTCCAAGTTAATGTATTTATTTATTTTATTTGGTGGCAAATGTGATTATTTTTTACATTAGATATAATGAATATTCTGAATGTACTCAACATAAAATCTCGTTTTGATGAATTGCTGTTTAAACGCTAAAAATTATTATTCCAACCAATGCTAAATATCAAAAATTAATCGAAGATTAGAGTAAGATAAGGAATTTTAATCCTTTTGTCTTGTTTCACATTTCATTTAACTGGGTATACTTTCCAGTTTCGATAAAGATTTCTATAAAATATCCTAACAATCTTATTTGTCATTGTCTCATTTCTTTTGAAGTTTGATTAGATGAATTTTAATAAGCTTCATATTTTATTAAAGTATCTTTTCATACAGTTGATTAATATTTTAAAATATTCTGCTGCATATAAAAACGACTCATTCAATCAATGTGATTGCGTCTTGTTTTATTCTTGTTTTATTTTATATTCCTTTGTTTCATTTTTTTAAGGGGTGTTGATTTTGTTTTCAATATTTTAAAAGCAAAAATTACACATAGGAAAATTTAACTTCATGCATACAATCATTAAGTCATTTTTCTTTTGCGTTTAAGACCAGCAACTAAAATAATGTTGCAATAGTATATTTTTAAAAATACATCAATCAAATCATGCCCTTTGTTTGAAATCGAATTATATACGTAAAAATACGTTCCGTGAAATATCGTTTTAAACATTTGACTAAGGTCAAATGTTTAAAACGATATTTCACGGAACGTTAAATCACAGAATTAAGACTCAACCTTTTGTGATTTTTACGTATATAATTCGATTTACATAACTTAGCTATATGAAAACCGGAAAGAGTTTAACGACGAAATTGACAAGAATGCACACGAAATTTAAATACAAAATTTTTGCATAGCTACAGACAAAAACTATCGTTAGCATATGAGAAACCTATTCAAATTTATATCAAATTGTTGTTGGCGACGGTAGTCGTGTGTGTCCCGAAGGCTCCCTTTTCAATAGCTACTACACCGAGGGGGGGAAGGGCACTACTCCTTTCCCTGGATTGCTCCACTTTACCCTTGATACGTACCTTACAATGCTGAGTGTAAAGCAAGGAGTTATCAAGTACCATTTTTTTTTCAAGTCTTTGGCATGAATTGAACCCCGGTCTCCCGGACCATTGGCGAACACTCTACCCACTGGGCCAATAGTCAATTCTAATTTTTTGAAAAATGTGAAAAGAAAAGGCTTATCCTTCTTCAAGTGTAACCTCAAGAGAAATCGAGATTTTTATTGCATGTTAAACTCTTTACAATTACCCAACCAACCACTGACACGGTGTAATAAGAAACTTGTTCTTTTTTTTTTGTATCGGGAAAAACGAGCGTGAACGAAGGGATATTCATGTCCACTTCTGCAGTAATAACAATACCAAATCAATAAATACAGGTTTCAATCACTTTCATAAAATGTAGATGCCACTCTGTCGGCTAAGGCTGTAGAATACGTCGATTGCACCTCTACAGGGGAATAAGACCCCCGCCTCCTCCTCCAAGATGGACACTCGAAGAGGCACGATCCGCTCAATCGGTTAGTCATGAATGTCCCGATTGTATTCTTCAAATTGCTCTCGTGACAAACAAGTACCCAACAATATTTTTTCTTAAAGGTGTTTGAAGGTGGTGGCTGAGGGTCAACTGCACTGAGATACTTGAGACTATCTAATTGTGTGAAAACAAATGAACTTTAACTTGTTTAAAAATAAATTCACTTACAAACTATTCGCTTACAAATCACACACACACACACACACGTGTGTGTGTGTGTGTGTGTGTGAACAGGATTTTGAATTTTTGCTGATGTTGATTCATACTTATGCACTTCATAAAGGCATGAAATACTTTTTCCTGTTCCTGGTCCGATCGCAAGACTTAAGAAATTATCTCATCATTAGCATGTCATTGGGATTTGTGTGGAAGATAGCAATTAAATGAAAACTAAGAAAAATCACTCTTATATTAGCTTTACCTATTAAGGCAAATAAGAAGCTGAAAGCTTTCACCGTAGAGACAGCTTTGTAAATTTTGTGCAATTGTTTCTTAAAGAGATTTTTTCACACAATTATATGATATCAGGTATTCCTATCTAATACAAATAATTTGCACACATTTGTATGGTTTCAAGTATTCCTATTTAATACAAATCATTTTCAAACAGAATTATTTGACCCATAGATAGGACCCTAACAAGTACTTCCTCTCATGATCAGAGTGGACCTGGAAGTAATGGCAAAGAAGGAGTACTTCACACTTTCGGGATCTTCAGAACCTGAGATTCACTATCAGATTCACTTTAGTGTCACACTCAAGACACTGACGGGTTACGAAGCTTTGAAATAAATTTTCGTTATTCACAAGTATTAAAGGTAAAATTTTCTTTTCAACATTCTCTCATGAATGTGAAAACAAATGTCGGGAAAGAAATAGGACGTTCATTACACTTCGGCCAAGGAACTCAGAAAAAGATAATAATTATGAATTAAATCTAAAAAAACTTAATGAAAATACAAACAAATCGACAAATAGCAAATATAATTTAAATGAAATGTTAAAAAAAACTCATATGTATTTCATCAAAGTGATAGAAAAAATGAAACAAGCTGAAATCAAAAATTATATTGCGAAAATAAAGATGAAAAGAAATACGAGTAAGGATCTGATGTATAGAATAAAGGAAGAATATTGAAGAAAACCAGGGAAAAAATAATATTCATTGAAAAAATGGAATAAAAAAGAAACAAAACTGAGAACCAGGAAAAGAAACATTATTAAAAAATGGAATAAAAAAGAAACAAAAATGAGAACTAGGAAAAAAAACAATATTTATTGAACAAATGGAAAAAAAAAGTAACAAAAATTAGAACAAGGAAAAATAAAATTAAACCATTTTGAATGTATTTATCCAATTTTCCCTCCCACGAAGATGATGTGACACAAGATCATCTTTTAGCGAAATAAAGCTGTTTTAAATTCAAAGTTGTCCTTCTTCTAAACTTGTTACCTAACCAAGGCTAAAGAATCCAGTTTACCTTACTATTTACGTATTGCTGGAGAGAGAATGGATGCATTCATGTCTTTTCCTAGGGTATTAGCGCAAAGTGAATCGCAAAGTCTTGTCGAGGGTTTGAACTCAGGATTCCATTTCTTACGACAACGTTTGTGCTAATTGCACCTCAAGCCATTATATATGGGTAAAGCATTTTACTTTTTTGTAAATAGCATAGTTTAAGTATTTGTCTTCAATTAAGTTAAATTGGAATTATTGCTTATTCATATTTACTCTGTCTCAGCTGTCACTCTAAAATTAGTTATATCCACTTGTGAATGATTATTTATCTGGCTTATCTTAAATCTTATCCGTACATCACCTGTTAATGACGAGCACACTTATTGTTTTTTTTTAATCATTTTATCCTTTCCCTTTATATAAATGTTGGAAAAATTGTACAACAATCAACCGTAGCAGAATTGTTTGACTATCCTTGTTCAAATCCAAGTTTTTTTCCGGATTTAAACACTCTTATACAAACATTTTCTGTATGTTTTATAGATAACATGGACAAAATCTGGCATCCAACAAGAACACTAAACTAAGAGGACCAAAAAGTAATGCCTTTACAAGATTAACCCAGTCAATCAGTCAACCTTAGAACAAAAGGTCATCTTGAAGTGTGTGTGTGTGTTTTTTTTAAAGAAATGTATCGCAAGATAATGAAATAAAGGAACGATCAGAGAATGCCAATTCTCGTAACATTTAAAGGTTTGCACATGACATAGGTCAATTACTGGAAAGCAACTTAAATTCAAAAATGTTAGCTCGATATTTGGATGTCTTTTGGATTTGTGATGACGAAAATGGCAAAATCTGGACGGAAATATATGCCGACAGAGGTCAAGTGTAAGAAATGTTAAGTGGTACATTTCTAGTATTGAATAGAAAAGGTTTGGAAAGGAAATTTCACAGAATACCTATTTTGCTTGTAAGAAAATATCACGGAAAATATAGTCAGAATTTTGCATTTCAGCTCGCATCAAACAGAAATATATGTTTATGCATATGCGTCTACGCGTGTGTGCTCGTTTCTGTGTGTGTGTGTGTGTGTGTGTGTGTGTGTGTGTGTATCTACCGGTGTGTGTATAGATAAAATTACATAAGAATGTCCACATGTGTATACGCATTTATGTGTGCAACTATGTTGATATACAATAACGCTTATACACACATAGATAGAACACATATTTGCAATATTTACTGACAACAAAAAAATTTAGTTTTGTTTTTATTCCAAATCAAAGATTTCCTTCACCAAGTTCACCAAGTTGAAAGTTTAAAAAAATAAATCACAAATTTTCATCTTGATGGCAGAAACGAGGAAACAAAGACAAGATGAAGAGATTACGACGAGAGGAAGTTGTTCATTTCAAGAGAGGAAAAGTCAGACACATGGTCACAAAAAATTCTACTCACTTTATTGCCGATATTACAGTCTCCCACTCGACAAGTCTCAAAAACAATCAAACTTGATATCGTATTTTTATGTCATTCGGGGAAAGATCTATTCTTTGAAAAATCATGGACCATCCTTAACGAGGAGGGTTGTTTTGCTTAACCTCGAAATTTATTTCGGACTAGTCGCTCTCTCAGTAACTAACTGGTTGATGCCTTTAAAAAATTCCTAAGTCTCGAGACTGACCGCCTCCCGCGCCTACAGCAAGAGTACTGTTGATTGATATTTTGTTTTTGGTCACTTATTTTGACACTAGATTAACTGGGTTTGGGAGGCAACTACATCATTACACTTCTTTTTACTGAAAGCAGATCTTAATTAGCAATTTATTCCAGATTGTTTCATCGCAATTACATTTATCTAAGTCATTTTTTTACTTGATTGCCACCTGTTAAGTTTGTCTTTTGTAATGACCAATTTGACCATGGTAAAATAAATATAAACAAATGAGGACTTTTGACTTATGTGACCATACATGACTTTTAACCGGACTCTAAACCCTCTTCGTTTGGATATGAATTTAATCACCTCTTTATATACTTGTGGGGACTAATTTATGTATGGACTTTGATATATCCGAATTTATGCATTTTCTAAACTTATTTTATTGAAAATTGTTTAGGTTTTCTTTCACCCGATAAACGATATTCAAGAAATTTCGATTAGCAGTTTTCAAATACTGGTAAAATCCTACTATGAAGGAAATCTTTTTTTTTTCAATTCTTTCATATTTTTCGATTTTTATCACAGATATCCGAAGTATAACTAGGATTTTACAAGTACTACACTTGCTTCAATTTGTGAAAATAAGTTTCTTGTTTAAATTATAATATTCTATCTTGCAGTAATTGATATCATAAATTAAGTGTGGTAGCCTACAGTTATAGATTTAAGCTATTCATATCTCATATTATTATGTGGCTAAGTTATTTCTTCATTGATACTGTCTGCCCAAAGCTCTAACATTTTTATTGAAGACTTTTGTAATAAATTGCAATTAACTTCAACACACTATTTTTATGCAAACCTATTTTTAAAAATACGTTTAAGGCCAAAATGATATTTTTTTCGCAAATCGAAATTGATATCTTGTCGATTAATTTCTCCAAGTTATTAACAAAAACTTACATCAATATATATATATATATATATAACCTGACTCACTAGTAAGGGTACTGTGTTTATAAACCAAAACTTTGATTTCTCTCGTTGTATCCTTCTATATAATCACTGGAAAGCAAACAATTACGAACGAAAAGTTTGTAACGAAATTTTATTTTGGGGCAACTGAGAACTTTTTTTAAAACGAAAGACGCTAAACATTCCTGAAAGTTTGGCTATACGGAGGAGTGATAGGTAAAACTTCAATTAACACCTCTTGTTATTTTATCTTATATAATTTCTGTGATAAGAATGTTTTAATAACCAGTATCATATATGTTTATTAGTAAATTATTACTGTTGTCAAGAAATAAGTGTTAATGTTGCCCTATTGATCTTTCATAAGAACGTTGTGGTCATATACTAGTCATGGAGCCCAATGTGGTGTGACTACTAGTCACTGTACTTGTTGTGGCTATTGTATTCGTGACTACCACATTAGCTTCCGACTGTTTGCTTTGTTAAATCCTTCCGTGCCCACGCTGGGTTTGAAAGATCCACGGAGGGTGGGTTGACACAATTCCTCTTCTGACGGTTAGGTAATATGAGTGGCTAGATTGTCTAGCAACTTAAAGAATTGAGAAAACCCGTTGTTTAACAACAACAAAAAATCGTTTTTATTGAAACACGTTTGTGAGACAATAAATAACAAACAAACGATGTTTGCTTTCCTGGCAAACAGAAGAAGAAAGAATATCGAGAGAGGAAGAGTGACGATGATTAGCGGTTAGAGTGACACTAACGTCTCTAAAGTCTAGGACTTTGAATTTTTGTAACGTCTGAAGGTTGTTCGGAGTACTTCGGGTCTAGAACGGAAGAGATGCTTCTTTGGCAGTCTTGAGTTTCCTTTGTTCCCTTTTCTCATCCTCTCTGAGGATTTGTTTTCTTTTCCCATTTTCTATAGATCAATATCTGGACTAAAAATGGTTTCTGATTAGTTGTCCAATAAGAGACAATTAGGAGTCATATTCCCATTGGTCAGCCAATCCTAGTTCAGAATTATATCTTACGGGTATAGGGAAAACCCTTTTTAGATGCTTTGACCAATGGGAACAGGTTTAGAGCAATGGGGCTGAACAAAATATTCGCAGCCTCATCTGACTAGATGAGCCATGTCCAGCTCACCTTTAGTTAGGGTGGAGCAAAATTAAATCTTCCTTTTGGCATTGACCTTTAAGATAAGGACTAGAAAAATGTTTTACGAAATGACCCTTTTCATCATTGTGATTGATGAAGTTAGTTGACAACTGAAAAATTAATTAAATTTGTTAACCTTTAAAATCAAAAAGAATTATCTCGCACTTAACTCACCTTGAAAATCAGAAACAATTGTGTTGCACTTTACTGACCTTTTTAGGTCAATATAAGCCTTAAACAAAAAGATACTTATTTTAAGGATCTTTTTTGTTTTATATATATATATATATATATTGATTTTCATATATTTCATAAATTCTAATTTTTACATATTAAGTACTTAACCTCAGGTCGTGTCATAACGTTGCCCTGTTGATCTTTAGCTTTCATAAGAATCTTGCCCCGATGATCTTTCGCTTTCATAAGAATCTTGCCCTGTTGATCTTTCGCTTTCATAAGAATCTTGCCCTGTTGATCTTTCGCTTTCATAAGAATCTTGCCCTGATGATCTTTCGCTTTCATAAGAATCTTTCCCTGATTATCTTTCGCTTTCATAAGAATCTTGCCCTGATGATCTTTCGTTTTCATAAGAATCTTGCCTTGATGATCTTTTGCTTTCATAAGAATCTTGCCCTGTTGATCTTTCACTTTCATAAGAATCTTGCCCTGATGATCATTCGCTTTCATAAGAATCTTTCCCTGATGATCTTTCGCTTTCATAAGAATCTTGCCCTGTTGATCTTTCGCTTTCATAAGAATCTTGCCCTGTTGATCTTTCGCTTTCATAAGAATCTTGCCCTGATGATCTTTCGCTTTCATAAGAATCTTGCCCTGTTGATCTTTCGCTTTCATAAGAATCTTGCCCTGATGATCTTTCGCTTTCATAAGAATCTTTCCCTGATGATCTTTCGCTTTCATAAGAATCTTGCCCTGTTGATCTTTCGCTTTCATAAGAATCTTGCCCTGTTGATCTTTCGCTTTCATAAGAATCTTTCCCTGATGATCTTTCGCTTTCATAAGAATCTTGCCCTGATGATCTTTCGCTTTCATAAGAATCTTTCCCTGATGATCTTTCGCTTTCATAAGAATCTTGCCCTGTTGATCTTTCGCTTTCATAAGAATCTTGCCCTGTTGATCTTTCGCTTTCATAAGAATCTTTCCCTGATGATCTTTCGCTTTCATAAGAATCTTGCCCTGATGTTCTTTCGCTTTCATAAGAATCTTGCCCTGTTGATCTTTCGCTTTCATAAGAATCTTGCCCTGATGATCTTTCGCTTTCATAAGAATCTTGCCCTGTTGATCTTTCGCTTTCATAAGAATCTTGCCCTGATGATCTTTTGCTTTCATAGGAATCTTGCCCTGATGATCTTTCGCTTTCATAAGAATCTTGCCCTGTTGATCTTTCGCTTTCATAAGAATCTTGCCCTGATGATCTTTCGCTTTCAGAAAAATCTTGCCCTGATGATCTTTCGCTTTCATAAGAATCTTGCCCTGTTGATCTTTCGCTTTCATAAGAATCTTGCCCTGATGATCTTTTGCTTTCATAGGAATCTTGCCCTGATGATCTTTCGCTTTCATAAGAATCTTGTGCTGATGATCTTTCGCTTTCATAAGAATCTTGCCCTGATGATCTTTCGCTTTCATAAGATTCTTGCCCTGATGATCTTTCGCTTTCATAAGAATCTTGTGCTGATGATCTTTTGCTTTCATAAGAATCTTGCCCTGTTGATCTTTCGCTTTCATAAGAATCTTGCCCTGTTGATCGTTCGCTTTCATAAGAATCTTGCCCTGATGATCTTTTGCTTTCATAAGAATCTTGCCCTGTTGATCTTTCGCTTTCATAAGAATCTTGCCCTGTTGATCGTTCGCTTTCATAAGAATCTTGCCCTGATGATCTTTCGCTTTCATAAGAATCTTGCCCTGTTGATCTTTCGCTTTCATAAGAATCTTGTCCTGATGATCTTTCGCTTTCATAAGAATCTTGCCCTGTTGATCTTTCGCTTTCATAAGAATCTTGCCCTGTTGGTCTTTCGCTTTCATAAGAATCTTGTCCTGATGATCTTTCGCTTTCATAAGAATCTTGTCCTGATGATCTTTCGCTTTCATAAGAATCTTGCCCTGTTGATCTTTTGCTTTCATAAGAATCTTGCCCTGTTGATCTTTCGCTTTCATAAGAATCTTGCCCTGTTGGTCTTTCGCTTTCATAAGAATCTTGTCCTGATGATCTTTCGCTTTCATAAGAATCTTGTCCTGATGATCTTTCGCTTTCATAAGAATCTTGCCCTGTTGATCTTTTGCTTTCATAAGAATCTTGCCCTGTTGATCTTTTGCTTTCATAAGAATCTTGCCCTGTTGATCTTTCGCTTTCATAAAAAATCTTGCCCTGTTGATCTTTCGCTTTCATAAGAATCTTGCCCTGTTGATCTTTCGCTTTCATAAGAATCTTGCCCTCTTTATCTTTCGCTTTCATAAGAATCTTGCCCTGTTGATCTTTCGCTTTCATAAGAATCTTGCCCTGATGATCTTTCGCTTTCATAAGAATCTTGCCCTGTTGATCTTTCGCTTTCATAAGAATCTTGCCCTGTTGATCTTTCGCTTTCATAAGAATCTTCCCTGATGATCTTTCGCTTTCATAAGAATCTTGCCCTGTTGATCTTTCGCTTTCATAAGAATCTTGCCCTGTTGATCTTTTGCTTTCATAAGAATCTTGCCCTGTTGATCTTTCGCTTTCATAAGAATCTTGCCCTGATGATCTTTCGCTTTCATAAAAAATCTTGCCCTGTTGATCTTTCGCTTTCATAAGAATCTTGTGCTGATGATCTTTTGCTTTCATAAGAATCTTGCCCTGTTGATCTTTCCCTTTCAGAAGAATCTTGCCCTGTTGATCTTTTGCTTTCATAAGAATCTTGCCCTGATGATCTTTTGCTTTCATAGGAATCTTTCCCTGTTGATCTTTCGCTTTCATAAGAATCTTGCCCTGTTGATCTTTCGCTTTCATAAGAATCTTGCCCTGTTGATCTTTCGCTTTCATAAGAATCTTGCCCTGTTGATCTTTCGTTTTCATAAGAATCTTGCCCTGTTGATCTTTCGCTTTCATAAGAATCTTGCCCTGATGATCTTTTGCTTTCATAAGAATCTTGCCCTGTTGATCGTTCGCTTTCATAAGAATCATGCCCTGTTGATCTTTTGCTTTCATAAGAATCTTGCCCTGATGATCTTTCGCTTTCATAAGAATCTTGCCCTGTTGATCTTTCGCTTTCATAAGAATCTTGCCCTGTTGATCTTTCGCTTTCATAAGAATCTTGCCCTGATGATCTTTTGCTTTCATAGGAATCTTGCCCTGATGATCTTTCGCTTTCATAAGAATCTTGTGCTGATGATCTTTCGCTTTCATAAGAATCTTGCCCTGATGATCTTTCGCTTTCATAAGATTCTTGCCCTGATGATCTTTCGCTTTCATAAGAATCTTGTGCTGATGATCTTTTGCTTTCATAAGAATCTTGCCCTGTTGATCTTTCGCTTTCATAAGAATCTTGCCCTGTTGATCGTTCGCTTTCATAAGAATCTTGCCCTGATGATCTTTTGCTTTCATAAGAATCTTGCCCTGTTGATCTTTCGCTTTCATAAGAATCTTGCCCTGTTGATCGTTCGCTTTCATAAGAATCTTGCCCTGATGATCTTTCGCTTTCATAAGAATCTTGCCCTGTTGATCTTTCGCTTTCATAAGAATCTTGTCCTGATGATCTTTCGTTTTCATAAGAATCTTGCCCTGTTGATCTTTCGCTTTCATAAGAATCTTGCCCTGTTGGTCTTTCGCTTTCATAAGAATCTTGTCCTGATGATCTTTCGCTTTCATAAGAATCTTGTCCTGATGATCTTTCGCTTTCATAAGAATCTTGCCCTGTTGATCTTTTGCTTTCATAAGAATCTTGCCCTGTTGATCTTTCGCTTTCATAAGAATCTTGCCCTGTTGGTCTTTCGCTTTCATAAGAATCTTGTCCTGATGATCTTTCGCTTTCATAAGAATCTTGTCCTGATGATCTTTCGCTTTCATAAGAATCTTGCCCTGTTGATCTTTTGCTTTCATAAGAATCTTGCCCTGTTGATCTTTTGCTTTCATAAGAATCTTGCCCTGTTGATCTTTCGCTTTCATAAAAAATCTTGCCCTGTTGATCTTTCGCTTTCATAAGAATCTTGCCCTGTTGATCTTTCGCTTTCATAAGAATCTTGCCCTCTTTATCTTTCGCTTTCATAAGAATCTTGCCCTGTTGATCTTTCGCTTTCATAAGAATCTTGCCCTGATGATCTTTCGCTTTCATAAGAATCTTGCCCTGCTGATCTTTCGCTTTCATAAGAATCTTGCCCTGTTGATCTTTCGCTTTCATAAGAATCTTGCCCTGATGATCTTTCGCTTTCAT
The DNA here is from genome assembly GCA_963585895.1 of Sepioteuthis lessoniana. NCBI lineage: Eukaryota > Metazoa > Mollusca > Cephalopoda > Myopsida > Loliginidae > Sepioteuthis > Sepioteuthis lessoniana. The sequence goes on along the minus strand of OY757904.1, from coordinate 3,139,026 downwards.
AAGAATCTTGCCCTGTTGATCTTTCGCTTTCATAAGAATCTTGCCCTGTTGATCTTTTGCTTTCATAAGAATCTTGCCCTGTTGATCTTTCGCTTTCATAAGAATCTTGCCCTGATGATCTTTCGCTTTCATAAAAAATCTTGCCCTGTTGATCTTTCGCTTTCATAAGAATCTTGAGCTGATGATCTTTTGCTTTCATAAGAATCTTGCCCTGTTGATCTTTCCCTTTGAGAAGAATCTTGCCCTGTTGATCTTTTGCTTTCATAAGAATCTTGCCCTGATGATCTTTTGCTTTCATAGGAATCTTTCCCTGTTGATCTTTCGCTTTCATAAGAATCTTGCCCTGTTGATCTTTCGCTTTCATAAGAATCTTGCCCTGTTGATCTTTCGCTTTCATAAGAATCTTGCCCTGTTGATCTTTCGCTTTCATAAGAATCTTGCCCTGTTGATCTTTCGCTTTCATAAGAATCTTGCCCTGTTGATCTTTCGTTTTCATAAGAATCTTGCCCTGTTGATCTTTCGCTTTCATAAGAATCTTGCCCTGATGATCTTTTGCTTTCATAAGAATCTTGCCCTGTTGATCGTTCGCTTTCATAAGAATCTTGCCCTGTTGATCTTTCGCTTTCATAAGAATCTTGTCCTGATGATCTTTCGCTTTCATAAGAATCTTGCCCTGTTGATCTTTCGTTTTCATAAGAATCTTGCCCTGTTGGTCTTTCGCTTTCATAAGAATCTTGTCCTGATGATCTTTCGCTTTCATAAGAATCTTGTCCTGATGATCTTTCGCTTTCATAAGAATCTTGCCCTGTTGATCTTTTGCTTTCATAAGAATCTTGCCCTGTTGATCTTTCGCTTTCATAAGAATCTTGCCCTGTTGGTCTTTCGCTTTCATAAGAATCTTGTCCTGATGATCTTTCGCTTTCATAAGAATCTTGTCCTGATGATCTTTCGCTTTCATAAGAATCTTGCCCTGTTGATCTTTTGCTTTCATAAGAATCTTGCCCTGTTGATCTTTTGCTTTCATAAGAATCTTGCCCTGTTGATCTTTCGCTTTCATAAAAAATCTTGCCCTGTTGATCTTTCGCTTTCATAAGAATCTTGCCCTGTTGATCTTTCGCTTTCATAAGAATCTTGCCCTCTTTATCTTTCGCTTTCATAAGAATCTTGCCCTGTTGATCTTTCGCTTTCATAAGAATCTTGCCCTGATGATCTTTCGCTTTCATAAGAATCTTGCCCTGTTGATCTTTCGCTTTCATAAGAATCTTGCCCTGTTGATCTTTCGCTTTCATAAGAATCTTCCCTGATGATCTTTCGCTTTCATAAGAATCTTGCCCTGTTGATCTTTCGCTTTCATAAGAATCTTGCCCTGTTGATCTTTTGCTTTCATAAGAATCTTGCCCTGTTGATCTTTCGCTTTCATAAGAATCTTGCCCTGATGATCTTTCGCTTTCATAAAAAATCTTGCCCTGTTGATCTTTCGCTTTCATAAGAATCTTGTGCTGATGATCTTTTGCTTTCATAAGAATCTTGCCCTGTTGATCTTTCCCTTTCAGAAGAATCTTGCCCTGTTGATCTTTTGCTTTCATAAGAATCTTGCCCTGTTGATCTTTTGCTTTCATAGGAATCTTTCCCTGTTGATCTTTCGCTTTCATAAGAATCTTGCCCTGTTGATCTTTCGCTTTCATAAGAATCTTGCCCTGTTGATCTTTCGCTTTCATAAGAATCTTGCCCTGTTGATCTTTCGTTTTCATAAGAATCTTGCCCTGTTGATCTTTCGCTTTCATAAGAATCTTGCCCTGATGATCTTTTGCTTTCATAAGAATCTTGCCCTGTTGATCGTTCGCTTTCATAAGAATCATGCCCTGTTGATCTTTTGCTTTCATAAGAATCTTGCCCTGATGATCTTTCGCTTTCATAAGAATCTTGCCCTGTTGATCTTTCGCTTTCATAAGAATCTTGCCCTGTTGATCTTTCGCTTTCATAAGAATCTTGCCCTGATGATCTTTTGCTTTCATAGGAATCTTGCCCTGATGATCTTTCGCTTTCATAAGAATCTTGTGCTGATGATCTTTCGCTTTCATAAGAATCTTGCCCTGATGATCTTTCGCTTTCATAAGATTCTTGCCCTGATGATCTTTCGCTTTCATAAGAATCTTGTGCTGATGATCTTTTGCTTTCATAAGAATCTTGCCCTGTTGATCTTTCGCTTTCATAAGAATCTTGCCCTGTTGATCGTTCGCTTTCATAAGAATCTTGCCCTGATGATCTTTTGCTTTCATAAGAATCTTGCCCTGTTGATCTTTCGCTTTCATAAGAATCTTGCCCTGTTGATCGTTCGCTTTCATAAGAATCTTGCCCTGATGATCTTTCGCTTTCATAAGAATCTTGCCCTGTTGATCTTTCGCTTTCATAAGAATCTTGTCCTGATGATCTTTCGTTTTCATAAGAATCTTGCCCTGTTGATCTTTCGCTTTCATAAGAATCTTGCCCTGTTGGTCTTTCGCTTTCATAAGAATCTTGTCCTGATGATCTTTCGCTTTCATAAGAATCTTGTCCTGATGATCTTTCGCTTTCATAAGAATCTTGCCCTGTTGATCTTTTGCTTTCATAAGAATCTTGCCCTGTTGATCTTTCGCTTTCATAAGAATCTTGCCCTGTTGGTCTTTCGCTTTCATAAGAATCTTGTCCTGATGATCTTTCGCTTTCATAAGAATCTTGTCCTGATGATCTTTCGCTTTCATAAGAATCTTGCCCTGTTGATCTTTTGCTTTCATAAGAATCTTGCCCTGTTGATCTTTTGCTTTCATAAGAATCTTGCCCTGTTGATCTTTCGCTTTCATAAAAAATCTTGCCCTGTTGATCTTTCGCTTTCATAAGAATCTTGCCCTGTTGATCTTTCGCTTTCATAAGAATCTTGCCCTCTTTATCTTTCGCTTTCATAAGAATCTTGCCCTGTTGATCTTTCGCTTTCATAAGAATCTTGCCCTGATGATCTTTCGCTTTCATAAGAATCTTGCCCTGCTGATCTTTCGCTTTCATAAGAATCTTGCCCTGTTGATCTTTCGCTTTCATAAGAATCTTGCCCTGATGATCTTTCGCTTTCATAAGAATCTTGCCCTGTTGATCTTTCGCTTTCATAAGAATCTTGCCCTGTTGATCTTTTGCTTTCATAAGAATCTTGCCCTGTTGATCTTTCGCTTTCATAAGAATCTTGCCCTGATGATCTTTCGCTTTCATAAAAAATCTTGCCCTGTTGATCTTTCGCTTTCATAAGAATCTTGAGCTGATGATCTTTTGCTTTCATAAGAATCTTGCCCTGTTGATCTTTCCCTTTGAGAAGAATCTTGCCCTGTTGATCTTTTGCTTTCATAAGAATCTTGCCCTGATGATCTTTTGCTTTCATAGGAATCTTTCCCTGTTGATCTTTCGCTTTCATAAGAATCTTGCCCTGTTGATCTTTCGCTTTCATAAGAATCTTGCCCTGTTGATCTTTCGCTTTCATAAGAATCTTGCCCTGTTGATCTTTCGCTTTCATAAGAATCTTGCCCTGTTGATCTTTCGCTTTCATAAGAATCTTGCCCTGTTGATCTTTCGTTTTCATAAGAATCTTGCCCTGTTGATCTTTCGCTTTCATAAGAATCTTGCCCTGATGATCTTTTGCTTTCATAAGAATCTTGCCCTGTTGATCGTTCGCTTTCATAAGAATCTTGCCCTGTTGATCTTTCGTTTTCATAAGAATCTTGCCCTGTTGATCTTTCGCTTTCATAAGAATCTTGCCCTGATGATCTTTTGCTTTCATAAGAATCTTGCCCTGTTGATCGTTCGCTTTCATAAGAATCATGCCCTGTTGATCTTTTGCTTTCATAAGAATCTTGCCCTGATGATCTTTCGCTTTCATAAGAATCTTGCCCTGTTGATCTTTCGCTTTCATAAGAATCTTGCCCTGTTGATCTTTCGCTTTCATAAGAATCTTGCCCTGATGATCTTTTGCTTTCATAGGAATCTTGCCCTGATGATCTTTCGCTTTCATAAGAATCTTGTGCTGATGATCTTTCGCTTTCATAAGAATCTTGCCCTGATGATCTTTCGCTTTCATAAGATTCTTGCCCTGATGATCTTTCGCTTTCATAAGAATCTTGTGCTGATGATCTTTTGCTTTCATAAGAATCTTGCCCTGTTGATCTTTCGCTTTCATAAGAATCTTGCCCTGTTGATCGTTCGCTTTCATAAGAATCTTGCCCTGATGATCTTTTGCTTTCATAAGAATCTTGCCCTGTTGATCTTTCGCTTTCATAAGAATCTTGCCATGTTGATCGTTCGCTTTCATAAGAATCTTGCCCTGATGATCTTTCGCTTTCATAAGAATCTTGCCCTGTTGATCTTTCGCTTACATAAGAATCTTGTCCTGATGATCTTTCGTTTTCATAAGAATCTTGCCCTGTTGATCTTTCGCTTTCATAAGAATCTTGCCCTGTTGGTCTTTCGCTTTCATAAGAATCTTGTCCTGATGATCTTTCGCTTTCATAAGAATCTTGTCCTGATGATCTTTCGCTTTCATAAGAATCTTGCCCTGTTGATCTTTTGCTTTCATAAGAATCTTGCCCTGTTGATCTTTCGCTTTCATAAGAATCTTGCCCTGTTGGTCTTTCGCTTTCATAAGAATCTTGTCCTGATGATCTTTCGCTTTCATAAGAATCTTGTCCTGATGATCTTTCGCTTTCATAAGAATCTTGCCCTGTTGATCTTTTGCTTTCATAAGAATCTTGCCCTGTTGATCTTTTGCTTTCATAAGAATCTTGCCCTGTTGATCTTTCGCTTTCATAAAAAATCTTGCCCTGTTGATCTTTCGCTTTCATAAGAATCTTGCCCTGTTGATCTTTCGCTTTCATAAGAATCTTGCCCTCTTTATCTTTCGCTTTCATAAGAATCTTGCCCTGTTGATCTTTCGCTTTCATAAGAATCTTGCCCTGGTGATCTTTCGCTTTCATAAGAATCTTGCCCTGCTGATCTTTCGCTTTCATAAGAATCTTGCCCTGTTGATCTTTCGCTTTCATAAGAATCTTGCCCTGATGATCTTTCGCTTTCATAAGAATCTTGCCCTGTTGATCTTTCGCTTTCATAAGAATCTTGCCCTGTTGATCTTTTGCTTTCATAAGAATCTTGCCCTGTTGATCTTTCGCTTTCATAAGAATCTTGCCCTGATGATCTTTCGCTTTCATAAAAAATCTTGCCCTGTTGATCTTTCGCTTTCATAAGAATCTTGTGCTGATGATCTTTTGCTTTCATAAGAATCTTGCCCTGTTGATCTTTCCCTTTCAGAAGAATCTTGCCCTGTTGATCTTTTGCTTTCATAAGAATCTTGCCCTGATGATATTTTGCTTTCATAGGAATCTTTCCCTGTTGATCTTTCGCTTTCATAAGAATCTTGCCCTGTTGATCTTTCGCTTTCATAAGAATCTTGCCCTGTTGATCTTTCGCTTTCATAAGAATCTTGCCCTGTTGATCTTTCGTTTTCATAAGAATCTTGCCCTGTTGATCTTTCGCTTTCATAAGAATCTTGCCCTGATGATCTTTTGCTTTCATAAGAATCTTGCCCTGTTGATCGTTCGCTTTCATAAGAATCATGCCCTGTTGATCTTTTGCTTTCATAAGAATCTTGCCCTGATGATCTTTCGCTTTCATAAGAATCTTGCCCTGTTGATCTTTCGCTTTCATAAGAATCTTGCCCTGTAGATCTTTCGCTTTCATAAGAATCTTGCCCTGATGATCTTTCGCTTTCATAAGAACCTTGCCCTGATGATCTTTTGCTTTCATAAGAATCTTGCCCTGATGATCTTTTGCTTTCATAGGAATCTAGCCCTGTTGATCTTTCGCTTTCATAAGAATCTTGCCCTGTTGATCTTTCGCTTTCATAAGAATCTTGCCCTGTTGATCTTTCGTTTTCATAAGAATCTTGCCCTGTTGATCTTTCGTTTTCATAAGAATCTTGCCCTGTTGATCTTTCGCTTTCATAAGAATCTTGCCCTGTTGATCTTTCGCTTTCATAAGAATCTTGCCCTGATGATCTTTCGCTTTCATAAGAATCTTGCCCTCTTTATCTTTCGCTTTCTTAAGAATCTTGCCCTGTTGATCTTTCGTTTTCATAAGAATCTTGCCCTGTTGATCTTTCGCTTTCATAAGAATCTTGTCCTGATGATCTTTCGCTTTCATAAGAATCTTGCCCTGTTGATCTTTCGTTTTCATAAGAATCTTGCCCTGTTGATCTTTCGTTTTCATAAGAATCTTGCCCTGTTGATCTTTCGCTTTCATAAGAATCTTGCCCTGTTGATCTTTCGTTTTCATAAGAATCTTGCCCTGTTGATCTTTCGTTTTCATAAGAATCTTGTCCTGATGATCTTTCGCTTTCATAAGAATCTTGCCCTGTTGATCTTTCGCTTTCATAAGAATCTTGCCCTGTTGATCTTTCGTTTTCATAAGAATCTTGCCCTGATGATCTTTCGCTTTCATAAAAAATCTTGCCCTGTTGATCTTTCGCTTTCATAAGAATCTTGTGCTGATGATCTTTTGCTTTCATAAGAATCTTGCCCTGTTGATCTTTCCCTTTCAGAAGAATCTTGCCCTGTTGATCTTTTGCTTTCATAAGAATCTTGCCCTGATGATATTTTGCTTTCATAAGAATCTTTCCCTGTTGATCTTTCGCTTTCATAAGAATCTTGCCCTGTTGATCTTTCGCTTTCATAAGAATCTTGCCCTGTTGATCTTTCGCTTTCATAAGAATCTTGCCCTGTTGATCTTTCGTTTTCATAAGAATCTTGCCCTGTTGATCTTTCGCTTTCATAAGAATCTTGCCCTGATGATCTTTTGCTTTCATAAGAATCTTGCCCTGTTGATCGTTCGCTTTCATAAGAATCATGCCCTGTTGATCTTTTGCTTTCATAAGAATCTTGCCCTGATGATCTTTCGCTTTCATAAGAATCTTGCCCTGTTGATCTTTCGCTTTCATAAGAATCTTGCCCTGTTGATCTTTCGCTTTCATAAGAATCTTGCCCTGATGATCTTTCGCTTTCATAAGAACCTTGCCCTGATGATCTTTTGCTTTCATAAGAATCTTGCCCTGATGATCTTTTGCTTTCATAGGAATCTAGCCCTGTTGATCTTTCGCTTTCATAAGAATCTTGCCCTGTTGATCTTTCGCTTTCATAAGAATCTTGCCCTGTTGATCTTTCGTTTTCATAAGAATCTTGCCCTGTTGATCTTTCGTTTTCATAAGAATCTTGCCCTGTTGATCTTTCGCTTTCATAAGAATCTTGCCCTGTTGATCTTTCGCTTTCATAAGAATCTTGCCCTGATGATCTTTCGCTTTCATAAGAATCTTGCCCTCTTTATCTTTCGCTTTCTTAAGAATCTTGCCCTGTTGATCTTTCGTTTTCATAAGAATCTTGCCCTGTTGATCTTTCGCTTTCATAAGAATCTTGTCCTGATGATCTTTCGCTTTCATAAGAATCTTGCCCTGTTGATCTTTCGTTTTCATAAGAATCTTGCCCTGTTGATCTTTCGCTTTCATAAGAATCTTGCCCTGTTGATCTTTCGCTTTCATAAGAATCTTGCCCTGTTGATCTTTCGTTTTCATAAGAATCTTGCCCTGTTGATCTTTCGTTTTCATAAGAATCTTGTCCTGATGATCTTTCGCTTTCATAAGAATCTTGCCCTGTTGATCTTTCGCTTTCATAAGAATCTTGCCCTGTTGATCTTTCGTTTTCATAAGAATCTTGCCCTGTTGATCTTTCGCTTTCATAAGAATCTTGCCCTGTTGATCTTTCGTTTTCATAAGAATCTTGCCCTGTTGATCTTTCGTTTTCATAAGAATCTTGTCCTGATGATCTTTCGCTTTCATAAGAATCTTGCCCTGTTGATCTTTCGTTTTCATAAGAATCTTGCCCTGTTGATCTTTCGTTTTCATAAGAATCTTGTCCTGATGATCTTTCGCTTTCATAAGAATCTTGCCCTGTTGATCTTTCGCTTTCATAAGAATCTTGCCCTCTTTATCTTTCGCTTTCATAAGAATCTTGCCCTGTTGATCTTTCGCTTTCATAAGAATCTTGCCCTGTTGATCTTTTGCTTTCATAAGAATCTTGCCCTGTTGATCTTTCGCTTTCATAAGAATCTTGCCCTGATGATCTTTCGCTTTCATGAGAATCTTGCCCTGATGATCTTTCGCTTTTATAAGAATCTTGCCGTGTTGATCTTTCGCTTTCATAAGAATCTTGTGCTGATGATCTTTTGCTTTCATAAGAATCTTGCCCTGTTGATCTTTCCCTTTCATAAGAATCTTGCCCTGTTGATCTTTCGCTTTCATAAGAATCTTGCCCTGATGATCTTTTGCTTTCATAGGAATCTTGCCCTGTTGATCTTTCGCTTTCATAAGAATCTTGCCCTGTTGATCTTTCGCTTTCATAAGAATCTTGCCCTGTTGATCTTTCGCTTTCATAAGAATCTTACCCTGTTGATCTTTCGTTTTCATAAGAATCTTGCCCTGTTGATCTTTCGCTTTCATAAGAATCTTGCCCTGATGATCTTTCGCTTTCATAAGAATCTTGCCCTGATGATCTTTCGCTTTCATAAGAATCTTGCCCTGATGATCTTTTGCTTTCATAAGAATCTTGCCCTGATGATCTTTCGCTTTCATAAGAATCTTGCCCTGTTGATCTTTCGCTTTCATAAGAATCTTGCCCTGTTGATCTTTCGCTTTCATAAGAATCTTGCCCTGATGATCTTTCGCTTTCATAAGAATCTTGCCGTGTTGATCGTTCGCTTTCATAAGAATCATGCCCTGTTGATCTTTCGCTTTCATAAGAATCTTGCCCTGATGATCTTTCGCTTTCATAAGAATCTTGCCCTGATGATCTTTCGCTTTCATAAGAATCTTGCCCTGTTGATCTTTCGCTTTCGTAAGAATCTTGTCCTGATGATCTTTCGCTTTCATAAGAATCTTGCCCTGTTGATCTTTCCCTTTCATAAGAATCTTGCCCTGTTGATCTTTCGCTTTCATAAGAATCTTGCCCTGTTGATCTTTCGCTTTCATAAGAATCTTGCCCTGATGATCTTTCGCTTTCATAAGAATCTTGCCCTGATGATCTTTCGCTTTCATAAGAATCGTGCCCTGTTGATCTTTCGCTTTCATAAGAATCTTGCCCTGATGATCTTTCGCTTTCATAAGAATCTTGCCCTGATGATCTTTCGCTTTCATAAGAATCTTGCCCTGTTGATCTTTCGCTTTCATAAGAATCTTGCCCTGTTGATCTTTCGCTTTCATAAGAATCTTGCCCTGATGATCTTTCGCTTTCATAAGAATCTTGGCCTGTTGATCTTTCGCTTTCATAAGAATCTTGCCCTGTTGATCTTTCGCTTTCATAAGAATCTTGCCCTGTTGATCTTTCGCTTTCATAAGAATCTTGCCCTGATGATCTTTCGCTTTCATAAGAATCTTGCCCTGTTGATCTTTCGCTTTCATAAGAATCTTGCCCTGATGATCTTTCGCTTTCATAAGAATCTTGCCCTGATGATCTTTCGCTTTCATAAGAATCTTGCCCTGTTGATCTTTCGCTTTCATAAGAATCTTGCCCTGTTGATCTTTCGCTTTCATAAGAATCTTGCCCTGATGATCTTTCGCTTTCATAAGAATCTTGCCCTGTTGATCTTTCGCTTTCATAAGAATCTTGCCCTGTTGATCTTTCGCTTTCATAAGAATCTTGCCCTGATGATCTTTCGCTTTCATAAGAATCTTGCCCTGATGATCTTTCGCTTTCATAAGAATCTTGCCCTGTTGATCTTTCGCTTTCATAAGAATCTTGCCCTGTTGATCTTTCGCTTTCATAAGAATCTTGCCCTGTTGATCTTTCGCTTTCATAAGAATCTTGCCCTGATGATCTTTCGCTTTCATAAGAATCTTGCCCTGATGATCTTTCGCTTTCATAAGAATCTTGCCCTGATGATCTTTTGCTTTCATAAGAATCTTGCCCTGATGATCTTTCGCTTTCATAAGAATCTTGCCCTGTTGATCTTTCGCTTTCATAAGAATCTTGCCCTGTTGATCTTTCGCTTTCATAAGAATCTTGCCCTGATGATCTTTCGCTTTCATAAGAATCTTGCCCTGTTGATCGTTCGCTTTCATAAGAATCATGCCCTGTTGATCTTTCGCTTTCATAAGAATCTTGCCCTGTTGATCTTTCGCTTTCGTAAGAATCTTGTCCTGATGATCTTTCGCTTTCATAAGAATCTTGCCCTGTTGATCTTTCGCTTTCGTAAGAATCTTGCCCTGTTGATCTTTCGCTTTCATAAGAATCTTGCCCTGTTGATCTTTCGCTTTCATAAGAATCTTGCCCTGATGATCTTTCGCTTTCATAAGAATCTTGCCCTGTTGATCGTTCGCTTTCATAAGAATCATGCCCTGTTGATCTTTCGCTTTCATAAGAATCTTGCCCTGATGATCTTTCGCTTTCATAAGAATCTTGCCCTGATGATCTTTCGCTTTCATAAGAATCTTGCCCTGTTGATCTTTCGCTTTCGTAAGAATCTTGTCCTGATGATCTTTCGCTTTCATAAGAATCTTGCCCTGATGATCTTTCGCTTTCATAAGAATCTTGCCCTGTTGATCTTTCGCTTTCATAAGAATCTTGCCCTGTTGATCTTTCGCTTTCATAAGAATCTTGCCCTGTTGATCTTTCGCTTTCATAAGAATCTTGCCCTGATGATCTTTCGCTTTTATAAGAATTTTGCCCTGTTGATCTTTCGTTTTCATAAGAATCTTGCCCTGTTGATCTTTCGCTTTCATAAGAATCTTGCCCTGTTGATCTTTCGCTTTCATAAGAATCTTGCCCTGATGATCTTTCGCTTTCATAAGATTCTTGCCCTGTTGATCTTTCGCTTTCATAAGAATCTTGCCCCGTTGATCTTTCGCTTTCATAAGAATCTTGCCCTGTTGATCTTTCGCTTTCATAAGAATCTTGCCCTCTTTATCTTTCGCTTTCATAAGAATCTTGCCCTGTTGATCTTTTATATGAATGTCTACGATGATATTATTATTATTATTTTTTGCCACTGAACCATTGAAAATATTCGAATAAAAGATAACATTTTCGTTTCCATCGTTTCTTGGCTTCGCAAACAAAAATTTAAGAAGACGTTCTATGTCTTTTTCATTCCACTAAATGCCTGTCAGTGTATAAGAAAGAGGCAATTTTTCCATAACATCTATAGAAGAGCTGACAACTGAAAATTCCAGTTTTTACAGAACTTTCCTATCTTGACTGTTGTTCTGGGATTCCCTTCTCTGTCACCAAGGCTCCCTGTGGACAGCTATAAACTCAATCGTCAACCCTCTCAACTCCAAACACGTCATATTTCTGATGGACCTGCAACTCAGTTCGAATCCTGTGTGAAGTCTCTCTCTCTCTAGCTTTCGGAATTGTGAGGCATTTACAATTCAAAACTGTCCTGAGGGCACCGTTACCTCTAGACAGCTTCAAAATCCTAACCCAGTTTAACCTCTTGCTATACGAGGTCACACCTGCACCTCTCAAGAATTAACTTGTTCTCTGAGAAAATTAAAAACTTTTGATTTTTGACATTAACCCAATCCAGACATCTGTAAAGAAAATTATTACTACGATATTCTCAAAAGCAAGTTACATCAGCTAACTTTGTCACATAGCTTCTCTTGCCTATTGGTGGTGGCCGATTCAGTAAGTGGTCGACCTGTTTTAAAGGATTTACTCTATCTATGCAGTTATCGCCTCTCTATCATTTAAGCTAGTGGATATTTTCCCAAAAATAAAGGTTTTCAATAAACGGTAGTCTTCGATTCTCATCACATGTCAGCGTAGTTGTATCTTTTGAAACATAACTTCAAGGCTTGTAAGTAAATTTGGCGACCGTGGTCGAGGGTGACCCGAAGGCTCCCTTTTCGATAGCTACTACACCAAGGTATAGGGGAGGCGCAACTTCTGTTGTATACTCATATACATGCAGATGTAAGCAGAAACATAATGACGAGGTTCAATGAACGAACGAACACACTTCTTTATAAAAATATACTTCTCACACTTTATTCAAAAGGGTTGATGTGGCTTGTGTGTGAGAGGTGAGTTGGAGACTGCTACATATTGACCCAAAGTTCTTCTCGCGACCAGAGCAGCACTTCTTCCTCATCTTGGCCGGGCAGCTCAACCGTGGGTCGCTGAGGTCCCAAGCCCTCTGTCTGGAGTTGATTCTCACTCCGCGGGCATCCTATCTCCAACTACGACTGGAACTCGAACAGACTCACCCAAGCCATCTGTGGCACCTGGTTATATAATTGTTTGACACCCACCTGCTTCCTGTGGGCGTACCCATCTGCGCCGAATTCAACCACGTCCACAGGTCAAGGTGATATTCCGATATCTTCGACCGGATGCACCAGTTATTTACACAGATGCATCTCTTGATTGACGGCTCGGTCGAGGGTCAATATGTTACACTTCTTTCCCTGGATTGCTCCACTTTACCCTTGATCTTTACTTTATAATGCTGAGTGTTAAGCAAGGGAGCATCAAATACCATTTTTTGAGTCTTTGGTATGACTTGACCTGGAATTGAACCCAAGTCTCCCGGGCCATGCTGCTGACAATGCAATTTACATAAAAAATCATTCAAAGCAATACTGATAGGAAAGTTGGTGTAAATAATTTGGGATTCAACACAACGAATGCACGAAATCAACTCTAAATCTTTGTTGAATTTTACATTTTTTTTTTCTTGAGTTAATTATTGTTTCATATATAACTGTATAGTTTAACAAAAGCGTTTTTAATATTTGCCAGTTTAATGTCTATCTATCTATCTATCTATCATTCTTGGAGTCAGAAGATATAAAATATTCTTGATAAGTGAAACCTTATTCTAATTCTTATCATGAGGTAGAGATGAAGATAGAAAGCGGATGTTGCTCATTTTCGAGATGTAGGCTGGTGTAAGATTAGGGTTTTCTTCGAACTAACCCTCAAAGAAAAGAATTTTAGGTTTTTGAAAAGCAAAATGTTATATGTTACAAGAGTCACTCTACGTGATACTCGAAACATATTCACTAACAAAATCTTGCTGAATAGTTGTGTGATATTCTTTTGGTTGTGTTCTATGGCATATTGTGGGTTATTTAATACTAAATCTTCTTTCGATGTATATATATGTATATATATATATATATATATGTGTGTGTGTGTGTGTGTGTGTGTGTGTGTGTGTGTGTGTGTGTGATTTTTAAGTAAATTGTTTATCAATAACGTTATTTTAAAATGAGACAGTGTTTGTCTACAACCAATTAAATGGTTTTAAGTAGTGTTATCGAGCACTAACAATTGTATTCAATATTATCATTTGTTTGCACACACTTAAATGGCTTCTAATCATTTAACATTATTAATTTTATTTATCACTCATTCCCAATACAAACAATTAGCACACAACTATGTGGTTTCACATAACTAATAATAATAATAATAATGATAAGGTTAATAGTAATAATGATAATAATAATTCTCCGTAAGCGATTATATTTGACCCATAGATGTGACCCAAACAGGTACTACCGATCCAGGTCAGAGTGGACCTTCAAGTAATAGCAATGAACGGGTATCTAACATTCTCCCAACTCCAAGTTTGGAGCTTCACTATCAGATGCAGTCTAGTGTTATACCAGGACACAGTTTCGAGTATTGTTATCTAACACTAATAATTCTATTTAATATTCATCATTTGTTTACACACAGTTGAATGATTTCAAGCATTGTTTTCAAACAGAAATAATTCTAAATGATATTATCCTTTGTTTGCGTACAGTTAAATGGTTTTTAAGTATTTTTATATAATACTCCATTAATTCCATTAATACTAACCATTTTTTTCACACAGTTGAATAGTTGCAAGTATTGATATCTGCCACTAATAATTCTATTTATTTATTTATTTTTTGCATACAGTTTAGATGGTTTCAAGTATTGCTATCTCGGCTCAATTGACCCTCAGTTACTGCCTTTTAGCATCTTTGAGATAGAATAAGATTAGGTAGTTTTTTTTTTGCCACAATAGCAAATATGAAGAATACAGTCAGAAGAATGCAATAGACTTTATGTGAACTTGAAGTTGCTTCAGATTACTGCTATTTGTACAAATGGGTATTTATACGTTTCTTTTGCCAACAATTTCCTCTGTAGTTTATTTCAATTCAGTTTTGTGAATAGGGAAAACGATGTTCGCTTTTATTGCCTTTTCCCCACATCACACTTCTCGAGAACATCTATTCAAAATTCAAGGTCAAAAATGGCATTAAATTCACTGCAGATGACAAATTGATCAGTTGTCGAGATATTTTGATTGTAGTTAACGTTCTTCAATGAAGAATCATTTGCATTTTTTTTTCATTGGTTCCACCTGAAAGGATAAATCATGAACCGAAAAGAAATTGAAGAATTGACACATTTCAGTTTTTAAATTGCCTACTCAATACAAACATTATCTTGATTTGATCTCTTTCAAATTGTCTTGATTTGATCTCTTTCAAATTATCTTGATCTGGAAAGAGGACCTAACTTATTGCAGTGATGGAGACACCCAGTTTTATAGCTCCAAAACCAATGAAAACAGTGTGACACTGGTCTTTTACAATCAGCTATGTCCACCATAGTTTTCATGTTCCATAAGGCAATCCCTTTTTGTCTTTAAAATTTTTTGGAGTTGTTTGGACTCCTTGCAGAATACCATTGATCACAGTTGAGTAACTCTGTATGCGAATGACACTGGGGTGTAAATATATATGTTAATTTTTAAAGCAAGAAAACGATAAAGTTCAACATCTCATCCGGTGGACTAGGTTTAACAAGAAATGCTTGATGTAGCATCCGAACTGAAAACAACATCGAAGTTGAAGCGGATGCTAGCCAGATGATGTCACTCATGCGAAGCAAAAGTCGAGAGTTGATTGTTCTGTGAATTCCAAATAAAAGAAGATCCGTTTCTCGATGCGTACTGCTTTTTGGTGGATGGTGTACGAGAAGACAAGAGTTCGTGTGTGTCGAGAGCAAAGAATGATTCAAAGTTACAAGGAGAGCTGGTTCCTCCTAGAAAAAAGAAGCAACCCTGCATGTTGTGTCTATTATCTATTTCCACGGTTTCAGAAATCAGAGAGACTAAGTCAACAGAGCTTCTAACACCTGTGTTTTTGAGTTTCTCCTCTTCCATCCGACAATTTGCTGTAGTCGGTGACAATGCTGCAGTATAGAAAGAGGGATAGAGAAGCTTTTTAGATCAAATTTTCAAGGCATCTCTTTCCATATGGAACAATTTGCAGTAGTTGGTGACAATCCTGCAGTATGGCAACGGGGCGGGGAGAATCTTTTCAGATCAAATTTTCAAGGCCTCTCTTTCCATATGGAACAATTTGCAGTAGTTGGTGACAATCCTGCAGTATGGCAACGGGGCGGGGAGAATCTTTTCAGATCAAATTTTCAAGGCCTCTCTTTCCATGTGGAACAATTTGCAGTAGTTGGTGACAATCCTGCAGTATGGCAACGGGGTGGGGAGAATCTTTTCAGATCAAATTTCTAAGGCCTCTCTTTCCATATGGAACAATTTGCAGTAGTTGGTGACAATCCTGCAGTATGGCAACGGGGCGGGGAGAATCTTTTCAGATCAAATTTTCAAGGACTCTCTTTCCATATGGAACAATTTGCAGTAGTTGGTGACAATCCTGCAGTATGGCAACGGGGGGGGGGGAGAATCTTTTCAGATCAAATTTTCTAGGGCCTCTCTTTCCATATGGAGCAGACAGTGTTGCATATAAGTTATACATTTGTCTTGCATGATTCGTATTGTAACTTTCAATGTCACATTACACTTGCATTTTTGCTTCGTTCCCAATATTGCAGAACTTGATAAGCATTTCATCCTACACAATGAAGTTTTAATATGAATAGCATGTTATATTTTTTATTTAGAGCCAAGCCTTACTTATTCATAAAGAGAAAACGATGATACTAAGATCCCTCGATCGTAAATTTTCTTTTTTATAGACAGAGAACCGACGCCTAAACTTTCTCCCTCGCCTGATAATTCACCTGCAATATGTGATCGACAGAAACAGATAATACCCCTACCATTTAGAAAAAAAGAAATTTAACTATTGATTACAAAATGTATTTTTCAATATCTGAAAAAAAAAGATAAGTATTGCTGAGTTCAGTTATGAATCAATAAAGGCATATTTAAACTTCGTCAAGATATATATTTGATTATTATATTAAAGTTGACCATCTATCTTGAAACTTATCAAGATAACCAGATTAGAAATTGAAGTTATTTACTGTAAATCAAATGATCATTTTTTTATGTTTCTCTTTGTAGAAATGAAAAGCGTTTTCCATAAATGAAAAATGAAAGACGTTTATAAACAAGAAAAAGAAAATGATATTTAAACTTGCACCTGAATCGATATATTTACCTTTCATGATTAGCATTAACAGATTCGATAATCAATTTAAATCTGGTTTGTATTAGAAAAATACGGCATGATTACAGAAAATATTGTGTCAGAACATGCGAAACTAATGTGCTACTAAACGAATGTAAGTTTTCCCGATTATATATGTGTGTGCATGTATGTATGTGTGCTTATACGCTCCCCCATGGGGGTTGAGCACTCTGGCGAAGGAATTGTCGGCCGCCCCTAGCGTAATGCAAAGCTCTTCGTAAGAATTGAGCACTCTGGTAGCCGATAGGGTATAAAAAAAATGTAAACAAAGGCTGCTGCTGCTGTTGCTAAAAATAAAATACCTTAAAATTCCCTTAGCCAACGTAGTTCGCTTGGTGGCCGACAGGTCCGAAGCTAAGTCTAACGTAAAGTTGGACGGGTTTCGATACCGGCTTCGAGCGTCCTGCGGGTCTAGCCACACTGAAGAGTACTGATAGAATGAAACAGTCTATCTGTGGATGACAATATATATATTAATAACATTTTAAATAAAGATATTAAATTAGATAAAGAGATATTTGATCTAAGGATACAAGTATTCTTTGAAAACAAACTTAATTTTTTTTTATTTTGCCAGCTAATTTTTCTTCCAAAAGCACACGAATATTTTTGGTGAAACTTCGTGGGAATATATTTTAATGGAAGTGTTTTAAATGTTTCTGTGCTTACAAACTAAAAGAGGTCAAGGAAGATATTACTGACCAAGCCGAATCTCTGCTTACTCGTCTGGAACAGGCAGTAAATAATATTGATCCCCAAAGTGAACTCAGTGTTTTTTACCAAGATGATGCCTTCTCCTCATTATATGTCAAGCCTCTGAAAGTAGAAAACTAGTTCGTATACATCGGTAGCAATATCTCATCTACTCAAACCAATGTTAACATACGTACGAATAAAAGATGGACAGTTATTTACTTGTTAATGACCATTTAGAAATCTTTTCCAAGCCATGTAAGTAATATTGTGGATTGTACCACTTAAACCCAAATGAAAGGTCTAAAGAAAAAGCTTGTTGAGAACTACACAAAGATGCTACATAGTGTTTTGAACAAATCCTGGTGGCAGCAGCCCATAAAACAGCAGCTGTACAGTTACCTATCTACCATTTAGAAAAATATTCAAGTAAGGCAAACACGAGACGTTAGAGAAGTAAGGAACTCCAAAGCGACGTTCTACTACTGATGAACACTTAAATGTAATCAAACCCCTAAGATATTACACTCATCAGCTTTGTGTGGACACTGGTTGCCGTCAAGAGGAATACCAAGAGCGGTGGTTAATGGCAACAGATGGCAAAAGCGAATCGATGGGATCTATGCTCTCGTCATTCCTTGATAATGATGATGATAATGATGATTCCATCGATAGCAGTGAAAATTAAACCTGTAGTAACGGATCTCTAAAGTGGTGCTTTTTTTAAATAGTTTTGCAAATACTCATGTTTATAATTTTCTTCATGGAAGAGGGACATATGTTTCAGCATTTACGTAAATGCATCTGTTTTACTTAGAATATTTAATAAAAATATCCTCTAAGTCTTTTGTGTTTTGTTTTGATTTTTACACTAACTTTTCTATTTAAATTTTGTGTATATTTATCGATATACCATTAATGTTACAGGAAAGAACTTATGTTACAGATCATTACAAAGCAGAGAGAAGAAGAAGAAGAAGAAGAAGAAGAAGAAGAAGAAGAAGAAGAAGAAGAAGAAGAAGAAGAATCATCATCATCATCATCATCATCTAAAACTGTGCCAGTAATTGAAGCAAGTATAAATTGAATAACTTCCACTCTGTGATTTATATGCTGAGTTACTTTTCTGTCTTTGTATGGAAAAAGGTTTTTTCCTGCTTTTCTCTTACAAATTGACGTATAAATTCACTCTAAGGACATTTCATAAAAATGTTTACTGACCATATGAAATTCCAAATTCCATTTCTGTCTCATATCAAAATAGATATTTCACTTTCTACATCGATTTATTGATTCATCGATTTATCAATGTTTGGGAGGGGATTTTTGTTTTTGTTTTTCATTTTCTTTCCATACCCTTTTCAAAATCTTCCTTTTACAGAATTCATACATGGCTATTGCACGTTTTACAAGAACATAAATGCAAGAAGCGTTTGTTTGGGTCAAATGTGGTCAAATATACATAGGTTGAACATCAGCATTCTAAAACCGATGGTTACTTTGACTCGAACACAACCTGCTGCGACAATTGAACAGTCAATGAATAGATATTTATACTGCAAAGTTTTTCATAACTTTACACATTTCTTTTGTTTATCTGATTGTACTGATCTTTCGAAAGAAAGAATTTATCTACGAAACTCTGCTTGAGTATTGTGAGTTTATATTGTTTCAATATACCGGCTCATTGGCCTAGTGGGTAGAGTGTTCGACAATGGTCCGGAAGACCTGGGTTCAATCCCAGGTCGCGTCATACCAAAGACTTTAAAAATAGTACTTAATACCTCCTTGCTTAACACTCAGCAATATAAGGTAGTTATCGAGGGTAAAGTGGAACAATCCAGGAAAAGGAGTAGCGCCTTCCCCTACACCTTGGTGTAGTAGCTATTGAAAAGGGAGCCTTCTGGTCACCTTCGACTACGGTCACCAATTTTACTTACTTATTATATTTTCTCAATAAGTAATAGGAAAAGGTTTATTTCTTTAACTCTCGCTGGATTTTAATTGCTAACAATTCTAACCGCATTGTTTGATTTGTTAAATAATAAACATACAGTCTGAAGGTGGTTCATAAAGAACAATCTCTTGCAATCTCTTTTTTATTACCCAGTCGGCTGAGGCTGTAGAATACACCGACTTCTTCTCTGCAGAAGGGTAAGACACCCCCCAACCAGTGTCCTGGATAGGACACTAAACAATCTGATTGTGAGGTTCCAGTAATGCTTGAGCTTTAGGGAATGTGCAGTACCCCTTCACCAGGTCTACTCTGACCCGGAGTGGTAGCACCTGATAGGGTCCTATCTATGGGTCAAATATAACTAAACTGTGTACTTATGCTAAACTGAATTGTTTAAAATAGAACTTTTTTCACATTCAACTGTGTCTAAACAAAAAAAGTATACTTATACTAAACTAAATTGTTTGAAATAGATCTTTGACTAAACTGAATAGCTTGAAATAGAAATGTTTTGGGCAATTAAACTGTGTACTTATGCTAAACTGTATTGTTTGAAATAGAACTGTTTATATGTATAAAAATGGATTTGGCATTAAATAATCTAAATGGTTGATATGCTATAAAACCAAGTCTTTTTTCCACGCAACTAACCAACAAACCGCAAGAAAAAATTGCAGTAAAACAAGAATATGAATACTGAGTGACGCAAGGGAAATTAATTCTGGTGGATTCCCCCGAGGAGTAGTGGCTAACGTGATGAACTGTGACATCCTCGTTTACGAGTTCGAACTCTAGTTGCGCTATAATGTTCCCTTTTGAAATTTTGAATTTTGAATTAATGTTCGTGAGAAAAGGTATAAACTTGTCTATTCCCTAGCTATTGATTAAATAGCAATACTACTGTTCTTCTACAAGAACAGCTTCGGCATTAAAGAACTCTCGTCGGTTGATATATCATTAAAACAAATAAAACGAAATTGATATTGAAAAAGGTTTGCTTTGAAACAATGGATTAAAGGTAATGTCATATATAAGCTGATTCACTCGGTTAGGATTATAAAATATGGAATAGATTGGCTTATATCTAAATAAGGTTTTGATATCTAAACTGTGTACTTATGCTAGACTGAATTATCTGAAATAAAACTGTTTTGACATTTGAATCTGTGTATCGCCCAGTCGGCTGGGGCTATAGAATAGACCCACTGCACCTCTGCTGAGAGGTAAGATCCCCCCCCAAACAATGTACTGGATATGACACTTAACAATCTGATGGTGAGATCCCAGTGATGCTGGAGCTTTGGGGAATGCGGAGTACCCCTCCATTGCCATCACTCCAAGATTCACTCTGGTTCGAAGTCGTAGCACCTATAGGGCCCTATCTATGGGTCAAATAGAACTAAACTACGTACTTATTCTAAACTAAATTACTTGAAATATAACTGTTTTGATATTTAAACTGCGAACTTATGCAAAATTGAATTGTTTGAAATAGAACTGTTTTTACATTGAAACTGTACTTAGGCTAAACTGAATTGTTTTAATTAGAACTGTTTGACAAAACTGAATAGCTTGAAATAGAAATCTTTTTGACAATTAAATTATGTATTCATGCTAAACTGAATGTGAACTAGAACTGTAAACCAAATGGATTTGGCGTTAAATAACCTACAAAGGTTGATATGCCATAAAACCCATACAGCCAACCAATCAACTGATAGAATGAACAGGATAGAATAGAACAGATCAAATAAGACGGTACCACAGAACAGATACAGAGATGAACAAGATTGAACCGAACATATACGAATAGGATGGGCCCAACCTTGAGAATGGTATGCATCCCGCTATGAGTAAATATTAGGGCAGACTGAACTCTTTAACTTTGGTCTGGCTCCCGGTCTACGAAAAGGAAATTTCTGAATTCACACGTTAAACTATGCCTAATAAATTGATCCTGTGTTACATCCAGTCCGATTGGAGGGGTTAGGTAAATGCATATTAATAGAATCTTCGAAGCAACGCTTTAGGAAAACATTTTGCACAAAACCTTCAGAATAGTGATTAAATTGGAATAGCAACATACACGATAAGCTCCTTCTGATAACCCCCACTCAAAAAGAATGGAAACCAACTATCACAAAATCCAGAATGAGGCAAGTAACTCTATTTTTTGTCCAACCGATTGGTTGCTGGTGATAGCGAGATCGAAACGAGTTACCAATGTTGGTTCAATAGGATTATTGGCTACTGTTCGTTCTTACAATGGTGGGGGGCAACGTCCCAACGCACGAGGACAAATGCCTCAGTCATTTCTGAAAATATCAGAAATAAATTGAGTACTTCATATTCATTCGATTACTATCTAGAATTTTCTAAATTTCTTTTGAATGTAAATATAATATTTACTTTCATTATGAATATACTATTTGCTGAGAACATAAATGTTCTATTTTTTTCAAAAATAAATATTTACTATATAAACCACTATGTTTCTGTGAACATAAATATGCTAATATACGCCTATCTCAAAAGCCTGTGTGCTGAACCACAGACTAAAAAGTGGTTTGATTATCAAACTGAATACAAACACTCACTGGTGTTTATAAAATTCGAACAGACAGACATGCACTCACTCACTACTAATATAAAAGAAAATTATTATTTAAATTCACCATGTAATTTGCATTTAGAAAATAATGCACGATTTCCTTTCTAAAAACAAGTCTTCAAAAACAAAAGGCTTATAAACCAAAGTTATAATGATTTGGGATCAGTCAACCCTGAATACTAAATTCCTATTAGCAAATGAACTGATTCTCGCCAAGTGAGCAGAGTTCAGATATTATAAATGGGTTGCATTTTCCACTACTATTAGCGGCTGACTGATGTAAGAAAATAGACGATCACCGATTTTGTGGCAAGAGAGAGTCAATATAAGAAAGCGTGCCACTGACTTATCAATCAATAGACCTGAATTGTCAATAAATAGTTGACTCGGCTCATATATTCCACACTGAGGTCTTCAGTCACCATAGTTACACATTATAAATAACAATTATGTTAAGTTGGAAAATATACTTGATTGCAGCAAAAAGATATCAGAAAAATATGTTTCATTTACAGAAAGAACGATACTAAAAACAATGGAATCCATTATTTACTATTACAAGATAATAACATCATACAATTTGGGATTTTCCTCGACTTTTTTTTTTTTGTTGATGTTTGTTTTTGTTTTTTGCTGTTGATATAATTGGGAGCAGTACATCTTCAAATCAGTCTTTTACTTTTCCAGAAGCATTTCATAGTTGTCTCCCTTCCAGTTCCCCCTCAGCTTTAGCTTCATTTGCCCTTCATTTTCTTGTGTTTAACTTTGTTGTAAACTATTCACTTTTCATTACCACTCACAGTTTTTTGTAATGTTTTTGCTACATTTAAGTAACAAGTTGCTCTTCATTGGAAGCCAAACAGTGAAACGACTGATGTTTTTATGCTGGTGACATATGATCAAGTCATGCTGGAAGCACCGGTTCCCGACAGATCACTAAAGTTGTAATGATCCTGTTCTGATTGGTGGCAACTTATTAACACCAAAAACTGCCAACAACTTAATGACTATGTGTAAAACTAAGTAGAGTTTAATAAATAATAGTATGACCAAAATGGTGAAAATAATCTACAATTATCTAATGTTATACAATACTTAAAATGTATTGTATAACATTATTTTCAAATAATGTTTTTATTTAATCACTATCAACCTCAACTTATTGATTCGATAAGATAAAAAAATTCGGAAACTAATTTACTGATCATTTACTGTACATTTTCCATAAACTGCACAAATCTATTTTGAGACAAATCTTATTTTTCTTACAATAAAAAGCATAAAATGCTGAAAGGTTTGTTTATTACCTTTCATAGTCAATCAATAAGTAACAAATACACCACGTTTGATTAAGAAATGAATGTATGTAGATATCAGTCACAATACAATGATTTTTTTTTAATAAAGTTGGTTAGTTCAAAACTTCCTAATGTCCCGCCTAAATAATAAAGCTAAAGAAAACTATTTTGGATAACCCAAAAATATGCGAGAGTCATTCCGTTGATATTTTTAAAGATTCTTTTTTTTTAGAATTTCTTTCCATAAATGTAACCTCTTCATTGTTTGCAATTGGTTTATAGCAAAAATTTTATCAGAATGACGGCAAATCAGAGTGCACCAGATTTAAAAGGAGGTCTGTCGTCCAAGTTTTGGTTACTGAGAAATGCAAATCATGTAAAATTTACAGAAAATCGTTTCCTTTGAACGGAAAAGCATGTTTACAAATGGGCTAAATTGTTTAAAGAAGCTCAAAATAGTTATTCAAGATGAAGACAGAAAAAACAGACCAAACACGCCTGAAATGGAAAATTCATTTAATGTGCTCATTTTGGCTAATTTCTAAATATTGTTTAAATTCCTAAACAACTGGCAATATCTTTGGGTACAACACAACAAATTGTGCACGATGACCTTGCCTTTTCAAAGGTCAGTAGTTGGTTTCCCAAAATGTTGATACCACAATACAAGGTCTCATATTGTAGCAAGAACTGTGGAAATAATTAATCGTTGGTTGGAAATTGCTGCCACACCATCCTCACGGTCCAGATTTGGTCTCCTTTTTTATTTCCATATATTTTTCCTCCTCAAAGAATTTCTGCGTCAAATAAAGTTTTCGAACACTTAAGAAGTGAAGGGCAACGTGAGCAAATGATTAAAACTCAGTCCAAAGATGTCAATGCAGAAAGAATAAAAAACTTGTTTTTCCAAGGAAAAAGAAAGATTGATTATAAACAACTGATATTATTTCTATTTTCTCTCCTTTCTCTTTGGCGACTTGCTCACTTATTTAAGCTTTGCTCTACACGATAATATCCTGTATTATCATATAAATATAATATTGCATACATTCTTCTTTTAACATTGAAATATTTGCAATTTTGTTGTTTTCTAATAGTAGAAAGACATGCTCTTTTCACCATATTTATCAAGCCAATTTCTCTATTTAAAGACCTCAAAAAATAATTACTATATGAATTTAAATAATTACATTGCTGCACAGTTTACGTTGCACTCCATAGTTTTCAGTTAAAGTCGATGAACAAAAGTGGTCGTCGGACCCTGTTGTAAACTCGCTGTGGGAAAAGGTGACAAACATACAAAGCTCTGTCTTAGTTCACTAACACAAAAGTTTATTTGCTGCTAAACTTTTTAAGTAGTCGTCAAAGAGAAACAGAGTATGAAAGCTGAATCGAACGCGTTAGCTGGACAAAGAGAAAGAAAATGTAATGAGGAGATAAAGAGAGGTCAGACACAGACCTTGAATTTTTCTTTGGAATTTCGACGCTTCAGGGACTCCGTACATAAATTTTTCGTGTACTATTCGCTAAATAAAACGTCAGCATTTCAAACTTAACCATCTTGCCTTTGTTATTTTTGCCTTGTCCGTGTCACATCACTTACTTTCTTTATAAATGTTTTCGAGACCGACGTATTCATTGGTCCCGCGAGAGGGACTCTAATTGACATCACGGCATCGGTTACCGAGAGCCAAAAATACATTTGCTACTAGCCCCCCCCCCAGGGGGGAATATAGGCTCCATGTCAACTGGCCAATGAGTAACCTTTCCAATTCTTTCGGGTAGAAAGAAGACCAATCATTATCACCATCATCATGTCGCGCTGCTAGCACGGATCTTCCTGACCTTTTCTCGCCACCCGTATCTATCGTCCATCGCCCCCAGAAGGTCCCCCAGGCAACATCCTGTATCGGCACAGAGCTGCTGTATATAAGTTCTAACTGGTCTTCTTATTTTTGCTCGTCCATGTGACTGTGTCCACAGGAGTATATCGCTTATGAGTTCGCCCTTACTTCTCCAGCAATGTCCCACATGTCTGGTTCGTCTAATTTGGATAGTTTTCGTGATGGGTGGTAGGTGTCAGTACAGCTTCTGTTTTGTGGGGTTTTACCTCCAGAACGTGTTCTATACAGCTCGCAGCATTCTTGTGTAATTGCTGTGAAGCTTTTTCTCCATAGGATTAGTTAGCATCCATGCAGTGCATCTATATAGCAGTATTGACACAATCGCTGCCGGGAAAAAAATTGCGTTTTATTTTATCAGTCAGATCTGACTTCCATATGATTGATAGCCTATCGATAGTTATTCATGCCTTTGCTAGTCACGCGTTGATGTCATTCTCGGTTGATGAGACGCTGCTTCTGAGGTAGTTGAACTCGTCCACTAGTTTCAAGGAACCACCCTTTAGCGTGGAGATGTCGCCTCAGTGATGAAAGCAAATGTATTCTGTCTTATCAGGGTTGACATGGAGGCCTATGCCACCAGCTGCTCGTTCTAGACTATGTTGCAGGGATTCGGCTTGGGTGGGTGAATTTGCTAAAAAAACGCTATGTCACTGGCGTAGTCCGCGTCCGTAATAGTTTGTGCAGAGTATCTTAAGCTTCTTTCCTTTCCCAGATTGAAAGCGTTTTCTTTCATTAAATCTATAGATGTTCTAAGCACGTAGTCTAGGCCGATAATAAACAGGTGTGGGACTAATATGTCTCCTTGTAGCACACCTGTTGAAATGTCGAAGTAGTCTGTGTCTCCATTCGGGGAGCAGACTTTTACTTTCGTGTTTTTATATAGCATCATTATGGCTGCGACGGTTTCTTTGTGGAGGCCGTTGGCGAGAAGTATTTGCTCCGTCTTCCCTCTGTGTATGGAGTCTAATGCCTTCGAAAAGTCAATGAATAATATTGTTGCCTCAAGGTTTTTTGCAGGTACATTTTCTAGGATTCGACGGATAGTCAAAAATGTGTGATGTCGTGAATCGCTTTCTCCGAACGCCATTTTGTTTTTTCCAAAGTATTTTCTCAATTTTTGGTTCTATAGTAGAGCATTGTAGATCTTGGCCGCTATGGATGTAAGGGTTATGCCTCGGTAGTTCTTGGTTATTCCGAGGTCACCCTTCTTGGGGAAAGAGAGGCTGGGTCCCTTTCTCTATCTTTCTATAGTGTTTTGGTTATATACGGCATTATAGTGTCGGAGCCGCATGTCGTCTAATTCCCTAGTCTTCCATACTTCTGGGGTTATTTCATCAAGCCCCGTTGCTTTTCTATTTTTAATTTTTCTTAGTACTGAGTCAAGTTCTTCTTGCATAAACTGTCCAAGTTTGATATCTGGTTGTTTACTTATAATTTTTGTGATTGGCTCATACGTAACTCTCAGGGGTTTTCCGAGTAAATTCTCAAAATGTTGTTTCCATAGGTGTATTCATTCTTCTTGGGTGGCAGCTTTCAGTTTAGCTCTCACAGTACTCTTCCTTCTGCTTACTTCGTTTACCGTCTGCCATGCTATCCTAGATAGTCTATTTTCAACCGAGTCTCTAATCTTATTGATCTGATTTTGTATATAATCTGTTTGTTCTTTTAGATATATGTTAGTTTTGTTTTGTGTCTTCTTAAGTTTCAGTGTATTGATATTGGTTGGATTCCTCCTATTGCGTAGGGAAGCAATTTTTACGTCTGCTCGCTTTTTTCTAACCGCTAATGTCTCCTATGGCATTCTCGGTTTAGCTCTTTGTTTAGTAGGTATGCATTCTGCTGCCGTTTCTAAGTGAGCATTGACGAAGTTCTCATATTCGTCATTTGCAGTATGCTTTTCTGATATCTCCTGAAGTACATCGAATTTGTTTCTTAGTGTCAACGAATATTAATAGCTAATATCTCTGTTATTAAGTAGGGACTATTCATTGTGGTTGTTCAGACCGCATTCCTTCGTAGGCTCAGTCGTATCTTTGCTGTGACAATTCGGTGATCGAAGGACACACTCCCGAAAGAGGAATATGCCTCGCAATTCAGTGCGCAATTATTTCATTTCTTATTTATGAGAATGTAGTCTATCTGTGCTTTAGCAGTTTTTGCGTAGGTGTTGGTCCATAGTTTTCCCTTTCTTTTCTGAAATTTTGTATTTAAGCATATTAATCTTTTTTCTAGCGTGAAGTCTGTTAGATGTTCCCCCATTTCTGTTTGACGAGTTGTGTAAGCTGAATTTGTTTTTACCTATTTTGGCATTCATGTCTCCACCGATGATGAGAACGTAGTGTTTCGGAATGTTACAAACAAAGGAGGATAAATCGTTATAGAAGGCGATAAGGTCCGTTTCTTCATTAGGGCTGTAGCAGGAGGTGATTGTTGCGCTGGGGTTTCCATTAAACGGAGCTGCTATCATCCTCAGTTGTATTTTCCCGATGTTATTTAGTGATTTTAGGGTCCGTGGTCCTATAAGCATCCCTACGCCTCCTATCGCGGCGTTGACAGAGTTTTTTTTTTATAAGGCTATAAATCCAGCCTGTCAACAAAGTGTAATGAAAGTTAATCGTAGCTCCGTAATAAAGTAGGGAATGTTGTATTGGAGTCTAATCTGACCCCTCGTGAAACTAGAGTCTGTCTTGACAAGTATTACTTTTACATACCTTGTTACAGGCTATTTGTATGTTTTTTGCTCGGCACGTTTCTCACAAAAATGCGCATCTGCAGTTGGCATTAGCTCAGTTCCCAGAGCATTCGGTTGACTCCCAGGTGTTCCTGGACTTGCAAGATTGAAACCCATTGATCATGAACGAATCCTGTGGACGTAAGCCTTAAATCTTTCAATTATGTCCAACAAATATAACTCAATCATAAACATTCCTGTTAATTCCAGCATCTCCTGAACCCCATAAAACGTCGCATAGCCCCAATTATTCGGGAAAATGTTGGAGCTGCACATGAATAAGTGTTACGTTCCGCTCTCTGGTCAAACAAACGACAACACGGAATTTATATATAACAATATATATTTATTTTCTCGACGGACGCTTGTGTGAAGTAGGAGCAGTCAGGAGAGGAATTAGGATCGTTCGTCGATGAGGCTTGAACTCTTCGATGTAAGTAGACGATGGCCGAGACAATGCACACAGCGTGACGACGAGAGAGGTTTCGTGAACAGCAGGACCTTTTTTACTGTCTTCTGTTCAATTCGTCGGCCTTATATTACCTTCAAACTCGCACGCGGAGATATGGACACGCCTCCACGCCTCCGCAATTTCTTCCGATATCTGGCGATCGGGATGTGTCACTTCCGCTATCTTTGGAATGGCCTGTGTGATCGTCATCGAGCGGAAATAACTGTCATGCAGTTCACAGGTCACTCTCTTCCGGTGCATCACTCTGAAGTGGGACCTTCACCTTGTCCCATATTATCAGCCGAGCACACCTGCGCGATTTCTTTCGATTATTGACCATTGGGATGTGTCACTTCCGCTATCTTCGGAATGGCAGGTGTGATCGTCATCGAGCGGAAATAACAATCATGCAGTTCATAGGTCACTCTCTTCCGGTGCATCACTTTTTTTACGGCACAGTGAGAATTTTTACCGAGTCTCATATTGTGAGCCAAGCTGTATTTTACATAAGTACACCTTCACTAATTTATTTCATAAAACTCATTGCTCTACAAAAGCAAAGATACCAAGATTTTATTATTTCGAAAGAAATATGAAATATTGTTTGATATTATTTGGTATTTTTATATAAGCAATTAAGCTCTATAATAAGAAAATATGAATTTGTGGTAATCCAGAAATAATCAAACCCTCTTGTTTATATTTATGCAAACTTATTTTTGGTAACAAAAGTGTTACAATTTTATTCGCTGCTACATGTTCTTCTGAAAATCATGGACATCAACCTAACTGAGAAATAAGAACATATTACAAAAATAAATCTCAGTTGTAATATTAATGGTAAGATAGATTTCTTTAAGACTAACGTCATGGAGTCGAATGTTCATTTTTGAAGACAGAAAAGTAAAATTGCGACAAATCATAGAAACACATTGACATATCATTATGAAATAAAAAATTGAAATAATAAAATAATAAAAAAATAACGTTTCGTACGGAAAGTTTGCTCTCTCAAACAGTGTTATTGTGTTCTCTCTTAACAGTTCAATTTTCGTCGGAATATATAAGAGGCATTGTCTTCGGAGCGATTCTCCTATTCAAAATTATTTTATGCCTTTTTTATCCCATTGAATTTCGATGATAATCACGTAGAATTTCGAAATTGGATTTCGGAATTGGATTTCAGAAAATGATACCAATTCTATCAAGCAATCATTTTACTGTGATTATTTACTTTTCTTTCTACCAGCACCTCTGCAATTGTGAAGACAAAAAATGGTTTCCTTTTTTGCGTTTGTTTTGCATTAGATTGTTCTGCAAAAAAAAAAAAAAACTTTTAAAAACTTAATTCGACTTTAATGGAATTTATTATGGCCTGATAACCTTTCAATTCAGCTGAGAATCCTTATGTTACACAGAAACAAATAAATGTGTGTCGGCATTAATTTTAATTTTATTTTTCAGTTTTTGTTCTTATCTTAAATTGTTTCTTTCTGCATCCGATTATCGATTACTAATTAATGACTCGATCGTATTTTTATCATTCAATTTTTACCTTTTTTTTAACTTTAGACATTCCTGTTATGTACAAGATTTAAAGAATTTTTAAATTATCATTTCACTCTCCCTATATTATTATAATAATATGTCAACGTACAACGATGATTTGCGACGACTTTACTCTCTTCTTAAAATTATCCAATTCTTTGGGATTAGGGGGGCGGGAAATGGATAAAGTGAGGGAATGCAGAATTCAGAGTAAGCGGGTTCGAATTCCAGTGGCGCTACTACGTTCACTTTCGGACTAATACGCTTGGAAACAGTATCAGCCCCTTCACCCTTCCAAGCTATGCGTTAAATAGTTCCATTAATGGAAGTCTACAAGGATGAAAAACGGTTTCAAGCTAACAAAGGAAAGAAGCAGAAAGTACCCCGCACAAACAATTACCAACGCTGACTACGCCGATGACATAACGCTTCTGGCAAATGCACCCGCCCAAGCCAAAACCCTGCTACATAGTCTGGAACGAGCCGCTGCAGGCATAGGCCTCCATGTCAATGCACACAAAACGGAATATATGTGCTTTAATCAAACAGGCGACATCTCCACGCTAAAAGGTAGCGCTCTGAAACTAATTCACCTACCTAGGAAGCAGTGTCTAATCAACCGTGACAGTCATCAACACGTGACTAGCAAAGACATGGATAGCTATCAATAGGCTATCAGTCATATGGAAGTCAGACCTGACCGATAAAATAAAATGCAGTTTCTTCCAAACAGCGGTCGTATCGATACTGCGATATGGATGCACTACATGGACGCTTACTAAATGTATAGAGAAAAAGCTTGACGGTAACTACACAAGAATGCTGCGAGCAATATTGAACAAGTCATGGAGGCAGCACTCCACACAGCAGCAGCTTTACGGCCACCGACCACTCATCACAAAAACTGTCAAAGTTAAACGAACCAGACATGCGGGACACTGCTGGAGAAATAGGGACGAGCTCATAAGTAATGTACTCCTGTGAACCCCTTCACATGGACGAGCAAACCAAGACGACCAGCTCGAACCTACATAGAGCAGCTTAGTGTCGATACAAGATATAGCCTAGAGGACCTCCCGGGAGCGATGGACGATAGTTACGGATGGCGAGAGGGGATCAGGGATATCCGTGCAGATGGCGTGACGTGATGATAATGACAAGGCTGACGTTGGCATTAAATAACCCACGAAAGTTGATATTCCATTAAACAAAGAAACCAGAACTTCAGCATTGGTTTATTGAAATTTATTGGATTGTTGATATTACTGTTGGGATTTATTTTAGTAATATTCTCTTATTCTTTCATGCAATTCAAATGAACGACTATCATTTTCAGAACATTGTGTGCTGAATTTTAGAGAAGAGTTTTCTATTATTAGTCAACTATGAAATTAAAAAACAAAAGTCAATAATTTGTATGTAGACGGATTTTCTGTGTAGAATAGTTAAAGAGCGATCGATCTATACAAAAAGTACGCCATAGCTAGAAAAACTGAGAATGAATATATTTCATTCAATTGTTGATTGATTTTAACGACATGTCAACCGTCTTGGGTTATGTTATGCCTAGGGGTAAAGGAATTGCGTTTACCATATGCTCATATTTACATTTTTTGTGTGTTTTTTAAGAGTTTGTTTTGTTCTGTTTTTTGCACACACCCCTATTGAATACGAATAGATCTATTTTACCCCTAGATGGATCCCTAACAGGTACAATCACTGCAATCGGAGTGGACCTAAGAGTAATCACAAAGAAAAGTTACAACAAACTTCCCAGCTCCCCAAAACAAGAGCCTCACAATTAGATGAAGTTTACTTTCATACCAGGACACCCGTTTTGCAGCATTCTTACCCCTCAGTAAAGAATGAGGTTGGCATGGTGTTGTCATTTTTTCCTTTTTTTTTTTTTTTTTTTCGTGTTTACAATGTTTTGTTAATTTGTGTGAAGCTGAAGGACATAAGATTGAATCACTAAATGAGTAAGACATAAGATCAGAGAGATTAACTTTCAGCATTTATTGTTATTATTAATATTGTAGTTTTATTCCACCTTTTATTCCAAGTTGAACAATTTGATTATTGCCATTTCTAATGTTTATGTTCGGTTACATCAACATACATTATATTGTCTATTTGAAATACATAAATTGAACGACGAAAAGTGATTATTGTAACATTGGATATTTGATTACATGATGCAAAAATACCTTCAAAAATTTTGATATTTATTGAACTTTAGTCTGGTACAAGCCAAAGGGGAAATGTAAGGTATAAAGTTTATATTAGGCTAATCTTCAAATTAGTGATAGCCTACCAGGTAAAAAATTACCATTCGAAATTCCTTTTTTTTACCATTATACGAACATCAACCAATGGCACCATTTGGAAATACTTAACAAGTATAGACATTATTAAGGGTAATTATACTTACTCGTATCCTAGGTATGACACTAAACTGCATCTGATGGTAAGGCTTCAACCCTGGGGTTTACGGAATATAGAGTACCCCTTCATTATCATTACTCTTAGGTCCACTCGGGACCAAAATGGCAGTACCGGTTCGGGTCCCAGCTATCGTTTAAAAAGAACTGTTCAATCACTTACTAGGGATTGTTTTTAATTATTTGAAATCATACAGCTATGTGCAAATTGTGCGTATTAATTACTAATATTGATTAGCAATACTTGAAACCATTTAACTATGTGCAAACAATAAATAGCAATTCTGGAAACCATTTAGCTGAGTGCAAATAAATGAGCTCAAACAACTCGTTTCAAAATACTTACCAACCAACTATTCATTACAAATCACGCACACACACACACACACACACACACACACATATATATATATATATATATATATATATTCTGTAAATAGTGCCAGTAGCTAAAGACATTTAAGTACGTTAGCACTGGTTTGAAAATTAATTCTATTAAGTGCTGGTTGCAGGTTTCTAATATATAGTGCTTCGAGAATCCGAAGTTTTTGTTTATTATTTTGATGTTCGAGTGTTGTGTTGTCGGTGAGAATTTTTCGTATTTGTGTTGTTGGGCATGAATGTTTTTTTAAAAACAGGATCTGACATTAGATTAGTCACAAGGGTTGATATGCCATAAAGCATAACTAAACCATGCTTACTTAGCTAAGAACGACACAAAGTCAAATATTCATGGCACCCAGATAAAAATAATCTCAGTAATAATTTTCTAAAAGACTTGCTTGCTAGCCATTTTTCTTTGATAAGGTGTCTAATTATCATTTTCCAAATTCAACCTTGGATTATAAGTGTAGGCCAATTCACCAACTCAATTATGGCATCAAACGATATCAGTAAAGATATTTAGGAAACTGTTGGATCCTTAAAGAAAATAGATGAATATTAAGACTTTATTCATGGACGCTAATTAAACAGCTGGAGAAGAAACTAGACGGAAATTACACAAGAATGCTGAGAGCAGTATTGAACAAGTCCTGGCGACAACACCCCACGAGACACCAACTATACGGACACTTGCCCCCCATCACGAAAACTATACAAGTTAGGCGAACCAGACACTCGGGACACTGCTGGAGAAGCAAGGACGAGCTCATAAGTGATGTACTCCTATGGACCCCCACATATGGCCGTGCAAAAGCAGGACGACCAGCTCGAACTTACATACAGCAACTATGTGAGGACACAGGATGTAACCCTGAAGACCTGTCGGAGGCGATGAATGATAGGGAGAAGTGGCGAGAGAGGGTCAGGGATATCTGTGCTGGCGGCACGACTTGATGATGATGATTCAGCAGAAGAAAAAATTGTGAAACAATCTGACAGTTGTATCCATACTCATTAGAACACTTGTAACGACTGCAAAAATTCTAGTAAAGAGATTAAAATCATACATATATTACTATCATCTGAGTCAGAATAGAAATGGGTCTGACTTACAGTCATGTCTCTGGTTTCTGCAATGGTTTCCGCAAGATCGCCAAAGTTTAGCTGAGATGGCGTCGTGTAGAATTTAACATAAAGCGAGTTGAATAATCTGCCTGTCTCCAATGTGCCAGACAATGAAAAGTAGAAATAGCAAGAGCCAAGATTGTTGCAGAATATCAACTGTAATCAGTAATGAGGAAAGTGCTGTAAATCGATTTGATATCACTTATTTATCAAAGGTCGTCTCGAGAAGTCACCCAAGTGAACAGAAAATTTATCATCATTCTGTATCCTTTTAATGTATCCTTTTCTCTCGTTCCTTTTCGTATCACATTTTCAACATTAAAATTCCTTTTCCATATTTAAAACGTTATTCACTCTCTCTCTCTCTCTCTCTCTCTCTCAAAACTACCATTCAATCGTTTTTTTCTTTTCTGTTTCTCCTAACACTTAAAACTTACTTCCTGTATTCTCTTTTTTTTAGATATTTTTGCTTGTATCTTTTTCTCTCACACATCGCTGTGTATGAATAACGTGCACAGACTTCAATTTTAAAGAACACCGGCAAATTGAAACAAACGTCATAGTCGTTCGTTTCTAGGCAACGAAAGTGTTTGTTTATTGTTTGATAGTTTCTTTTTCTCGCTGATTTCATGGATCTTAATATTCTCAAAATACACAGCAACAGACAAACAAGTGTTTTTGTCTTTTGTTTTCATTGCCACAAGCCTTCAATTTAATTCAGAAAACTGGCCTCCGAATTCTGTTTACAAACTGAAGAATTAGTTTCGCCACTGTTTATTGATATATTTGTGTCAGGGCGGCTGAACTATGATAATCAGCATAAAATTTCGAGGCGTAAATTTCTTCAGATATTCTACTTGTTTCATGTAAAACGTCGCTTTTGTTTTATAAAACAATTTACTAAGGAAAAAATAGTAATTAGGTATATCAATAAGTCCGTAGCCTAATGAAGAAAGTAGTATTTGTTTGACACAGTAAATATTTATCTTTCAATATAATCTCCTTTCTTGTCCCATGCATTTTAATCATCGGTGGATTTTTAATAGATAAATCAAACATTATTCAGTGAATATTTCAGATCAGGATTCATGACATTATAAATTCTTATATCTCGATATGCACACATGCAGGTGAAATAATATATATGCATACTGGTGTAATTTTGTAAAAATAGATGTAGTCTTTGTTCCCATTACTGTCATCCTTTCAAATTTTGCAATATCTTAAAGAATAACCCCCCGAAAATTACCAAATTTATATAAACTTGTTTAATTATTTGCAGTTCTTTGTCAACTATGTAGTTGTCAATGGACCAAAACTGTTTTAGTAGATTCGTTTTATTGTTTTTGTTTGTGTATTTTTAGGTGGGGGGGTCAGGAAACATTCTATATTATGTACTGAAATTTCATGGGTGCCAATAATTGTGACCAGGATTGAAGTAAAATTGAAAAACTGGTTTCTAAATAATAAAATAGAAATATTTCTCAACATGACTAGAATATAAATGAAAGGATTATTTTTATGTCTATAATAAACTGAAGACTTCGACGCTAGTACCGTCAGATATATCTTTAATGATTGGGTACTCTATGTAAGAAAAGATGTGGGGTTTCGCACCCCATATATTGAGTAGCAATTTGAGAAAAGTCCAGGAGTTGGCAGCCGGCCGTTTGACACAGAGAAAGTGGGCGGGGTCCTTCCCCACCTCTCCCGTCTGTTATTTTAGACTTGACTTGGACTGAAAATCTAAGTATCAAATACACCACCGTAGGATTTGTTCGAGAGAAATTGTAATAGTCAGTCGTGTAACTTGGAGCCTTCAACTTTTGTATGTCTCTTCATTTGAACCAGAATATATTTGTTGTATTATTATAATTTGGTGGGGGAAGTTTTTCTCTGAGCCAATAGTCTTTTCTTTTTTAATTAAATATTCATTTCATACGGCACCCACTCAGGAAATTATTAGAACCTAAAATATGCAGTTTCTTTCACACACCTTATTTTCTAATACTATTCTTTATTTACCACACTGATTTCATTCAACAGGATTGATGACGGTCATTTTTTCTCCACATATGATCAGATATGGTTGATTTCATCATCTCTCTTCAGAACGCGGCTTTTCGATGTTTCTCGAGCCTTACATTTTGGGAAGGGACTATTCTCGCTGTGATTTTTCTTCTCTATCGACAGGAAATGAAACAAGCACAGTTTTTTTTTTTCTTGGGCCATTTTTTCTGGGGAAGGCTTGGTTCAGAAAAGATATTGCCGAAAGGCGGAACTGCTTTTGAATACTATCTTGGTGTTGTAACGATGGCAGATATTCTGAATAATCTGCTCCTGTGAATTAAATAAAGAATTCGGTTCAAAATTCCCACTAGGTTACTGACTATGACAGACACTTGAAGAAGGTTTTAGGGTTCAATGGCTAAAACGTTGTCATTTTAATAACAGTCAAAACAAAGACACTGCTCCAAGTACATCAGTGAATAATAATGATCATTTCTTGTCTTAGGGATTCAGACAGAACTTGGCAAAATATCTTAAATTTTATAATACTGTTTTAAGAATGATACTACTCCGGCTGGTAAAGATAGTGGACGCAAAATAAAACTGGAAAATGTGTTGTTTTTAAGTCAGTCAAAAGAGAATATTAGTGGCTGCATTAATTGCCCCCCCCTCTCTCTCTCTCTCTCTCTCTCTCTCTCTCTATCTATCTATCTATCTATCTGTCTTTCGAAAACAGAGATGAGCTTCAAGTTTTTCGTGTAATGTGAGATTCTTTAACTCGGACAAATCCTGAGATAACAGGTTATATACATTCTTTATTCCTCAATCAATTTAACTGTAAACGAACTGATATATGCAAATGTCTTACACCAGGATATATGCAAATGCGTCTGTACACGCTGGCAAGGAATGAATATCTGAAATTGTTTTGATGTCGTTCTCTCTTAAATATGCACACAAAATGAATAATTAATGTTGGAATAAACATATATACGGATATAAATGATATGTATTCATCCAACCCCTCCGGTACGAGCAAGATGTAACATAAGATCAATCTTTAAGTGATGTTTAATGTTTAAATCCAGAGTTTTCATTCCCCTAGACCAGTTGCCATGCCAAGGCTTTATAGCCCAATCTGCCCAACAATTTATCCATAGTTGGTAGAGAAATAATTTGATACACATACCCCTTTCCCCGCCCCCAGTGTATTATAGCACTGAGTGAAACGCAGATAGTC
Organism: Sepioteuthis lessoniana; assembly: GCA_963585895.1. Taxonomy (NCBI): domain Eukaryota; kingdom Metazoa; phylum Mollusca; class Cephalopoda; order Myopsida; family Loliginidae; genus Sepioteuthis; species Sepioteuthis lessoniana. The sequence continues at coordinate 3,102,075 of OY757904.1, read as the reverse complement.
TCGTCCAGGATTTGAATTCAGGTTGCGCCGTGTCCATTTTCTACAGCGAAACATTTACACCTCAAGCCCACTTTAGATTATAGAGTCGATAGTTTGCCTTATTCGCGATCAAAAATCAGGTGGAACACAAATCAAAATCAAAAAACATTCTATATCGAGCAATGATAAACATAATTATTCATTTGATTATTAACCTCAAGTACTACACATCTATATAACAAACAGGTTGTATGATTTTCGTTATTAAAATTAAAGGATAGTCATTAAATTTTAGGATAATTATTTGTATCTAAAGAATGTGCCAGTTGTTTTTATCATTTATTCACTGCCTTGCTTACTCTGCGTTTAGTAAAGAGAAAACAATTACAGGATTGTACGGAAATTTTAAATACCTCCGAAAACCCCTAAAACGATTTCACGGGAGAATTAGGGAGAACAATTTGTTTGAAGGTATTAAATGCACAGAAATATCAAACTTATAGAAGAATCTGGCATTTTTCGTCCCGTTGGGCCATTCCGATGTCATACCGACATACACACAAACACCCTCTCTCTCTCTCTCTCTCTCTCATATACACACACATACACACATGCAGACACTAATCAAATTGTTCTGGGAATTTGCTTATCAGTAAGTTCATCACTTCTGTAGATTTATGACCGATTAAATTATTAGAATAACAATTTTTTTCTTTGAGTATATTTATTACTTATATCTCTATTTGTGAGGATCAGTCATAACGTGTAGTTTTGACTGTTTATTTCTTATTTCTTGTGTCAGGCGGATCTTTGCCGATAGCAATAAATGTACTTACTTGTACTTGTATCGGTTTTTTCCCTGGTCGGGTTGACCCGGCTTCCTCCAGAGCAAATACAGCATCTCGAGTCACCGCTGCCCACGTTCGCTGATCCTGAGCCAGGTCACACGAAACGGCGAGCCAGTCTCGATTCCATCGCCGAATACCAACTACTTGGGGACCTGATAGTGCTGCTAGGTCATCCTTGATTGTGCTGGCCCACGTCTTCAACACGTTTTCGCCAGTTAGGAAGAGAAGCGGGGAGAAGTGCATCGTGGATGAGCTCTCCCTCTCGGCATCGAGCTGAGTGCCCGAACCATCGGAGACGACGCTGGAGCAAGACGAGTGGAAGAGAACAGAGGTTCAGGCGACATCTTAGATGGAAAGAGCACTTTGATGTGCCGCTCAATCATCCAACTCTGACGACGGAAGTGGCAGCTGAGCCAGCCGATAAATACGATTGCAACACTGCACCCCAACGTGATACTATACGCCGTCTGAGTAACAAGGCTCCTGGTGAGGACGGTATATCAGCAGAAGGATATAAAACCATACCAGATGTATTTGCCTTGTGGGTGCATCGTATATTCAACGCGGTCTGGCTTTTCGAAACCAACTCTGCCTTCGTTACATTCTTCGATGCAACCGAATCGATCGTGTGCCCACAACAATAAATGTGCGATAACAATAAGAAACAGATTTGATACTCTTCAGGAGAGATCTAAAATACATACGATATGAGAACTTTGTTATTGTCGAAATTGAAGTAACAGTGGAATGCATAACAACCAAATCAAGAGGCAAATCTAGAGTGCCATGGGAGTCATTAGTACAAGATTACTTTTTTAAAAGGTATCTTTATTTTTTTTAAAATGACCCCAGCAAATGCCAACGAGCAGAAACTTAAGAAAACCCAAAGAAAACAAACATGTATTAAAAATAAATCTTAGGGAACCAACGTCTATAACCGTTACTCATCTGGAGATTGCAGGTTCAATCCAAACTGCAGGCGAGTAACAATACAGGAATACTTAACACTTGTACCCGGTTATGGCTAACGGAATCAGAACAGGCGACCCCCGTGGATTCAATAAAGGACGTGGTACGAAGTTCCGTGTAGGTTCCCGAGTTCGACAAACACCTGAAGAAGGTCGGAGGATATATCGGCCGAAACGTTTTGGAAATAACTATAAAGATGAAGACAATAGTCTGAAGACCCTTAATGATAAAAAGCAAAAATAATTTTACGTCATACGTCTCCGATTATACAACGCAGTCTATAATTAAAACACAAAACAGAAATGAATGAAAGGTTGCATTCTTCCCTTCCCCAAGAAAGGTGACATTGGAACCACTAAGAACTATAGAGGCATCACTCTTACTGCTATAGCTGCTAAGATATAATGTCTCGCTTCTAAATCGTATCCGACGCGAAATCGAGAAAATTCTAAAGTAAAATTAAAACGGCTTCGATAAAATCGCTGCACATTTTCATAGATTCTGACAATCCGTTGGATCATTGAAAGAGCGCGGGCAAAGAATCTCTTTGCAACTCAACTAGATTTCTCCAAGGCATTCCATTCTATACACAGAGTAAAAATGGAACAAATAATTCACGCATATGGTCTTCTAAAAAATCTGCAAACGCTAAAATGATACGTTGCAAAAACACGGAAGCAATGTTTCATTCACCGACTTCTTTGACATTGTCGCTGGAGACATGCAAGGAGATAAAGTAGCCCTATATTTGTTAATACTCTGCTTACACAAGAGACCACGAACATCCATTGATCTAATGAAAGAAAACGGTGTCACAATGAAAAAGACAAGAAGCAGACGATACCCCGCAGAAACTATAACAGACGCGGGCGACATGGAATGCTATTGGCTGGCTATCGATCAAATGGAAATCTAATCTCCGCGTTAAAATAAAACGAAATTTCTTCTAAGCTGAAGTTGTGTCCGTACTACTATATGGATGCATGACGTAAACACCAACTAAACTCACAGAAAAAAGGCTAGATAGGAACTATATAAGAATGTTGCATGCTGTCTTGAACAAATCCTTAAAGCAACTTCCCACAAAATAGCAACTGTACGGCCACCTATTTCTCATCTCACAAACAATTCAAGATAAACAAGACATGCAAGACACTGCTAAAGAAGCAAAGTGAACTCGTGTTAGCTTTTCAGCAAAGACTTACCTCGTCAGCTCAATTGGATGCAACTTGCTAGGACCGATAGATGATAGGAATGGATGGCGAGAGAAAGTCAGCGCGAAGATGAACTTATTTGAAGCTTAATAAATATGTTTTATATATCTACATATACTAGTGTACTTTTATCAACGCATATGTATATATATATATATATATATATATATATATACTAGGTAGACTGAAAAGTTTATAGGCTAACTTTATAGGCAGAAACGTTCATGAAGACGTTATATCTGCTGTTCATGACTATTTTACCAGTGGGATCCAAGCACTACAACACCGATGGAAGAAGTGTGTTAACAAAAAATTCATTTCTAAATAAGCATTTTTGCTTTCACGAACGCACATACGTACTGACACGTTCAAGGACGCACTCACTCACGGATGCATTTTTGAGAACATATGTCTATATGTTTCCATCAAAGAAGTTTTATAAAAGAAAATTGGAAATTTTTGTTACACAACCAACAGGAAGTCCTAGACATAAAGATAACTGTTGAATATGATTAGCAATATCTTTATGGTCTCCCAAATATTCTAATTTGATAGTAACAAAAAATCAAACAGCCAAAAGAGTAATATTGTTTTTTCTTTCTTTTTATACAGTCTAGTGGAAGCCATAGAAACATGTTCAAATTTTCTGAATTCAGTCTAATGGATATAATCCGTGATATATCTGACATTTAAAATGTCAACCAAATCTGATGGTCAATTATATTCTTCGGGGAGAAAATGATATTATCCGAGTCTCCGTCCAAAGGTCGTCAGAAGAAAAAAACTTTTCCACTATGATAATCAGAAAAACTGTTCTATCCTGCTGTGTTTTCCAGAAGTTACTAGCGGTGCATTTGTTAGATGAGATTTTTTTAGAGATCTATGGATAACAATCTCATGATTGGATGAATATGACTTAGGGCTTTTTCGGTTATCTCATCAGAGCACTAAAATTTGGATAATACATTTCACTTGCAATTTACAATTCAGTCATAGTATAAGATACGATAGAAAATAGACTGACATCGGTAAATTCATCATCGTTATAAGATATTAACTGTAGAGTTGGTACTTTTATATTTTAAATCAGTAAGATATATTTTGTCTTAAAAATTAATGAGCAAAATCAAATAAAGAACTCATAAAAGATATGACAAACAAATTACTGTAAACAGAAGAGCAACAGAAAATACGAGAAGACAGAAAATTCTGAAGTGGTCATAAGATTTTCGAGGTTTTATTGAAAACCTCAAAAACTTAATGATCTCTACAGAATATGATAGAAAATTAAAACGATGAAGAACTTTAAAATACTAATGTCCTCTGGTTCTGGAACTCAGATGAGTGTAGAGTAAGCCTTCATTGCCATTACTTCCTGGCCCACTCTGCCCTGTAGTGGTAGTAAGGTTCTCACCTGTCGGCCTATTTAAAAATGATTTGTATTCGATACGAACGTGTGAAAAAAATTCTTACGAGACAATACCATAAAATGTGTAAATATGAACGTACTATAAGTGTGATTCCTTAACTTCTAAGTCTAAAATAACCCAAGACGGGTTGAAATGCCGTTAAAATCAGACTATCAATCATTGAAATTATTAAAATTATAAAAAGACTAGCTGAACTCATCGAAATTTCAGTTGATATTTATATTCAACAAAATTTAACAATTTAAAGAAATGAACTAAATTACGAAAATAATATTCACTCAAAAAAAAAAAAAAAACTCGCGATAAACATAGTAATTTCTCTTTTATTGTCCCGATATTCTTCAAATTTAGACAGTGAAATTTTCACTTTGGTATTGAAAAGTATATGAAAATATTTTTTAGAATTTAAACAATAGAAAATCCTGATAATTTTTTTCATAAATGCTCATATTTATAGACTGTCTCTATATTCTACCATCTTTAACTTACATTGATATCATATCTGATCGTTGGTATTTGGTGTATATATGTTTGAATTTTAAATGTCAAATTTTATGTAATAAAAAAAATAAAGTGATTATAAGTTACATTCCTAATATAACTGCCGAATTTTAGAGAGAAGGATAGAACGTAATGGAAAGAAGTTGGATGGAACAGGTGTAGGATGAAAGAAGTCTCAGGGAGAGCTGATGTGCTAAGAATTAATTTTGTAACCCGGTTCGCCAGCTTGCATGAATTATAAAAACATACGTCCATAAGCGTGGGATTTATTATTTAGTTTAGTCTATTAATCGCCACTTTTACTCGACGCACGCCAAATATCGAGTACAACGTTGGGGAGATAATTACAACGCTATTAATATATAAATACCATTCGATTAATCCAGCTCCCGAGTATTATTTCATTTTTTTAAAAAAAGATTAGATACGTATTAGATACTTATGTAGACGATGTCTATATAATTTTTTGATGAGTACGAGAAACCATTTCAGGCAATGATAAATGGTTTTTACTGATTAACATAGACTAAGAATGCTGCGTGCAATCCTGAACAAGTCCTGGCAGCAACACCCCACAAGACACCAACTGTACGGCCACCTGCCCCCTATCACGAAAACTATTCAAGTTAGAAGAACCAGATATGCAGGACACTGCTGGAGAAGTAGGGACGAACTCATAAGAGATGTACTCTTATGGATCCCCACACACGGCCGCGCAAAAGCAGGACGACCAGCACGAACATACATTCAGCAGCTATGAGAGGATACAGGATGTTGTCCTGAAGACCTACCTAGGGCGATGAACGATAGGGAGGAGTGGCGAGAGAGGGTCAGGGATATCCGTGCTACCAGCGCGATATGATGATGATGATGATAGAAGATGGTTGTTGTTATGTCTATTGTTGTTGCTGTTGGGAAATTCTGAGGTTTGTTTGTTGAAACTGCAAAGGAATTAAGGATGAAAAGGAAAAAGACAGGGATACCTTTAAAGTCAATTTTTTATTGGCGGAGGGTCATGACTATTTTATGGTGCGGAACGTTTTCCTGGACAAGTACAAATGGCCGAGCTTCCGGATGAAATGTGTGAGGAATATCATGGAATCATTTTTGGGGAAATTGCGAATTTGAGGGTCCGCCTCGTGTGTGTGTGTACAGTCGGTATGTTCAGCCGTCGCTGATACAAGCAGGAGATACAACGCGCTGCTAAAGCCTCAGGATTTAGCAAACTCATGTGCTCCGACTATCTGTCGAGAGAAAAAGGTACGTCTGTCTCAGTCGAGGTAGTAAAGGCTTCTGAGGTCGAATTTCTTTTCAGCGCCAGGAAACCAATTTTTTCAGGCATACGCAGATTGCGCTTCCTTTCATAGACACCCTGGGAAATTGTAATTTTTCTATTTATTTATTTTATTTCGTGTAAATTCTTTTTTTTTTTTTCATGCTATTGGAGTGTTTTCTATATATTTCTTATTTAATCTCCACAGTTGAAACTATTGAATTCATCTTAAAATAAACATCTCTAAATTTTAATAAGTCAAACGTTTAACTGATTTATGATATACTTGAATCCATTTGTTTAATAGTTCAATAAACACGGAGATTTATTCATCAGTTTCTGTCGTCGCACCTAAAATTTCTCTAGCATAACTCAATTTTTAATAAATTTGATTCATAAATCCGCAAAATTTCAATAAGTGGTGCCTGACCCCTTGTTTTTTTTAACTATAATTTAAACAGACCGTTTTATTTACAAAAGGAGGTTTTTATTAGCTTCTGTCTTATATTTTTGTTGTATGGTTGAGGTGAATGATACACAGAGAAAAATGAGTGTTTAATATATTTATTCAGCACCAGTATCCGGTGATAACGGATAGATAGGAAAAAGACACAGTACAATAAGTTACAAACAATTAGCAAGAGAATTTACAAGAAATTGTGGAGGGTCAAATTGTGGTATTGCCAGACGAAGTAAGATCAATCTGAATATCAATCAGCTTATCAAATCAAACCTCAAAGTCTTTAATCGTAGGCTATTTATAGCTATGAGCCAGTTCATCTGGTTTAGTGTTGAAGGCGGGGGGGTGGCCACTCTACAACAATTTTAAAATAGTAAGATTCTCATCATCTTTATCATCAACAACTAGTGCTAATAGCACGTAATTCCCTGTGCCCCCCCTCTCTCTCTCTCTCTCTCTCTCTCTCTCTCTCTCTCTCTCTCTCTCTCCATACATCTCTATCCCCCATCGCTCCTGGCAGGTCCGCAGTGAGTCTTTGCTGGTCAGCCCACACTGGTATGTCCATGTGTAAGAATCCATTAAAGAAAGTCGCATATGAGTTCATCCTTGCTTCTCCGACGGTGGTCCGCATGTCTTCTTTGTCTTACTTAGAGGGTTTGTGAGATGGGAAGTAGGTGGCTTTACAACTGCTGCTTTGTGGGGTGTTGCTTTCAGAATTTGTTCAAAACAACACATAACATTCTTTTGTAATTACCATCTAACTTTTTTTTGTGTGTTTTTTAGCGTCTACATTGATTAATGATTGATTGAGTGATTTTAAAGGCATGGCAACTCTTCTACGGTAATTCTATGCCTAGAGGTTTGGAAGTCCCTTTCATTGTACGTTCATATTTGGATTTTTTTGTGTAGTTGTTTCTTAAGATTTTTTTTGTTTTTGCACACGTTCCTATCAAATATGAATAACCTTAAACGTATATTTGTGTCATAGATAGAACTCTGACAGATACTGCCACGGTGTAGTAATAGAAATGAACAGTTTCGGTGCACTTCCTAGATCTCTAGAACCGTAACTTCACAATCAGATGCAGTAAAATGCCCTACCCAGGATACCATTATTTTGGAGGATGGACTTCTCCTTCATCAGAGGATAAAATGAACGTATTTCAAAACATACAATCAGAGAGGTTTTGCATTGAATAAGTGGCCAACTCAGTTCTGAGTCATTTATAAATTTAAAAAAAAAATAGTAGAATGTACACACAAAATGATTATGATCATTATTTCCATAATGTTACACTTTTTGGACAAAAAATATAAGGATCTTGTCGGTTGCGTTTGCATATGAAACAACAATTTCCAAGAAATGTAGAATGCGTATTCATTTGCTTAAATTGCGTTTGAAAGTTCAGGTTAAATTCTGCTAATCCAGGTGGAGTTAACCTTATTGATTTGTATAAGAGAAACCTTAGAAAAAAATAGGACTTGATCAGGTTACTGCTTCATTCATCATATTCACAAAGATTTCGCAGAATGAGACATGATATAATAGCGAAAAGATTATTAACGAAGAGTCTTGGGACAAACACACATGAATTAAGTCTTGGGATAAACACACATGAATTAAGTCTTTGCTGTTTGTAGGTTTGATGAGAACACGTGGCTACAAAGTTTATGACATTTAGATTTGTTTATATCAGGAATAGAGTATTTTTCTTTCCCCACGGAATTCTGAAGTCGAGATGATTATGCAACAGCAGAGTATCGCTAAATGCCTTCAAATAATATCAAGTTTTCTTGTAATAAAAAGTAATTTATGAACAAAAACTATTACAACACAAATAAAACAAAACTTACAGATAGTGTTAAAAAACTCATTAAATGAAAAAAAAATGTGTTTAATAAAAGTAATCGAAAAGGGAAAAAATATGACCAGCTGTTAAAAAAGTTGTGTAAATGCAAAGATGAAAGCGGTGATTATTCCGGACGACACAAACCGGTTTAAAAAAAAGTTAATCAGGTCTCAGTTATCAGCGACTGCAATTAAAAATCTGATATTGCAGTTCCTGGTTCTCGGCTACATTTGAATGACATGTGTTGAAGACGTTACACGATGTCAGGGAAAAGGTTCTGCTTGATTTATAATTGTTTTAGATGAAAAAATAAATAAAAGAAAGACCCAATCAGCCGAACGAATGTAAATTTGGCTTGAAAAAGAAATAGATAAATTAATTAGTCAAATTAACGCTATTTGTCAAAGAGACCATTTAAAGTTACACAGTCGGTCTGGTTAAATTAGGTCCAAAGATTTTTAGTAGTCAGGCAACTTTCCTGAATCAAAAGTTTGAAATAAAAATATTTAGGGTCTTAAGAAAAAAGACTGGTCTTTGTCAAATTATAAATGGGATATTCGAACACATAAAAGTCTAGCAACTTCGATTAAACTGGCTGATGCGAACGGGAGAAAGGGAGAGGAGATAAGGATTAATGAGTTTTTAATTACCTCTTCTGATTATATACAAAGGGCCGCGTCGACAATCAGAAAGATTTGACCTCTCAAATATAGAGCTTGGTTTGTGGGAGAAAGACCCCTCTCTCTCTCTCTCTCTCTCTCTCTCTCTCTCTCTCTCTCCTCAATAATATTTTGAGGGGCTCCCGACTGACAAATGACAAGAAAAAATAGCAGTAAACTGAAATCCCTTGCGTTTGTGTCAGATGAACGTGATGAAAAGAGAAGCAAAGGAATCGAGTAGTGCTTTCTGTGTTTCAATCTCCACTCTCTGTACTGTAGGCCGATGCTGAGAATACAATATAAATTCCCCTGACCATTCAGCATACATTTGTCCTCCACGGAAACAATCAACCTCAAATTCTTTTGGTGCTTGAGATTACACAACGAACATTCAGTGTTGTAGATACGCCGCTTTAGTAAATCTTGACACAGAGAATGTTACACAGATGCTGATAAACTCTAAAGGATGAATCCGATACTCACATAAAAATAATGCCGAGTCAGCAAATAAGGATAATCAGAATAGATTAAAATAAAACGCTAAAAAAGAAGGAATTCTTGAAAATAGAACTGAATATCTGTAAATAAATATTCTGTTGATTTACAAAATGTAATATCAATTCCAAGTTTATCGACATAAATTGACCGAAAAATCAGAAATTTCGAGAAAAAATTAGCTTCTTTAATACAAATTCTTACAATGAGACCAACAAATGTGGAGAAAATATTATTAAGGTTTTGTGAATAATAGAAAATTTTATTAAGGCTTTGTGAATAATAAAAAAATATTATTAAGGCTTTGTAAATAATAGAAAATATTATTAAGGCTTTGTGAATAATATAAACTATTATTAAGGCTTTGTGAATAATAGAAAATGTTATTAAGGCTTTGTAAATAATAGAAAAAATTGTCCATGAAGAAAAGTAATAATACTTTAAAAAAGAATGTTCTGCGAGAGAAAAAAAACAATAAACATGCGTGTAGGTTTATGTATGTGTGTGAGTTTATATATCTATCCACGGTGTGTTTATATGTGTAGGTAAAGTGTGCATGTATGCTAAGTGTGTGTGGGAATGCTAGATGTGTATATGTGTGTGTGCGCGCAAGGTATGTATGTCTATGTAATGTGTGGGTGTATGCAAGATGTGTGTGTGTGTGTGTGTGTGTGTGTGTGTGTGTGTGTGTGTGTGTGTGTGTGTGTGTGTGTGTGGATGGATGGAAGGTGTATGTGTTTATTTGCATGTGACGTAAATGATAACGTTACGGAAAACAAAACCAAAAATTTTGGAAGAACCACTTCCCCGTTGTTACGTCATTTCATCAGGCATTGACAAGATGTTGTTATCGCTATTATCAACTACGATGACACTGTCAGAAATGTAATCATGAAATATTTAATGACACGTTCTACACACATATATATATATATATATATATATATGTGTGTGTGTGTGTGTGTGTGTGTTAGTGTGTGTGTGTGTGTGTGTGTGTACAAAGAGCGCTCAATATTGATGGTAGAGTAAATGTCAATCTATATTTTAATAGCATTGTCACAAAGTCAATGGTGTTTGTTGACTGCCAGTTTCTCGCCTATGTGATAATCACACCACATACATTCACACCCATAACATTTGATTTCATTTACAAGTGAATAATTTATCCCATGTTGAATACTAGCTCACATGAGGATCGACAACGTAAAACGTTGTGTTGTGAGTTTTTATCTTGTTCTAATATCATTTTGCTTTATACTTGAAATATATTGTAATGTTTCTGTTTATTTTTGTATATTGTAACGATTTTTCAGAAAACGTTTCTGGGAACAGCAGCACTAACAGAAATATTCTATCATGTTTCTTCTTGGTGAGACGATTTTCTTCAGCATATTTTTGAAGACACGTACAAGTACAACCCCAAAATATTTCTTTACATACAAACAGAAATAGGGTTCAGCTGTTCAAAACTACTTTCCCCAACTCACTGCATTTCTTCCAACTCTTAAATTAAATTTCAATTATGACTCAACATTTAGAGAAAAAGAGTAGAATTCAAACTCAATAGAGTTTTATTTCATTTTAAACACAGCTGGTTAATTCAATAGAAATGTTAGAAACAAAGATAAACTCCCACCAAACATCTCATCAATTCATTAACAACGAAATTGAATCAAAGCTCTTGACAGCATCAGAAAAAAATTCAATTTTGAGATTCCTCAAGGTTACAATCATATATTAAACGTATTGCACAGATACTTTTCAAACCTTTCAAGCGATGTTTAATGACAAATTATCACGTGATCAACTTTTGATATCGTCTGCATTCAACGAACTTAACTACTGACCTATCACGTTAACAAATCAAGTTTCTGAGACCGTCTTCCTTTGAGTACATACATATACATTCACACTTATATATATACACACATATATTCACACACACATAACATTAAGTGAATTTGGGTTGCACACAAATAAACAATTTATCCCAAACTGGGCCGAATGTTGAAAATAATGTCACTCACACATCATTCTTTTCTAAAATTTACACACATATCAACACTCAGTTCAACTCATCGACTCACAAACGCTAATAACTTAAAATCAATCTCTGGAAATCAATGTATAATACCAGTGATAGTTATTTGTATGAACTGCCTCCACAATCCTCGATTAATTCACATGAATTATTAATATTTTACCAATCTCTCCTGAATCATAATTTCTGTTTTTTTGGCAAATCAAGACATAGAACATAATTTCAACGACTGACAAACGAAAACTATTTCTTTGCTATAAATGTCAGAGAAAAAGAAAAAGAATTCTCTTGGAGACATCTAACGTAAATGCAATGATCCTGATCTTAGGAGTTAACTTTTCGTCAATTAGCGAACACTTTCATTCTTCACCAACTAATTGTTGTACTAATTCTTTCTTTCTTTCTTTCCTTCTTTCTTTCTCTCTTTCTTTCTTTCTTTCTTTCTTTAATTGATGTACTAATAGTCTTATTTATATTCTTCCTTGTTAATGATATTCTTTGTGGTATTGAGTTATTTTAACTCATCTGGAAATTACTCCACTCTCTCCTATAATGAGATTATTGCTCCACTCTCTCCTATAATGAGATTATTGCTCCACTCTCTCCTATGATGAGATTATTACTCCACTCTCTCTTATAATGAGATTATTGCTCCACTCTCTCCTATAATGAGATTATTACTCCACTCTCTCTTACAATGAGATTATTACTCCACTCTCTCTTATAATGAGATTATTGCTCCACTCTCTCCTATAATGAGATTATTACTCCACTCTCTCTTACAATGAGATTATTACTCCACTCTCTCCTATGATGAGATTATTACTCCACTCTCTTTTATAATGAGATTATTACTCCACTCTCTTACAATGAGATTATTACTCCACTCTCTCCTATGATGAGATTATTACTCCACTCTCTCTTACAATGAGATTATTACTCCACTCTCTCTTATAATGAGATAATTACTCCACTCTCTCTTATAATGAGATTATTACTCCTCTCTCTCCTATGATGAGATTATTACTCCACTCTCTCTTACAAGGAGATTATTACTCCACTCTCTCCTATGATGAGATTATAACTCCACTCTCTCTTACAAGGAGATTATTACTCCACTCTCTCCTATGATGAGATTATTACTCCACTCTCTCTTATAATGAGATTATTACTCCACTCTCTCCTATAATGAGATTATTACTCCACTCTCTCTTATAATGAGATTATTGCTCCTCTCTCTCCTATGATGAGATTATTACTCCACTCTCTCCTATAATGAGATTATTACTCCACTCTCTCCTATGATGAGATTATTACTCCACTCTCTCTTACAATGAGATTATTACTCCACTCTCTCTTATAATGATATTATTGCTCCACTCTCTCCTATGATGAGATTATTACTCCACTCTCTCCTATAATGAGATTATTACTCCACTCTCTCTTACAATGAGATTATTACTCCACTCTCTCCTATAATGAGATTATTGCTCCACTCTCTCCTATGATGAGATTATTACTCCACTCTCTCCTATGATGAGATTATAACTCCACTCTCTCTTACAAGGAGATTATTACTCCACTCTCTCCTATGATGAGATTATTACTCCACTCTCTCTTACAATGAGATTATTACTCCACTCTCTCCTATAATGAGATTATTGCTCCACTCTCTCCTATAATGAGATTATTACTCCACTCTCTCTTATAATGAGATTATTGCTCCACTCTCTCCTATAATGAGATTATTACTCCACTCTCTCTTATAATGAGATTATTACTCCACTCTCTCCTATGATGAGATTATTACTCCACTCTCTCTTACAATGAGATTATTACTCCACTCTCTCTTATAATGAGATTATTACTCCACTCTCTCTTATAATGAGATTATTACTCCACTCTCTCCTATAATGATATTATTACTCCACTCTCTCCTATGATGAGATTATTACTCCACTCTCTCCTATAATGAGATTATTACTCCACTCTCTCCTATGATGAGATTATTACTCCACTCTCTCTTACAATGAGATTATTACTCCACTCTCTCTTATAATGAGATTATAACTCCACTCTCTCTTATAATGAGATTATTACTCCACTCTCTCTTACAATGAGATTATTACTCCACTCTCTCCTATAATGAGATTATAACTCCACTCTCTCTTATAATGAGATTATTACTCCACTCTTCTTACAATGAGATTATTACTCCACTCTCTCCTATGATGAGATTATTACTCCACTCTCTCTTATAATGAGATTATTACTACACTCTCTCTTATAATGAGATTATTGATCCACTCTCTCCTATGATGAGATTATTACTCCCCTCTCTCCTATAATGAGATTATTACTCCACTCTCTCTTACAATGAGATTATTACTCCACTCTCTCCTATGATGAGATTATTACTCCACTCTCTCTTATAATGAGATTATTACTACACTCTCTCTTATAATGAGATTATTGATCCACTCTCTCCTATGATGAGATTATTACTCCACTCTCTCCTATAATGAGATTATTACTCCACTCTCTCTTACAATGAGATTATTACTCCACTCTCTCCTATGATGAGATTATTACTCCACTCTCTCCTATGATGAGATTATTACTCCACTCTCTCCTATGATGAGATTATTACTCCACTCTCTCTTATAATGAGATTATTACTCCACTCTCTCTTATAATGAGATTATTACTCAACTCTCTCTTACAATGAGATTATAACTCCACTCTCTCTTATAATGAGATTATTACTCCACTCTCTCCTATAATGAGATTATTACTCCACTCTCTCTTATAATGAGATTATTACTCCACTCTCTCCTATGATGAGATTATTACTCCACTCTCTCTTACAATGAGATTATTACTCCACTCTCTCTTATAATGAGATTATTACTCCATTCTCTCTTATAATGAGATTATTACTCCACTCTCTCCTATAATGAGATTATTACTCCACTCTCTACTATGATGAGATTATTACTCCACTCTCTATTACAATGAGATTATTACTCCACTCTCTCCTATGATGAGATTATTACTCCACTCTCTCCTATGATGAGATTATTACTCCACTCTCTTCTATAATGAGATTATAACTCCACTCTCTCCTGTAATGAGATTATTACTCCACTCTCTCCTGTAATGAGATTATTACTCCACTCTCTCCTGTGATGAGATTATTACTCCACTCTCTCTTATAATGAGATTATTACTCCACTCTCTCCTATAATGAGATTATTACTCCACTCTCTCTTATAATGAGATTATTACTCCACTCTCTCTTATAATGAGTATATTACTCCACTCTCTCTTATAATGAGATTATTGCTCCACTCTCTCTTATAAAGAGATTATTACTCCACTCTCGGCTATAATGAGATTATTACTCCACTCTCTCTTATAATGAGATTTTAACTCCACTCTCTCTTATAATGAGATTATAATTCCACTCTCTATTATAATGAGATTATTACTCCACTCTCTCTTACAATGAGATTATTACTCCACTCTCTCTTATAATGAGATTATTACTCCACTCTCTCTTACTCAGAGATTATTACTCCACTCTCTCCTATAATGAGATTATAACTCCACTCTCTCTTATAATGAGATTATTACTCCACTCTCTCTTACAATGAGATTATTACTCCACTCTCTCCTATGATGAGATTATTACTCCATTCTCTCTTATAATGAGATTATTACTACACTCTCTCTTACAATGAGATTATTACTCCACTCTGTCCTATGATGAGATTATTACTCCACTCTCTCTTATAATGAGATTATTACTCCACTCTCTCTTATAATGAGATTATTGCTCCACTCTCTCCTATGATGAGATTATTACTCCACTCTCTCTTATAATGAGATTATTACTCCACTCTCTCTTATAATGAGATTATTACTCCACTCTCTCTTATAATGAGATTATTGCTCCACTCTCTCTTATAAAGAGATTATTACTCCACTCTCGGCTATAATGAGATTATTACTCCACTCTCTCTTATAATGAGATTTTAACTCCACTCTCTCTTATAATGAGATTATAACTCCACTCTCTATTATAATGAGATTATTACTCCACTCTCTCTTACAATGAGATTATTACTCCACTCTCTCTTATAATGAGATTATTACTCCACTCTCTCTTACTCAGAGATTATTGCTCCACTCTCTCCTATGATGAGATTATTACTCCACTCTTTCCTATAATGAGATTATTACTCCACTCTCTCTTATAATGAGATTATTACTCCACTCTCTCCTATGATGAGATTATTACTCCACTCTCTCTTATAATGAGATTATTACTCCACTCTCTCCTATGATGAGATTATTACTCCACTCCCTCCTATAATGAGATTATTGCTCCCCTCTCTCCAATAATGAGATTATTTTGGAGCAAATGAAATCTAGCATTCATTGTATTCAAACCCAACTTTAACAATATTGTGCATATTTTTCACAAAATATGGAACAACGATATTTTCTATAAAGATGTCAACTCATCAAATTTAATTTAATTAGAATTATGAATTGTTTAATATGACGTAATATAACTAAAGAAAAAAATGAAAATTCTGTAGTTTCTGATGATAGACTGTTTACAACTACATTGAAAATGGTAAGCGGACGACAAGAAAGTAAATAAATCAACACTCGGCTCACTCTCAGATTTAAACCTCATTTATTATCAATGAGACCTGCAACAGGCCTCCGTAATTTCTCTGTAGTCACATTCAACAAAATCAACTCAGCTATCTATATTCCAGAAGTATGACAAGAGAAATATATTTTTAAAAATTACTACAACACCTCGTCGGTTTAATGCCAAAGTCACTGTTATTTCGGCAAAAGAATGAGATACCAGTAACTGTTTCTAATTTTTGGTGGCTTCATTTTAATTTATGTAGATATAAAATTAAATCATATTTGTTGCATTTCACATGAGATTCGAATCTGAAGGAAACGATCTATTTATATTTTCATTTTAAAAGGATCTAATTATGCCTCACCCTTTATTCCTTTCCTCTCTTGTACAGATATAAATAACTTTGCTTTATGTGTAAAATAAGAAATGAAGAAAAAAAAAATTAAAATAAAACATACAACAATGAAAAGTGCATTTCTCGGAAGAATGAATCCTTTGAAAATCCACCAATCAGCATGAAAGTAATTTTAAAACATTTTTGAAGAGTCGTGCCGAATTAACGTTCCTTTTAATGTAGTCAGAAAAGATTTTGTTTTATTTTATTTTGACAACATCACAACAGCCTGATATTTCTTATTTCTGAAGCGATCAGCAGCGTGATTTTTTTTTTAATTTCGTTTTAAAAGTCTTAAATTCAGAATACGTGCACACACAAGTAAACAGTATATATACAAACGTATACAGTAGCTCACATACGTATGAAGACAGAACTACTTTCGTCAATTGATATGTTAATGTAGACGTATATGATTGTACAGAAATACACAAATACAGACACACACACTCACACAAACATACACACACACAAACACACACACACACACACACACACACACACACATATATATATATATATATATATATATATATATATATATATATATATATATAGTGTATGATTGAAAAGAGTTTGTCTGTCTTCTGGAGACGACGACGATGATATGATATGATGTAAATCTATCAAATTTGGTATATATTTATGTATTTACCCAACCCCTTCGCCATGACCAGGATCCGATATAAGATCAATTTTTAAACGAAGTACAACTGGTTTGGATTTGGAGTTTTCTCTCTCCAAAATTGGTTGCTATACTAAATCTAAAGAACCCCGTCTGCTCTACTGTTTACTCATAACTGGAGGGGGAGAATAGTTAGATTCATAATATTCCCAAGAATTTTAGCGCTATGGGAAATGCAAATAGCCTTGTCCAGGAATTGAAGCCGGTTCGCTGATTCCATTTCCTATGACAATAACCGTTATGTTACAAGCGCCACAATCAAATTTGGTATGTATACTTACTGGACCCAAAGGAAGGTTTTAATCAGAAATATCTTTCTTCATCACTGGGAAAAGAATGAGTTTCCACGTAACAGAAAGATGTAACTAGTTTAAATTATCAAATGTCGATAGAAAATACGAACGAATTACTTGTTTTGTAAAAATAATTATTGATTTCTAGTTAAACATTCACCGAATAGATTTATAGTTACTTCTTCAAGAAGGAAATGTTAAATAATTACATAATATCGTTATTAGATTGAACCAACAAACCTGACAAAAATACAAATTTTAACTCCCTAAATCTCTTTGATGTATTTCACTTTCATTTTATTATATTCCACTTCAAATCTCGTAATTTTACACGGTACAAAATTAACTTCATAAACTAGTAAAACAAATAATTGGTAAATACCTTTGCCCTGATGCGAATAGATGTTTGCAGAGATATTTTAACTTTTCTGGTCAAATACCTTTGACCTGATATAAATGGATGTTTGTAGTGATATGTTAACTTTTATGGTCAAAGATCTTTGCCCTGATATGAATGGACATTTGTAGTGATATTTAAAAAAAAGATAGTGAAATTAATGAACGAGAATTCTTGGGACCGAGTGTTATTGAGAACTGGAGTGCAAAATAGTCATCACCCAACGTTTAATTTGTTAACAATAGTGACTCCTCTGTATTCTAAAGAAATAAAATCTCGATATCTTCGACATATCTGGTCTGATAATTATCTCATTTATCTTTTTCTAAATTCATCCAACCTTTCTGCCACGAGCAGGACGCGGTTCAAGGTCAATTTTCAAGCAGGTTATAATTGCTTTAAATTCGGTTTTTCTTTCTTAGACTGGTTGTCAAGTTTAAAGGACATAGTCTGTCCTATTAGGGAAAACATATGGACTCATTCCTTTCTCAAAGCCATTAGTATGAAGTAAAACACCGATAACTTTGTCATGGATTTGAACTCGGATTGATGATTTCATTTCCTACGTCGATAACCATTGCACATAACTTACTTTCTCGTTGTTTATTCTTTTGTATTTATGTGATTAGCATTTCATGGATTAATACGAATATTTTGCAGTACTTATGATGTTCTGGTTTAAATATAATGAAGATATGTTTGTATATTTGCATGATACATAAATAAATTTATTTTCTTCCTTTCACATTGTATTATATGAGAACATATATCTTATTACGCAAAATAACATTAAATCAAACGTTGCGCATATTTTACATGTTAAAGATGAAATACCCTTTACAGCAAAATTGAAGAAAAAATTTTGATTTAATCAATAGAAACATTAAGGGGTACACAAGCGTAAAATACGATAAAAAGAAGCCATTTTCTTTATTCGTTCGAGTAAATCTTTAGATTACTAAATTCGTATTTTCTCTAATAAAAGAACAATAGAAATAAAATCATGGCTGTCTCACTGTCGAGAAACAGTTAACAAAATACTATTGCGTAATAGTAACTAGTTACTAGTAAGTTCATTGTTCGCTAGATATCTATACTTGCAGCATTATGTCAAATACCAGCTCTACTTAGTTATTTTTTGGGTGGTAGAAGGTTTTTGTGGAGAGTATGAGTGAGTTTGATTCTCACTGAGTGAATTATACTATTAGCCTCGTGCCAAACAAAGTTATATTGAGTATATGGCAACAATAAGATTGAGTAAACCATGTAATACTAAAGATTGGATAATGCTTCGTCTAAAGATGATGAAAATAATCATTATGAGAAATCAAAGTAAATCGTATGCAGGCCTTAAAAAAGAGAGGAAAGAGAGAAGGATTATAAGTTTTTTTTATGTTGTTTTCTTCGCCAAATAAAAAAAAAAGGTTCTCTTAGGTAATGAGTTCCAGCGACTTCGTTTATTTCCGATTTCGTGCTGTTTGCCCAAAACAGTCGAAGTATTCGCCAAGTTGAGTGTTGAGATTTTTTAAAAATCTAATGATAAAGACAAAAACAAAAAAAATAATGATAAAGAAAAATGCTGAAAATAAGTTTTTCGAGTTATATAATTTTTGTTTTAAAATTTCTGACAACTAAATCTCAGAGAACTAGAATAATCAAAATTAGTGTAAAATTTAAAAATGTGAGTTTTATGCGAGAAAACAAAGTTGTATATGAAGAAAGACATATTAATTTATATGACTGGACGTTAAATTCATAAGCACATCTCTATCATATATTTCAAAGTGATAAGATTTATATTATATACAGGGTGGACGTGAAAGTTAATAATGATACGAATTGTTGTTGGAGCGCTTGGATCAGTCCCCACGAACCTAAAAAAGAGCCCTTGGAATAGTCTCCACGAACCTAAGAAAGAGCCCTTGGAACAGTTCCATGAACCTGAGAAAGAGCCCTTGGAACAGTCTCGAGAAACAGAAAAAGAGACAAGATGAATTGGAGATTCCTGGAAGAATTCAAATTATCAACACTATGACACAAATAAAATTGGCTTGGAACTAAGAAAACTTGTCATTAAGACAAGGAAAAAGGCACCAGTTAAAGCTGGAGGGAAAAACGCACCAGTTAAAGCTGGAGGGGAAAAGGCATCAGTTAACCTGGAGGGGAAAAAGCACCAGTTAAAGCTGGGGGGAGGCACCAGTTAAAGCTGGGATGAAAAGGCACCAGTTAAAGCTGAAGGGGAAAAGGCACCAGTAAAAGCTGAAGGGGAAAAGGCACCTGTTAAAGCTGGAGGAGAAAAGGCACCTGTTAAAGCTGAAGTGAAAAAGGCACCAATTAAAGCTGAATATGGGGAAAAGGCACCAGTAAAAGCTGAAGGGTAAAAGGCACCAGTTAATGCTGGAGAGGAAAAGGCACCAGATAAAGCTGAAAGGGAAAAGCATCAGATAAAGCTGAAGGGGAAAAGGGTACCAGTTAAAGCTGAAGGAAAAAAGGCACAAGTTAAAGCTGTAGGGGAAACACACACGCACACACACACACACACACACACACATATATATATATATATATATATATATAAATTAAATAATTTGGCTGACCGTAGTCGAGGGTGACCCGAAGATTCCCTTTTCCTTAGCTACTCCACCTTGGTTTAAGGGAGTGTGATACTCCTTTCCCTGGATTGCTCCACTTGCTTTTATCCTTACCTTATAATGCTTAGTGTTAGACAAGGAGGTGCCATTTTTTGAGTGTTTGATATGACTCGACTTGGGATTGAACCCTGGTCGCCTGACCCATTGCTGAACACTCTAACCATTATGCCAATGGGCTGGTTTATCATATGTATTATAATAAACTAACACTTATTAGCTAAATTGTATTAGATCATCATCATCATATCACGCTGGTAGCACGGATATCCCTGACCCTCTCTCGCCACTCCTCCCTATCGTTCATCGCTCTAAGTAGGTCTTCAGGACAACACCCCGTATCCTCACATAGCTGCTGAATGTATGTTCGTGCAGGTCGTCCTGCTTTTGCACGGCCATGTGTGGGGGGTCCATAAGAGTACATCTCTTATGAGTTCGTCCCTGCTTCTCCAGCAGTGTCCTGCATGTCTGGTTCGTCTAACTTGAATAGTTTTCGTGATAGGGGGCAGGTGGTCCTACAGTTGGTGTCTTGTGGGGTGTTGCCGCCAGGACTTGTTTAAGATTGCAAGTAGCATTCTTGTGTAATTGCCGTCTAGCTTCTTCTCCAGCCGTTTTGTTAGCGTCCATGTAGTGCAGCCATATAGCAGTATCGATGTGACCACTGCCTTGAAGAAACTGCGTTTCATTTTATCGGTTACGTCTGATTTCCATATAATCGATAGCCTATTGATAGCTGTCCATGCTTTCGCTAACCTCGTTTCGATGTCCTTTTCGGTTGATTCGACGCTGCTTCCTAGGTAAGTGAATTTGTCTACTAGTTTAAGAGGGGTTCCTTCTAGAGTGGAGATGTCCCCCGTTTGATTATAGCACATATATTCCGTTTTGTGTGCATTAACGTAGAGGCCTATGCTTGCTGCTGCTCGTTCCAAACTATGCAGTAGTGTTTCGGCTTGGTCAGGTGTATTTGCCAGTATTGCTATGTCATCGGCGTAGTCGGCGTCGGTAATTGTTGTTGCGGGGTACCTTCTGCTTCTTTTCTTCGTCAGTTCGAAGCCATTCTCTTTGATTTTGTCAATTGATGTTCTAAGTACGTAGTCTAGACAGATGATAAAGAGATACGGAGCCAGCGTGTCCCCTTGTAGTAGTCCTGCTACAATGTCGAAGCATTCTGTGTCTCCATTTGGTGATCGTACTTTTACTTTAGTGTTTCTATAGAGAATCGTTATTGCCGCTACAGTTTCTTTAGGTATGCCGTACGCTAGTAGGATTTGTTCCATCTTTCCTCTGTGAATGGAATCGAAAGCCTTGGTAAAGTCAACAAATATTAATGTCGCTTGTAGGTTTTTTGCCCGTACACCTTCAAGGATTCTACGGATGGTTGATATTTGTGAGGTCGTGGATCTATTTCTTCGGAAGCCATTTTGGTTTTAAGACTCTGTCCAAATGTCAGCGAACATGGCAAAATGTTTTTGAATATCTTCTATAATATAATTTAAAAATTCTTAAAGAAAGCCCTAACAGTAGTTTAGAAGTAAAAGTAAAAGCCTAAAACACCTAATGCTACCACAAGCCCCCCCCCACCAAAAAAAGAGAGAAAGGAAAAAGAAAAAAAAATGATGAAATTAATATTCCCCCTCCCCCGAGTAGAAGAGTAGACCGTCTCCAAAACTACCTAAAATTCAGTAGTAAATAAACGTTAAAAGGAAGAAGAAGCATTTGAACGCACGAGCCAACAGAGGAAGAAATGTATCAATATTGGTCAGTATGTCTTTAAGTCCTATTAATTTAAAATGCTGAATTTTACAAAATGTTATGCTGTATTTTTGTTTGTAAAATAATGCTTAAACTATGCGTTTTAAATGTAAAGACACGCTTACTCTACTATAAACCCAAATTGATTTTAAGACTCTGTCCAAATGTCAGCGAACATGGCAAAATGTTTTTGAATCTCTTCTATAATATAATTTAAAAATTCTTAAAGAAAGCCCTAACAGTAGTTTAGAAGAAAAAGTAAAAGCCTAAAACACCCAATGCTACCACCCAAAAAAGAAAAAAAAAGTCATTTGTAAAAGCTCTATAATCCCTGAAGCCTCCAGGGTTCCCAACGGTAGTATAGAAGAAAAAACTAAAAAGCCTAGGAAAATGTCCCAATACCGCAAAAAAAAAAAATTCAGGACTAGTAAAAGTCTGACGAAAGTACCTTAATCTTGGACTTTAACTAAGTTAAAACTTAAGAAAACCTAAATCAAAAATACCCCCCGCTTTTTTTTTTACGTACACATGGGAAGCAGCATGATGTACGTAAAGGTATTTGAATAAACCCATGGACGACCAAACTCAATACCTAAACGGGTCCTGGACGTGTTTGACGACTTTACGCTCAGGATCGTTAGTTCGATCGGGGAACTACTGCTGCTCCCCTATAAGAGTGGCTTCTATAGAAGAGAATAAAACGGCCATCGAAAGATAACCATGACCCACACTCAAACCACATACACAAACCGCATCGCTCTTCGCGCGGGTAAAAAAGGGGCGCGTCCTGCTGAGGTTGGAGCCCTGGCCTCAGTGTTCGAAAAATCAGCTACAGAGCTCAAACAATCAAAACTACTAAAATGCAAGCAAACACTACAAATAGCCACATTTAACGTAAGAACCTTAAATAGAATAGGACAACTACCAGAGCTAATCACATCGGCCGAAGAACATAAGATTGACATAATATGCATACAAGAACACAGATACACGCACACCGAAGATATCAAATATCACGAAACTGGCAATGGGTGGTCACTCGTCACTGTATCTGCATGGAAAAACTCTGTCAACGCCGCAGTAGGAGGGGTAGGATTACATATAGGACCTAGAGCATTAAAAACGCTTAATAGCGTTGAGAAAATACAACCTAGAATGATGGCAGCTACTTTTAACGGCAACCCCAGAGCAACAATCATCTCATGCTACAGCCCCACCAATGTTAGTGAAGAAACTGAACTAGTCACCTTCTACGATGAGTTATCCTCTTTAGTGTGTAGCATCCCGAAACACAACATGTTAGTCATTGGCGGAGACATGAATGCCCAAATCGGGAAAAACAGAAACAACAAATACAGCCTCCACAACACGTCAAATAGGAATGGGCAACATCTAACAGATTTCATGATAGAAAATAGATCAGCATGCCTCAATACAAACTACCAAAAAAGAGAGAGCAAACTATGGACATACACGTACGCAAACAATACTAAAGCTCAGATAGACCACGTCCTTATAAACAAGAAATGGAAGAATAGTGCATTGAATTGCGAGGCATACTCCTCTTTTGAGGGTGTGTCCACCGATCACCGAATAGTCACGGCGAAAATACGGTTAAGCCTACGAAAAAAAGCCAAACGAACAGCAACCACCAAACACTATGACTGGGCCCTATTGAACAACAGAGATATAAGAGATAAATACGTATTAGAATTAAGAAACAGATTCGAAACACTACAAGAAAAAACGGAAAAAAGTCCACCAAACGACGAATATGAAAATTTCGTCAATGCACACCTCGAGGCAGCAGCGAAATGCATTCCAACAAAACTCAAAACTAAATATAGAGTCCCATGGGAAACTTTAGTGGTGAGAGAAAAACGTGCACTAGTGAAAACAGCCTCCAAAAACTATCGAAAAAACCCAACAGACACAAATGCCTTAAAACTAAAAACGGCACAATATCAATTAGCAGGCATATATATAAAGGAACAGACAGAATACATTCAAAATCAGATAGATAAGATCAGAGACTCGGTGGAAGATAGACAATCTAGGATAGCCTGGCAAACAATAAACGAAGTGAGTAGAAGAAAGAACACAGCCAAAGCAAAACTGAAAGCAGCAAACCAACAAGAAAGAATAAAACTGTGGAAACAGCACTTCGAAAACTTACTAGGAAACCCACCGAAAATAACACATGAACCAATCACCAGAATAATTAGCAAACAATTAGACATTAAACTAGGACCGTTCACACAAGAAGAACTCGACTCGGTTCTCAGAAAAATTAAAAATAGGAATGCTGCAGGGCGAAATTCCCCCGGAAGTATGGAAGACCAGACAATTCGACGATATATTGCTCCGACACTGCAATGCAGTATACAATCAAAATCCGATAGATAGATAGATGGATGAAGGGATGCATACTCCCCTTCCCTAAAAAAAGGGGACCTCAGATTAGCCAAAAACTACCGAGGCATAACAGTTGCATTAGATAAGATAATTATATAATGATAAATATTGTCATGTGACTGATTCAAAGATCCAGATTTGAGGAATTATATCGCAAGCTTTTCGAAAAAATCAACCCATCCATATTGAAATGTTTTTCTGGTTTCGTTTTTTGTTGTTCTGGTTTGGTTTGGTTTGGTTTCTTTTTAATGGCATATTAACCTTCATGGGATATTTCATGCCAAAACCATTCTTGTAGAAGAACAGCAGTGGTACTATTTGTGGGATCTTCACAACAATGAACTATTTTTTTTCACTGAAGGTTGAATGATGCAGTTCTCGTCAAATTACCAACCGATTTTAGTAATACAATGTTCTGAATGGTTTCAATTCTTCTGTTCTCCAGTTCACTCGGTCACTTTTTCAGATTAACGAAGACAATTTTAAAAAAACAGCTATTATTAGTATCACTGTCTCTTTCATATTCCACAACTTTATTATTATTACTCCTCTAGAGTTTTTCACATCAGTATTAGCTGATGGTTTTTCACTGGAGTTTGAGTGACAGCAAGTCTCCTCAAGTCTCCAGGACTCGTCTCAGGATTCTGGCCATCCTCAGCAATGCTGTCGTTTGGATTGTCTCTACCCGTCCGCCAACTTCCAAGTCCTCCAGGCCCTTTAATAATCTTTTAGTTACTGTGCCTAACGCACCAATCACAATAGGCACAATCGTTACTTTCATGTTCCACAGTTTTTTTCAATTCTCTAGCAAGGTCGAGGTACTTATCCTTCTTTTCACTTTCTTTCAGATTTATTCTGTGGTCCGCCGTGACAGCAAAGTCGACAATTTTGCAGATTCTCTTTCTTTTGTTGATTATTATGAGGTCTGGTCTTCTGGCCAGGATTAAGTGATCCGTTTGTATGTTAAAGTCCCATAGGAGTTTATGGGAGTCATTTTCTAGGACAGGCGCCGGGTTGTGCATATACCATTTGTTTGTATGGTCGAATTGAAATTTCCTGCACATTTCCCAGTGGATTACCTTGCCGACCCAGTCGTGTCTCGCCTAGTACTCCTTCTGTGCTAACTTGCTGCATTCGCTTATAATGTGATTGATCGTTTCGTCTCTGTCACCACATAGCCTACGTTTACTGTTTTGTTGCGTCATATCTATTCTCGCTTTGATATGATTAGTTCTTATGGCGTTGTCCTGTGCTGCTATTAGGAGGGATTCCGTTTCTCTCTTAAGGTTTCCTTTTCTTAGTCAGGTCCAGGTTTTCTGGTGTGAGGTGTTGTTTATTAGACGCTTAAAGCGGCCATAGAGTTGTTTTCCTTCCCATTTTTATTTCCTA
Organism: Sepioteuthis lessoniana; assembly: GCA_963585895.1. Lineage (NCBI taxonomy): Eukaryota > Metazoa > Mollusca > Cephalopoda > Myopsida > Loliginidae > Sepioteuthis > Sepioteuthis lessoniana. Next base: position 3,075,711 of record OY757904.1, on the reverse strand, counting down.
GTTGTTGTCATTCTTTCGTTTGTCCGTATCGACTTTGATGGTTGTAATTAGTCCTCGTTCGTGTTTTTCTATGTAGTCTTCGAGCCGTTGTATGGATGCGTCAACGGTGTCTTCGATGCTGGCAAGTCCTCTTCCTCCCTGTTTTCTAGATACATATAGTCTGTCAACGTCGTCTCTGGGGTGTAATGCCTTATGCATGGTTATTAGTTTTCTTGTCCTTTGGTCCATTTGTTTAAGTTCCTCTCGGGTCCACTTGAGAAAGGGTCCCGAGTATCTGACTAGTGGCACAGCCCAAGTATTTATTCCTTTGATGAGGTTTCTGCTGGAGAGTTTTGTCTCGAGTAGTTTTCGCGTTCTCCTGAGATATTCTTTTCGGATCATGTCTTTCATTTGCACTTATTTGATGGTGTCAGCCTCCAAGATGCCCAAGTATTTGTAGGTTTCATTTTCTTCCAGCGTCCTAATTCTGTCGTGATTTGGTAGTTCCATTCCGTCAGTCATATGTCGTTTTCCACTTTTCATGACGAGCATGGAACATTTTTCTATGCCAAATTCCATTCCTATGTCCTGACTGTATATTCTAACTGCGTGTATGAGAGTTTCCAGTTCTCTTTCATTTTTGCAAATAACTTAATGTCATCCATGTACATTAGGTGGTTGATCTTCTCTTGCAATCTGCTTAGTTTGTATCCGGCAGTGCATTTTCTGAGTAAGTGGTTCGGTGGCATCATGGCTATTATGAATAGTAAGGGCGATAGTGAATATCCTTGGAAGATGCCTCTTTGGATCTTTGTTTCAGCCATGCTTCTTCCTCCTGCTGTCAGTTCCACTCTCCAGGTCTTCATGGTCTGTTTGATGAAGTTTATGACTTCATGTGATATTTTGTACATTTTGAGACAGTGTAATATCCAGCTTTGTGGGAGCATATCATATGCCTTCTTGTAGTCGATCCAGGCCATTGCTAGATTTTTCCGTCTTGTCTTGCTCCCATTTAGGATGTGTTCATCTATAAAGAGTAATTCTGCAGTGCTTCTGGATCCTTTGCGGCCTCATTTCTGTTCGTCAGCGAACAATCCGCGGCTTGTTAGCGAATAGTAGATTTTTCCTTTATTTGTGCTGTTAGTATTTTCCACATCATTGGTAGGCAGGTTATGGGTTTGTAATTGTTTGGGGCAGTTCCTTTACTAGGGTCCTTTTGGATTAATGTAGTCTTTCCTTTGGTCATCCATTCAGGTACGTGCGCGTCTTGTAAGCATCTGTTTATCTCTAGTGCTAGTCTGTCGTGAATGGAGGTGAATTTCTTGAACCAGAAGCCATGTATTCCATCATGGCCTGGCGCTTTCCAGTTTGATATTCTTTTTAGTGTTGTTTTGAGTAAGTCGACGTGTATTTCGATTTGGGGGCCTTCTTCAAGTCCGTCTAGCTCTCTTGTAATGTTGTTTATCCATTCAGCATTTTCGTTATGATTCTTTGGTTCCTATATATTAGGCCAAAATCTCTCGGTTTCTTTTGCATCCGGTTCTTGGTATGTTTTCGTGTCACTCCCTCCTAATTGTTGATAGAATTTCCTTTCGTTGTTTTGGAATGTCCTATTTTGTCTGTACTTATTATTATTTACATATTAGCGTTTTTACATCAGCGTCAGCTGATGATCTTTCACTGGAGTTTGAGTGACAGCAAGTCTCCTCAAGTCTCCAGGACCATTCTCAGTATTCTGGCCATTCTCAACAATGCTGTAGTCTGGATGGTCTCCACCCGTCCTCGAAATTATTATATTATTATTATTATTATTATTGGCTCACACTAGACACATAGTGATTATCACTGGAAATTGAGTCTCATGAATCTCCATGAATCTCTTGTAACTTCCTTAGTATTCTCACAGACTTCAGAAATGTCGTAATCTGGATAAGCTGCTTTTCTTAGATTCTCTAATTCATACAAGCGTGTCTTTAACTTATGTTTCGGGCTCTGTTCCAAGTGTCTAAACTTTTTTGAGCACCAATTTCACCCTCATATTTAACGCTCTTCGTATATCACTGGAATTGTTTCCAGTTTTAACTTTCTTTCAATTGATCCTAATGATTAACTGACACAGCTAAAGCCGCGCGGGTCTGGCAGATCCCCATTTACTTATCTGCGACCGTCACACCCTGTTTTCTCGTCTGTATAAAGTTGTCGGTCCGGATGTCGATGCAACTGAACGTGAACAAACCACAAACTGTTTAGTTTCGGAAATGGTCTAACCTTGTCTTTTGACCATATCAAATTCAATTTTATCAAAATCGCAATAATATTTCTTCTCGTGGTATTCAACTGAATGCCGACGTACTGCAAACCCATATATGTGCTGTTTGTTACAAGACAGTATCAAACATCAACATGTTCATCATAATTTGGGGGGGGGGCTCCGTAGATAGATAGATAGATATGTCATTTATTGGAGGTGCCCGTGGTGTAAAAGTTATCGTTGTAGGAAATGGACACGGCGACACGAGTTCAAATCCTGGATTAGACTGGTGTGCGGAGGGGTTGGGTAAATATAGATAGATATGTCTTTGTGTTTCACTTATGTAGGTGTTCAAATTGATGCAGATGCATCCTAATGTACACACCAACAAATGAATAAGCGACTTGCATTTATGCATTGAACTAAATGCCCTATAAGAATCTGTATCCAGTTTATCCATTTTTTCATATTTAATCTTTTTTCGCATTTTTCACATTCGAGGATCCATCGATGAATAGTTAAATACAATTTATCCAAAATATAGATTAAGTAATAGATAGAAATACCAAACATAATTCTCGTTCTCGTTCTCATTGTCTACCAAAACGGATTAATATATCTTAAATCTTAAAACTTCCTTACCCAATATTTAACTTTATATTTGATTAATACTGAAAATTGTGTTGCCTTGTGGATGAGTAGGGTTTGGAATAAAATTCCATGATATAAGAAAAAAAAAAGAAAACATTTCGGAAAACCAGATTGACGTATTTCCCTAAGTGATCTAGTGCCATCAGAATTAAACTTAACTTATTACCATTGCAAGAATTTGATCTTGATGATAAACCCATTGTCATTCTAATAAAGCTAGACTTCTAACAAAACATGTCCATCTGATTTTCCAAACTGTTTTCATCTTATCAACCTTTTAGATAAGCCTAATCTGGCATTAGACAATGATACAACTACAGTAAATGAGGCGCTCGTGATATAACGGCTATCGTCGTAGGACTCAGCGACCCGAGTTTAAAACCATGGACGAAGCTGTTTGCATTTTACTTAGTGATAATACCCTTGGGAAAGGTATGAATCTAACTATTTCCGCCACCTAAAACTATGGGTAAATAGTAGGGCAGATTGATTTCTTTAACCTTGGCATAGCAACCAGTCTAGGAGAAAGAAAACTGAATTCAAACCTGTCAAACTCCAATAACCTCATGTTGTATACTGTTCATGGGGAAGAAAACTGGATTGTGTAGCCTTACATATAAGATGCTGGATTAAACAGCACTTTTTAATTTGTTAGAATATATCTGAAACGTCTACATATGATCATGGGTTCCTTGTATATTCTATCAGTGAATATCCTTACCAATTTGAACGATTTGGAATTGGTAACTGTGCCAGTCCTTCAGAATTCTACCAATCTTTTCGGTTTCTCGGTACAAATGATCAAAGAAGGCACAGTAATTCATTTCGAAACACGTTGGGAATATTGAAATACAGTACCAGAAAAGTAACACTGATCTTGACCCGGTCATTATGGCATGACGTCTATGTGAGAATAGACCCAAGGAAATGAAATACTAACATCATCCACTCCAATAAGCTTTCATTCTTATTACTTTTTCACTAACATCAGACTTTAGCCAACATCAGCAACATTGTTTGCGGATATTCCGTTAAATCAGTGAACCATAACTTTTCGACAAGATCTACTTAATGAGCCAATAATATTCTGCTGATTGTTTCTACTGACAGACAAGGTTTTATTTTCGAATTCGATAGACACGAGATTTTCGATAAATTGTCTGTGGTCAGTGATTCTTATTCGTGTCAGACAAAATATCATCAGTCATTGAGTTCTAACGGTATTTAATTGATAACAGAGTGACACTAGATAATTAATACCAATTAGTATCATTAGCTTAAGATCAACTGCTAAATTCAGAACAGTAAATAAATAGGCATTGTAGCTTTTTGGATTAATCAAAAAGTTATTCATGTATTTATCATTTGACGTGAAGCATTTAATTTTGACATTTCATCAAGAAATTATTTCTTAATATATTTTTGTGTCATCATGCATCTTGAAATGTTAAAATTGACCACTTTTATTAACTGTAACACTGAAAATGAAATAAAATAATAAAAATTCTATCAGATTATCCATAAGTTGATCAAATCAATAATTGAGATTAGACGAAGATAAATATTACGACAAAATATCAAAATTAACAGTTGAAAATCCTTGGTAACTCTTTGGTTATGTTCTTCGCTTCAGGATTAGCGAAACCGTCCTCCACTCTCATTGGTGGTTGGCTATAATTTGTAAAACAATAGGATCTTTCCTTGACCGACTCGAGAATACCACATTAAGTCTCCATATTTTTACAACCAGTCCAGACGAAGTTTGAAACAACCAATAATAAAGTGATTGGTAGTTTTTCAGTGATTTCTTTCTATTTTTTTTTTTTTTTTTTTTTTTTTGCTTATAATGTCGTCGTCATCTCTTTATCTTATCTTTGTCCCCAGCAGCTTTTCGTTGAGACCCATCAATTCAACACTCGTTCTAGAGTAACAAATAACCGATTGAAATAATTACAGCTTCCAATTTGACCAATTGAAAAAGACCATTAGCAATTCTGAAATTAGTTAAAACAAAATGTTTGATAGTGCATAGGAATAATTCTAGGCAGCATATTTCTTTCATGACCAAATACACATTAGTTAGAAATAGACTGAAAAGTTTTTCCTCGTTCATCGTATTTTGTAGGTATTGCACTTTCAATTTGCACAATTTATTCCGATCTTTACTGAATTCTGTGAACAAAAAATCTCAATTCTCCAGAAGAATGCATAAAGCAGATTTTAATGGGAAGGATAAAAATTTTCGGGGAGGGTAGAATTATAAAAATTTCCTGAAAAATAACAAAAGATAGCCGAATGCATCCGGAAATATTTTGCTCAAAAAGTTTATTTTTACTGAATAAACCGAACGAATTTATGATTGATTGATTTTAATGGCATGTCAACATGTCTTTGGTCATTTTATGTCTAGAGGTTAGGGAATTGTATACATTTTATGTTTATATCTACATTTTTGTGTAGTTTCATAGTAGTTTGTCGTAGCTCTCCGGTAACTCAAATCTAAAATCTAAAATATTAGAGAATGCCGACGAGGTCAAGAAGTTTTGCACCTGCCACGCATGTGTCTCGTTTCGTGCGCGTCCCTCACCATAACGGCCTTGTGCTATATTCTGGCAGTTCTTTATCATGGCTAACATACTGAAGGTCAACCTAAAAGTCCTTCTGAGGATCATAAGCTTGCTTACTATCTTCAATCATTTTAAGGTTCTTTGCAGATACCACAAGACGATGACGCAGCAGCCAGGAGACCAGTTCCTGCCGGAGACCAGTTCTTGCATCACCAGACCTGCAGCAAACCAGTTCTTGCATCACTAGCTCTGCAGCAGACCAGTTCCTCATCAGAGATCAGCAGCAGACCAGTTTCTGTATCCCCAGACCTGTAGCAGACAAGTCCACAAGCGACAACCCTATTTGGAGGCTACATCAACCTACACCCCCATGTTAACCAGCGACTATGGAACCTATCAACTGCCCTCCGTAACATGTGCGTTTATTTCTTCGATCGTCTCCAGATTACTGACCACGCAGCTCTACCTACGACCTGCACGAACCTCCAAGACTCTATCCTAATCTTCTAGACAACCTCTCTAGTTCAGAATTGGCCTGAGTATAATGGCAATGAAAGGGTACTCCACACTCAACAGAATGGCAGAACTAGAGCCTCACAATCAGATGCAATATAGTCATGCCCAGAACACCCCGTTTTGTGTAGGGGTCTTACCCATCTGCAGAGGATTGTAAGTCCGAACGGATTTAGCCAACCCATTAAATTCTTCTCAGCACTGGAGCATCCGTTCTAATCTAGTTGTTAGTTAATCTTATCAACCATACTGAACACGATAATCCAATCTTGAGGTGCGCTAGAATAATAAGACAGTGTGCCATTCAGCTGGATGTACTCTATAGCTGTAACTAATAACCAAATAAGCGAATTATAAAGCTGAATAAGAAATTAAGATTATTTGAGGTTTCACAAAAATACTTCTATTTTACTATCGCAGTAAAATCTGGTTTATGATCAAATTCCATGATGGCTAGTTAAGTATACAATCTATAATGCAGCAGGCCAGTTTCCATGGATGTCGTCTGCCAGGCAGTTGTCAGTATCATACTTTCTATGTGGTAAAGAGGGCCAAGAGATTATTAAAAGAAAGAAAGAAAGAAAGAAAGAGTAGTGTTCGTTCTTTCGTGACTAGAACACCTAATCCCTTTAACGAAATTGGAGCATACAATACTTTAGATTTTACGATAGAAATGTCCATTCCTTTATTACTGATAGCACATAATGGCCAACTTTAGGTTCAGGATTTTATTGCTGAGTAATAAAACAGATATGCAGTAAACTCTCCCCGTACACAACGCACTTCGAACGAAAATCTAAAATACTGTTTACCACAGAATTTCACGTCAACGAGTTCACTAAACAGTGGTGAATGTTTTTCTTTCGGGAATCAGTTTGAGAATAGAATAAATTATCTGGAAATTTCAGTATTATTAGTTCGTAGACGATTCATATGTATATATCCAAGTTATGTTAAAGATACAGATATCAAAGAAGAAAGAGTTTTCTCACAAAACATTTTGACAAATTCATTTGTCCTTTCATCTGTTAAACGTTTCTTGGAATTTATGAAACATCTAAGTTGGTTTATTTTGAAAAATATTATTACATAATTGATGAAATTAATTATTGATCTGCGGTGTAGAATTCGAACAACTGTTAAACAGCTTGAAAGATACCGTGAGTCAACTCAGTTTGATTAAAAGACGATGACCCCGGGATCAATTTGGAACGATGGCTGTGATTGGATAATCTCAGTAAGAAGACCGAGGTATTCTAGAAGTTTATAAAATAGTTTGAACACTTTATCAGTAGCCGAGGACTGTTCAACGGGAACAATTGATTTCCACCATGCGCGTCACTGTCCGTAAAGATCGCCACGGGAAATGAATGTGTCGCAAGAATTAAAATATATATTCACATAAGAATGGCGTCCTGTTTGTTTGCCATCCCAGCAAAGAAAAAGTAAAATAGTTGAGGTTACAGCAACAAACAAGACTACGAAAGAAGACTCAGTCATAAGACAGAAGGCGACAGCAACGATAAAGATGACGTCTGACGATAGAAGTCAAACTCAGCAACAAAGGAAAAACGAGAAAACTAAGACAGAAGATATCAGTGTAAGTCCGAGTAAAATTGAAAAGGCCAGTCATTATCATCATCACTATCAAGTCACAGTGACAGCATGGAGCTCTCTCTCTCTCTCTCTCTCTCTCTCTCTCTCTCTCTCTCTCTCTCGTCATTTAACTCTATCATCCATCGCTCCTGGCTGGTCTTCTTGGCTGCACTTAGTGTCCGCACAGAGCTGATATAAGTAAGTCTTTGTTGGACGACCAACACTAACATGTTTCTGTGCAGGAGTTCTTCAAAGAATGTTGCGGATGAGTTTATCTATGCTTCTCCAACAGCCCCTGCATGTCTACGTTGGTCTTACTTGAACGGTTGAAAGATGGGAGCTAAGTGGTCGGACAGTTGCTTTTTTAACGGAGTGATGTTTCCAGGATTTATTTTAAACAACGGACAGCATTCCTGTGTTGTTCGCATATAGCCTTTTCTCCATGCATTTTGTTAATGGGGTGCATCTATATAGTAGTATAGACATGGCAACAGCTTGGAAAAAATCCCGTTTTATTTTATCGCCTTTGCTTAGAGTATGTTGACATCACTTTCTGTAGATAAGATGTTGCTGTCGTGGTATGGGTACTGGTCAACTAATTTTAGATTCTTGTCACATAGAGTGGAGATTGCACCTTTTTGTTTAAAACGCATGCACTCTGTTTTACGTAGAAACCAATGCTTCCTGTTGTTTGCTCTAGGCTATGCAGTTTGGATTCTGCTTTCGGTGGTGCCTTTAAGAGAAGCGTTAGGTCATCTACGTAGGTTGCATCTGCCATAGTCTTTGCTGGATATCGACTGCTTTTTGCCTTTGTTTTAATAAAAAAAATAATAAAAAGATAATAATAAAAGATTTTTTTATTAGATCTATTGACGTTTCATGTACGTAGTCAAGGCATAGTATAAACAAATACCATCCTAATGTATCTCCAGGTATGATTTCACCGACTATATCCAAGAAATCTGCATCTCCATTAAAAGGTTAAGGTGAGCTAACCATTGCTTTCGTGTTTTTGTAAAACATCATTATTGCAGTAACAATTTCTCTGGGGAGACTATATGCTCATAGTGTCAACTCCATCTCTCTTCTCTGTATGGAATCGAAAGCCTTGGTGACGTCTACGAACAGAAGTATTGCCTCAAAGTGCCAAAGAACTCTATGCTGTCAGTGTGACTTGATGGTGATGATGATAATCTGAAATAGTTTTTCTTTGTCTTCGTTGGCTGCAGCAGCAGAAGCATCCGTATTTTTTTTTTTCTTTTGATAGTTTTTACTGTGCAGTCCTCTTTCTTCGTCTCTGTTTTCAGTTTTTCTTTGAACATTACTAATATTACGACAACTTTGGCTTCTTTCTTTACATCGCAACATCTTTTCATTTCTATGACATCCAGAGCCAAATGAATTCTACATAAATATCAAGACGGGCATCGATTTTCTTCATATCTCTAAATAGACACCATTCAAATAATTATCTACATGACGTCATCAGTTGATTGACATGATGGCTAAAAAATTAGAGACCATGTTTTACTTAAGAGAGTTACTTTTCCTGATCTATAAAACAGCAGTTTTCACTTAATAAGTTTTGTATATTTCATTCCTCTCTTTCTCTCTCACTCTCTCTCTAATCTGAGCTTTATTAATCTTTAATTTTACTCCCTCTTCACTCTTTCTCTTTTCTCTCACTTTTCTGTCTCGTTATTCTTTATCTTTTTCATTTCTTGGTTGAATGTAGTTGACAATTTTTGATTCGGACTAGATTAAGATTAGTGTCAGTGTTTGTGTAAAGGTTTATTTGATTCATGCGATTCTCAAACAGGATTAGAGCAAACTTTAAAATTTTCGGGTTTATTAGTGAAAACAAAAAGACAAACAACTTTAAATTTGAACATTAAATTTAAATTGTGCCAGAGATATCGAATCTTTATATTTACTAAGTTCGGTCTTGAATAACATTTTATGTTTGGGAAGAATTTATTATAACTCTTCGATCGTAAATAAATATTGTTAGCATATCAGCTAACGTCTTCGTTGCGATATTTAACAACTGCTTTATTTCTTATTTCTATAAAATATAAAGATTCTTAAAAGGGAAGCAGCCATTTAGAAAATGTCAACGACCAGATTTCCTAAACGTAGAATATGAATATAACTACTTCTTAGAAGTCCTCGAGATATTATATATTTTAAATTCTAAAAAAATATATATTTAAATGTTTCTCTAAAAGTTATAAAATCCAACATTGAATTAAGTCAACGTCATCATATATGGTGGCGGGGATACCAACAACACATGTGCCTACTAAGTTTACCCACTCAAAGAAAGTCAATGTTGTAAGTCCGAACACAAACAGAGAAATTAGTTGTACAAAGATATTTTAGCATGAAGTTTTAATGATGAAAATATTTAGTTTATCTACAGTGTATCACAAAAGTGAGTACACCCCTCATATTTCTGCAGATATTTAAGTATATCTTTTCATGGGACAACACTGACAAAATGACACTTTGACACAATGAAAAGTAGTCTGTGTGCAGCTTATATAACAGAGTTAATTTATTTTCCCCTCAAAATAACTCAAAATATAACCATTAAAAGCTAAACCCCTGCCAACAAAAGTGAGTACACCCCTAAGAAACTACACCCCTAAATGTCCAAATTGAGTACTGCATGTCATTTTCCCTCCAAAATGTCATGTGTGACTTGGCCCATGTGTGCATAGGGAGCAAGTGTGTTCAAATTTGTAGTGCAGCTCTCACGCTCTCTCATACTGGTCACTGAAAGTTCCAACATGGCACCACATGGTAAAGAACTCACTGTAGATCTTAAAAGACGTATAGTTGCGTTACATGAAGATAGCCAAGGCTTCAAGAAGATTGCCAATACCCTGAAACTGAGCTGCAGCACAGTGGCTAAGATCATCCAGCGTTTTAAAAGAGCGGGGTCCACTCAGAACAGGCCTCGGGTAGGTCGTCCAAAGAAGCTGAGCGCACGTGCTGAGCGTCACATCCAAACACTTTCTTTGAACAATCGGCGTAGGATTGCTGTCAGCATTGCAGAGATTAAAAAGGGTGGGGGTCAGCCTGTTAGTGCTCAGACCATACGCCGCACTCTACTTCAAATTGGTGTGAATGGCTGTCACACCAGGAGGAAACCTCTTCTGAAGACGATACACAAGAAAACCCGAAAACAGTTTGCTGAAGACATGTCAACAAAGCACATGGATTACTGGAAACATGTCCTATGGTCTGATGAGATGAAGATTAATTTGTTTGGTTCTGATGGCTTCAAGCATGTGTGACGGCGACCAGATGAGGAGTACAAAGATAAGTGTGTCATGCCTACACTCAAGCATGGTGGTGGGAATGTCATGGTCTGGGACTGCATGAGTTCTGCAGGTGTTGGAGAGTTACACTTCATTGAGGGAAACATGAACTCCATTAGTACTGTGAAATACTGCAGCAGAGAATGATCCCCTCCCTCCAGAAACTGGGTTGTGTTCCAAGGCAGTGTTCCAGCATCACAATGACCCCAAACACTCCTCCAAGACGACCTCTGTTTTACTGAAGAAGCTGAGTGTAAAGGTGATGAACTGGCCAAGCATCTTTCCCGACTTGAACCCAATAGAACATCTTTGGGGGATCCTCAAGTGGAAGGTGGAAGTCTCAAATATCCGCCAGCTCCGCGACGTCGTCTTGGAAGAGTGAAAGAGCATTCCAATGGCTACCAGTGAACCTCTGAAATCTCCATGCCCAGGAGAGTAAAGGCAGTTCTGGATAATGATGGTGGCCACACAAAATATTGACTGTTGACATGGTGTATGTTAATATTGACAACCTTCCCTAAGGGGTGTACTCACTTTTGTTGGCATGAGTATAGCTTTTAATGGTTATATTTTGAGTTATTTTGAGGGGAAAATAAATTTACTCTGTTATATAAGCTGCACACAGACTACTTTTCATTGTGTCAAAGTGTCATTTTGTCTGTGTTGTCCCATGAAGAGTACTACTCACTTTTGTGATACACTGTAGTTAATTTATTTAGTTGTATTGTATATATATATATATATATATATGTGTGTGTGTGTGTGTGTGTGTGTGTGTGTGTGTGTGTGTGTGTGTGAGAGAGAGAGAGAGAGAGAGAGAGAGAGAGTGTGTGAGATTGGTACATGCAAAGTATGCGAGGTTCGGTTTGGCGGGTTGAGCATATTTTCTTAGCTTAACACAACTAAAACATTTTATTGAGTTACCATATCTCCACAAAAATCCATCTAACTGGACATCGTCATAAATAGATGATTATTCAGCTGAAACAAAAGCTACTATTTCATCATGTCTGGACTTTTCGCAATGAAAAATTTCCTATCTTCATTGTTTTCTGAATCTATTGATTTCTCTAACACAGTTGAAATTAGAGCATTTATGCATGACTATATATTATGTATATTCATATATATTAGTAATGTGTGTTCACAGTTTTATTGATTTTCAAGCTGAAAAAACCTCATTACTTTAGCCCATAGCAGATAATTTTAGCGAAAGAGGAAGTTTTGGGGGGCATTTATCATTATATAATACTTATAGATATATTATATAATAATAAAAACCCCTGAAACTTCCTCGCTAGCTAAACTTATTTAAAGGAATTTATTTTCATCTTTTCAATGCTATCATTGAAGAGATGAAAATAAATTCCTTTTATTTATGGAAAGAATCTCTGAATTATCTTTTCTCATCAACTCAGCTTCCCTTCCATCCACACATACTCAAATGCGTATTTCTTAAGTTTTTAGACCAATCATTCATATCAATTGAGCAGAAGGAAATCTTTTTTCCGGATGAAGAAAGTTTCTTTTTTCTTTTTTTTTTTTCTCTAATTTTCCATACAACAAACTTTAAAGAACAAATTTTCAGGCATTATTCCTTTATTACTTTGTATTTTTCTATATTATTTTATGATTATATGTGACAGGTTTCCAAGTTTTTAGCATAAAATATAAACTCTCACAAAGGAAAACATGATAGATAGATAGATAGATAGATTGGCCTAGTTTACATGCAATAAATTAGAAGGAAATTTATTGATTTCTTCTTCTTCTTCTTCTTCTTCTTCTTCGTCGTCGTCGTCGTCGTCGTCTTGTGCTGATGCATCTGCAAATAAAATTGTCATAAAACCATTAACATAAACATGATGTTGCCTACAATTTCCTGCATAAAAATTATTTCTTCAATAAATACGGATTCCTGCGACTGAATCGGTAGTAAAAGATCAATATATTCTTAAAAAAATGATATCAAACTTAGCAAATGCCAACTCTATCTTATCCTTTCAATGTATTAGTGAGAAAGGACCAGAATGAAGGTTGATATTTAAGGTTCATTGATCTAATGAGTAGAATGTTCGCCAGTGGTCCAGTAGACCTGGGGTTCAATCCCAGGTCGCGTCATACCAAAGACTTTAAAAAGGGTACTTGATACCTCCTTGCTTAACACTCAGCAATATTAGGTACGTATCAAGGGTAAAGTGGAGCAATCCAGGGAAAGGAGTAGCGCCCTCCCCTACACCTCGATGTTGCAGCTATTGAAAAGGGATCCTACGGGTCACCCTCAACTAAAGGTCGCCAAATTATTTAAGGTTAAATTCAAACCCGCATCATTACTTACGTTAGCATGTGCGTATATGAGCAAATATCTAGCGTTATTACTATTGATACATGTGTGTGTGTGTGTGTGTGTGTGTGTGGATGGTTCAATAAATAAGGTGATTTTTTAAAAAGTTTTTTTTCAGAGATTTTTTCCATAAATATAAACTCTATATTGTTTGGAATTGGTTTGTAGCAAAAATTATTTTAATTCCGCAAAAATATTTGTTTTGTGGCTATTCAAAATGGCCCCAAATCAGAGTGCTCCAGACTAGAAGAGACAGTTTTCATAAATTCTTTGGTGCCTGAGAAGAACAAACCATGGTATACTGAGTGAATTATGTGTGATGTGTACGTAGAGAAACCTGTTTTGATAAAAAGATTGTTTATAAATGGGCTAAAAATGAGTGTGACACTACGAACATGAATCAAAAAGTCAATCCATTAATTAAAAACACATTGAGTCTCTGATAAGAAAATGTTCCGGGGGCAGCAGTCAATAAATGTAATATAACGAACAGGCGCCGTCATTGAATTGCGGTGGTCTCAAGGTTGGAGAATGTTCGAGCACATCAGTTGTCATCAGTCATTGGGTACAAAGGTCTGACGATCAAAAATGTCACGAACCTCGCTCGTGGTCATCGAACCTTCGGGAACCTTCGAATTGATCCATCAAATCGCTATATATGAAAATCAAGTAGCGAGATTTTGGCAGTTCAAGACAGGTTTCCAAACAGGTTTCAACAGAGGTGTACGACGCCCCGACCCATGTCATACCCCAGCCTGTCATAGCAAGCAGACTGATGTGATAAGTATCAACAGGCCGAATATAACAATGCCGCCGTCATCGCCAAGAAGAGGAAGGTGAACCTTTTCTACAAACGCTAGCTAAAGTGCACGGTGGGAAAGAGTGATACAGAAAGAAGACGTTTGATAGCGACAAAAAAAAGAGAAGACGAGGGAGAACGCTATTGAACGAACTTTTGTTCGCTGTAACCCCGAGGAATAAAAGCGACTACTATTTTCTCCTTTGAGATTCAAGTTTTGAGTGTTTCTTTTCTGCGACTTCATTTCTTTTAGACACAACGTTTTAATAATTTTTTTAGTCCTATGCTACATAAAGAAGGTCTTGCTGACAGTATCCTGGGGCGTGAAAGGCCACATTACCATTGATTTCCTAGAAAAAATGCGCAACTGTAAACAGTGCTTCTTATTGCCCACTCCTCTGGCAAAATTCACCATATCAATTGAATAACCATCGGATAGATAGATAGATAGATAGATACCGACACACATCCATAGACACTCATATAAATAATATAATATGTATTATGTATTGGCCTTTCCCAAGGGTTGAAACGTAAATAGCCACCTCCAGGGTTGTCGAGTGTATTTCCTAAAGGCAACAACTTTTACCCCACGCGTGCATTTATTTATTTATAAAAATAATATATATATATATATATTATCTGCCACTCCTAGATCTGCTAAAAGCAAGGACTTGTGTAAAACGAGTCAGCGATAATTTGTTGTCATAAGCTCTTTTATGGCTTGCAGGTCTGTCTGTGGACGAACAGATCTTATTACAGATATTACGAACATGTTCAGCCCGAAAAGTGCCAGGGACTGAGATCGATTCCTACTTCCGAAGTGCTAGTTTCAGAATGGAGTATTTGATTCACCGTACTTGGAGCGCGTTACAGCCATGGTAGATCATTTTTTTCTTAGTTGATTGGTTTACCATCATCTGTCTCCGGTATCTATACTGATCTAAGGTTGTTTTTGACATCCTTATAACGTTTCTTTGATTTATATATTGGATGTCAACTATTTGGTAACCTATCATTCTCCATTTTGATAAGGTGTTCATCCCAACCTATTTGATTGCATATGCAGCGCATCTCGATACTGAATGTATTGGCTTATTTGATAACAATCTTGCTTGGTATTAGAGATTGCTCTTTAATGTTTAGGATCCTGCTAAAGCAATCTTTCCAGTGTTTTAATAGGTCTCAAAAGATTATTTAAAAAAGATTAAACGCACTAAGCTTGTTTTTTTATGATAATACCTTTGTCAGACCGCACGCGGCATTTGGTCTTTCCGAAGGTCTTGGTGACTTTTTCAGATTTCCATGTGATCGATGACCTGTCACGTTTTGATATTTATAGCATAGCTCTCTTCGTTTCCGATAGGATTATTAATGCAAGGATTATATATGCCAGTATTGGTACTTCTGCTTAGGATCGGTGTTGTCAACTATTGTCTTTCAGACAAGATGCTCCTATATTTGAGGTGAGGTTGGTCCTTGTGATTGCAACCTTGTAACTGTGTCTACCCTCCCAAGCAGGAGCGTCAGAGGTGTCTGACGCCTGCCTGATAATACACACAAATGCAGGAGATATTTTTAGCCTTGCTCCTGGGATGGTATATGATCTCTCTGCCTTTATGGTTAGGATTAGAGTGTAGTATATGTGTTTCTCCCACAGAAATATTCTTGTCTTTTGATAGGATATGGCAAAACCGGAGGTGAGGCAGGTCCAAAAGATTCCAGTCCTGTTGCCACAACTAACAAACTGCTCCAAAAGGGAGAGGTTCAAAGTAGTCCGATACCTGTATGACATTTGTTGTGGAGTATAGAGTTGTTTTTCCCTTATTCATGCATACATACATGACAATCTATGTTAGATGATACATCTTGGGGGATTTACCCAAATAAAGGATTGTTGTATAGCCATGATACAACTATGCGTATACATATACATGCAGAAACATAATCAACAATTATGACGAACGAACACACTTCTTTAGAAAAATATACCTCTCACACTTTATTCTCGAAAGGGTTGCGAAAGGGTTGATGTTGGTTATGTGTGATAGGTGAGTTGGAGACGGGACAGACTGCCACATATTGACCCCAGGTTCCTCTGACCATAGCAGAACTTCTTCCTCATTCTGCTGGGCTGCTCAACCAGGGTCCTGATGGCCCAAGCCCTCTGTCTAGCGCACCTTGTCCCCGATTACGACTGGAACTCGAACTGTGACTGCAACTCGAACTGAACTCTGCCTGCCTCGAAATCCAACTAACTCAAGCCATCTGTGTCACCTGGTTATATAATTGTTTGACATTTACCTGCTTCCTGTGGGCGTACCCATCTGCACCGAATTCAACCATGTCCATTTATAGAATTCTTTTGATAAATTTATGCTATTTCAAAATGACAAAATTTGGGCTGAAGTTTAAAAGAGTAACAAATACGAAAAAACATGACATCATAACAACAAAATTTTTCATAGGTCAGTAATAAAGCCATATTAATATGATACAAAACGTTTTATATACAACAGTGATATTTAAACAGTCAATAATATTTGATGTTAACAGAACAACAGAACTTCTGATTACTCTCTCTCTCTCTCTCTCTCTCTCTCTCTCTCTCTCTCTCTCTCGTTTATACATTTATTTAACCAAACCCTCTGCTCAAGAAGGATGAGACACGAGGTCAATTCTTAGGTGGAGTTTAACAGATTTGAATACAGAGTTTTTTAAACATATACGAGGATCATTAAATAAATTTCCAGAATTTTTTGTATGGGCACTTTTATTGATAGTACACGCTTGAAACTCTTGTCCCTTTCGAGGTAATCTCCTCCAGCTGCAATGCATTTGTACCGTTTCAGCAACTTCTGGAAGGCCCCATGGAAGTCCTCTTGTGTGAGCGTGTCGATGACCTTCGTCAGAGCCTCTTTCATCTCCCCAATTGTCTCATAACGACAGCCTCTGAGCTTAGGGAATAAGTCACAGGGACGGTGAGGAACAGTCTTCATGCCCATCTTGGTTAAATAGTCTGTGACAAGGATGGAGTTGTGGACTGGTGCATTATCCTGGTGGAAATGCTACAGACCCGATTTGAAGAGTGTTGGCCTCTTCCCAAAGAATCTCTTCCTGAACTCCCTTAAAACCTGAACATAGTAACCCTTACCCTAACTCTTTGGCCAATCAAGTCTGGTGTGTTGACTTCCTTACTCCTTCCACACCTCTCATCATCCCTCACGGACTCCAGATTGCATTTTTGTAATTCACCAGCTGCGACAATCAGGCTTTAGTAGGGTGTATTCCAATTGCAGCTGTAGCTGTTCCTGAAATCTGCCAGGATCAGATTGTGAATTCACAGAACCATTGACAAGTCCCCATAAACTGTACCGATAGTGATGAAAACCCACTCCTCATCTCCTTTAACTGTATGCAAGCAATAAGTAATAATATAGAAACTATTTAACTGTGTGCAAACAAATGATTAATATTAAATAGAACTATTGATATTAGATAACAATATTTGAAATCGTTTAACTCTGTGCAAGCAAATAAGATTTGGCTTATTTAAAAATAATGTTACCCACAAACCATATGCATAATATATATGCATAAAGATGATTATGCATTAAATAACCACTAAGAGTTGATTTGCCATTCAACCAAATAACCTAGCTTAAGTAGTCCACATCACGGTGTTTGCTGTGGTCACTAGCGATGATGACGTTATACCTCCATTCATCTTTCTCAATGAAAGACATGAAGTGCCTCGGGCAATAGTGCTGATCTGGATTGAGACCTTTCACTGGGGTTTAAGAAACAACAAGTCTCCTCAAGTCTCGAGGACTTTGGCCGATCTTAATAAAGCAGTAGTTTGGATGGTATCCACTCGTATTCTTATTTCCAAGTCCTCCAGATCGTGTATCATTCCTCTGGTGACTGTACCAAGAGTACAATCTATAATTGGTATAATCGTCACTTTCATGTTCCAGTTTTTCTTTAATTCCCTAGCAAAGTCGATGTACTTATCCTTCTTTTTATTTTCTTTCAATTTTACTCAGTGGTCAGCCGGGACAACAAAATCCACAATTCTGCAAATTCTTTTTTCTTTTCTTTTTTTTTTTCTTTTTCTTTTTTTTTTTTTTTTTTTTTTTGACAATTATAAGGTCTGGTCGTCTGACTGAGATTAGGTGATCTGTTTGTATCTCAAAATCCCAGAGAAGTTTATGTGTCACATTTTCCAGGTCAGATATTGGGTTGTGCAAATACCATTTGTTCGTGTGGTTGAATTTAAATTTCTTGCACGATTCCCAGTGGATCGCTTTACCCACTTTGCTAGTCTTATACTCTTCTGCTAATTTGATACATATGTGATTGATCATTTCGTCTCTATCACCACATAACATACATCTGCTGCTTTGTTGCTTATCTATTATTGCTTTGATATGATTGGTTCTTATAGCGTTGTTTTGAGCAATTATTAGAAGAGATTCAGTTTCTCTATTAAGGTTTCCATTTCGTAGCCACATCTACGTTTTCTCGTGAGAGATGTCGCTTGTTAGTCGCTTGAAACGTCCATAGAGTTATTTTTCTTCCCATTTTTGCTTCCTGTTATGTCCGTTCTATTGATCCTCGTGTTGTAGGTATTGTTTCTGGAGGCTGTAATCAGTCTTCCCCCGCGCATTTCTATGTAGTCTTCGAGTCGTTGTATCGATGCGTCAACGCTATTTTCAAGGCTTGCAAGCCCCCTTCCTGCTTCTTTTCTAGACGCATAGAGTCTGTCAACGTTATCATCTCTGGGATGTAATATCTTATGCATGGTCATTAATTTTCTTGTTCTGGGATCCATTTGTTAAGTTCTTCTCTGGTCCACTTCAAGGTGGACAGCCCAGGTATTTATCCCTTTTATAAGGTTCCTGCTATGTAGTTTTGTCTTGAGAAGCTTTCTGGTTCTCTTGAGACACTCTTTCTTAATTTTTCTTTCATTTCAACTTGTTTGATGGTATTAACTTCCAATATTCTCAAGTATTTGTACGTTTCCTTTTCTTCGAGCGTTCTAATTTTTTCTTGATTAGGTAGTTCCATTCCGTTGGTTATGTGTCGTTTTCCGCTTTTCATTATTAGCATGGTACATTTTTTATGCCAAATTTCATCCCTATGTCTTGACTATATATTCTCACTGTGTGTATTAGAGTTTCCAATTCTTTTTCATTATTTGCAAACAGTTTCATGTACATTAAGGGATTGATTTTTTCCTGCGATTTACTAAGTTTGTATGCGGCTGTTCATTTCCTGAGTGTATATGGTTGAATGACATCATCGCTATTACAAATGGTAATGGTGATTGTGCATCTCCCTGGAATATACCTCTTCGGATCTTCGCTTCAACCTAGCTTTTCTCCATTCTATGTTTCTTAGTGATGGTAAGGTAGTCTTTTTTTTTATCCCTAATTCTCTTTAAATTTCTAAATTCATTTCTTGTTCTAGTATTAGTGTTTGCTCTGTGTTGTTTGGCTGTGTGGTGTTTCTATCTTTCTTAGTTTGCAGTTCCTTTCGGTTTGGCCGTTCTTGTTTGTCAATACTTGGTGTGTCTGATATTGTATTAGCGTCCTGTTTAGATTCACTATTTGTTTTCTGGAGTATTTCTAGTATTTCAAGGCCAGAAAACCAACCTTTCTTTATTATTGTCCTAACTTGGTCAACGAGTCTTTGGTTTGTTGTCTGAAACCTAGCACATTCTTGCCAGATCTCTATTATCTTTTTCCTATATTCTCTTAGCGTAAGGTTGCTCCTAAGTTGGTTGTCTTCCCTAGTCCATGTTTTGTGTTGGCGTCTCTGATTTGTGAGGTTACTCAGATCGTCGTTAGTGTATCTGAAAAAGACCATGTTCCCCATGTTTACTATCAGGGAAACACCTACTGATCATGACACCCTGGCCTGTTATCTGGATCCCACATTGCACTATATTTTGATTCGAATTTTTTTTCATTGGTAGTATTTTGTGACTATACCAGACCCAGACACATATGCGACCAATTTTTCTAATATAAGATAACTCATAAAAAGATAACAAAAAATACGATGACTCTATTTACTGCACCAATAGACACCACCCTTATAAATGAGTAACAATAGTTTCCTGTCTGAACTATTTGATCATGGCCGTTGAATAGTGGGATTCTTCCATCAGATGAAGCACACCGTCTCTAGGTTCATTCGTCTTACTTCACATCCACCATGCTGCTTACTATTGCGTCCGTGGATTAACATGTGAGTATTTATATTTTAAAAAATTCCCTTACGTTTCTTAAGTTTTAAGTCCAACTATTTGATATTCCTATTAAATATTTTATCATCACTAAATTGTTGCACACATCATTTTCGTTCCTTACAAAAGTGGTTCCTTAATTTGTATCGAAACTTGTTCACGAGACTTTAACAAATTTATATCTATACCGGATATAAATCAGACAATAGACAACCCCACTTCCACACTGTCACTTTAAACCATTCAATATACAACGGTTAAAAATTCAAATAATAATAATAATTACACCAGCAAATGAACAATAATTACAGCCTTTAAAGAAAGGGAAGACAAAAATATGAAGGAAAAAATGCAAAAAAAATAAAAACGCCCATGCAGCTACTTACAATATTTCAGCGAAACTGGATCAAGTTAGAATATCAGTTTTATTGATTTCACTCACAAATGTAAAGCTGGAGGAATTTTTCGGCCTTTTTTTTTTCTTTTCTGTTTTTTTTTTTTTTTTCTTTCTTTTAGCCTTTTCCCTTCTCCATAGTTCTAATTCTCAAATCAAAAAGAAATTATCTTACGAAGTCTTCTTACATTTGACTTACTTTATTTCAAGAATCGCTCACGTGACTTTAACAAATTTACATTTATTGTTATTGTTACTCCATGAGAGTTTTTCACATCAGCATTAACGGATGGTTTTCCACAGGAGTTTGAGTGACAGCAAGTCTTCTCAAGTCTCCATTATTATCATTATTATTATACTTCTCTAGAGTTTTTCACATCAGTATTAGCTGATGGTTTTTCACTGGAGTTTGAGTGACAGCAAGTCTCCTCAAGTCTCCAGGACTCGTCTCAGTATTCTGGCCGTCCTCAGCAATGCTGTCGTTTGGATAGTCTCTACACGTCCGCTGACTTCCAAGTCCTCCAGGCCCTTTAATAATTCTTTAGTTACTGTGCCTAACGCACCAATCAAAATAGGCACAATCATTACTTTCATGTTCCACAGTTTTTTCAATTCTCTAGCAAGGTCGAGGTACTTATCCTTCTTTTCACTTTCTTTCAGATTTATTCTGTGGTCCGCCGTGACAGCAAAGTCGACAATTTTGCAGATTCTCTTTCTTTTGTTGATTATTATGAGGTCTGGTCTTCTGGCCAGGATTAAGTGATCCGTTTGTATGTTAAAGTCCCATAGGAGTTTATGGGAGTCATTTTCTAGGACAGGCGCCGGGTTGTGCATATACCATTTGTTTGTATGGTCGAATTGAAATTTCCTGCACATTTCCCAGTGGATCACCTTGCCGACCCAGTCGTGTCTAGCCTTGTACTCCTTCTGTGCTAATTAGTTGCATTCCTTTATAATGTGATTGATCTTTTCGTCTCTGTCACCGCATAGCCTACATTTACTGTTTTGCTGCGTCTTATCTATTCTCGCTTTGATATGATTCGTTCTTATGGCGTTGTCCTGTGCAGCTAATAGGAGGGATTCCGTTTCTCTCTTAAGGTTTCCTTTTCTTAGCCAGGTCCAGGTTTTCTGGTGTGAGATGTTGTTTATTAGACGCTTAAAGCGGCCATAGAGTTGTTTTTCTTCCAAATTTTGTTTCCTAGTTGTTGTCATTCTTTCGTTTGTCCGTATCGACTCTGATGGTTGTAATTAGTCCTCGTTCGTGTTTTTCTATGTAGTCTTCGAGCCGTTGTATGGATGCGTCAACGGTGTCTTCGATGCTGGCAAGTCCTCTTCCTCCCTGTTTTCTAGATACATATAGTCTGTCAACGTCGTCTCTGGGGTGTAATGCCTTATGCATGGTCATTAGTTTTCTTGTCCTTTGGTCCATTTGTTTAAGTTCCTCTCGGGTCCACTTGAGAAAGGGTCCCGAGTATCTAACTAGTGGTACAGCCCAAGTATTTATTCCTTTGATGAGGTTTCTGCTGGAGAGTTTTGTCTCGAGTAGTTTTCGCGTTCTCCTGAGATATTCTTTTCGGATCATGTCTTTCATTTGCACTTGTTTGATGGTGTCAGCTTCCAAGATGCCCTAGTATTTGTAGATTTCATTTTCTTCCAGCGTCCTAATTCTGTCGTGATTTGGTAGTTCCATTCCATCAGTCATATGTCGTTTTCCACTTTTCATGACGAGCATGGAACATTTTTCTATGCCAGATTCCATTCCTATGTCCTGACTGTATATTCTAACTGCGTGTATGAGAGTTTCCAGTTCTCTTTCATTTTTTGCAAATAATTTAATGTCATCCATGTACATTAGGTGGTTGATCTTCTCTTGCGATCTGCTGAGTTTGTATCCGGCAGTGCATTTTCTGAGTATGTGGTTCAGTGCATCATGGCTATTATGAATAGTAAGGGCGATAGTGAATATCCTTGGAAGATGCCTCTTTGGATCTTTGTTTCAGCCATGCTTCTTCCTACTGCTGTCGGTTCCACTCTCTAGGTCTTCATGGTCTGTTCGATGAAGTTTATGACTTCATGTGATATTTTGTACATTTTGAGACAGTGTAATATCCAGCTTTGTGGGAGCATATCATATGCCTTCTTGTAGTCGATCCAGGCCATTGCTAGATTTTTCCGTCTTGTCTTGCTCCCATTTAGGATGTGTTCATCTATAAAGAGTAATTCTGCAGTGCTTCTGGATCCTTTGCGGCCTCATTTCTGTTCGTCAGCGAACAATCCGCGGCTTGTTAGCGAATAGTAGATTTTTCCTTTATTTGTGCTGTTAGTATTTTCCACATCATTGGTAGGCAGGTTATGGGTTTGTAATTGTTTGGGGCAGTTCCTTTACTAGGGTCCTTTTGGATTAATGTAGTCTTTCCTTTGGTCATCCATTCAGGTACGTGCGCGTCTTGTAAGCATCTGTTTATCTCTAGTGCTAGTCTGTCGTGAATGGAGGTGAATTTCTTGAACCAGAAGCCATGTATTCCATCATGGCCTGGCGCTTTCCAGTTTGATATTCTTTTTAGTGTTGTTTTGAGTAAGTCGACGTGTATTTCGATTTTGGGACCTTCTCCAAGTCCGTCTAGCTCTCTTGTAATGTTGTTTATCCATTCAGCATTTTCGTTATGTTTCTTTGGTTCCCATATTTTAGCCCAAAATCTCTCGGTTTCTTTTGCATCCGGTTCTTGGTGTGTTTTCGTGTCACTCCCTCCCAGTTGTTGATAGAATTTCCTTTCGTTGTTTTGGAATGTCCTATTTTGTCTGTACTGTTTCACCCTTTGTCGATATCTCTTTAATTATTATTATTGTTATTGTTATTTCATATACATTTGCACTACATATGTTTTGAACATTTTCGTCCTCTTCAAACGTTTGAATTTTGGCTTCGTTAACCACTCAGCCACTACAGCTTTTATAATAAATATTGTTTTTATTGGTTATTTTGATTTTGTCTTATTTTACTTTTTGTTTCTAAGAATGTCTTATTTGAATGAAGATTTTAGTTAGTTTTGTTAATTACCGTCTCTGTTCTTTTTTTTTCTTTTTATCACTAATCTACGAGATGATTTCAATAAGTTTCCCAAACTTTTTGATACAGTCATCTAAAATTGTTGTAGACTCTTGAAAATTCAGTATGTTATTGCTATACATCTTTTGAGACGACAGATCAATTTTTATGATTTCAGGTCCAAAGGAACAGCTACAGCAGCAATTTGAAGACACCCTACTAAAACCTGATTGTCACAGCTGGTGAATTTCAAAAACGCAATGTGGACATGAGGAAGAATGATACGCAATAAAATTGTTTTAAACTTGGAAAAATGCCACAGAAACGTATGGAATGCTTCAGACTGCTTTTCGACCATCTTGTATGAATCGAGCATTGGTTTTGAGTGGCCTAAAAGATTCAAGGAAGGCAGGGAGTCTGTGAGGGATGATGAGAGATGTGGTAGGAGTAAGGAAGTCAATACACCAGAGTTGATTGGCCAAAGTGTTAGGTTTAGGCTTACGGTTACTATGTTGAGGTTTTAACGGAGTTCAGGAAGTGATTCGGTCGGAAGAGGCCAGCACTCTTCAAATCGGGTCAGTGGCATTTCCACCCGGACAATACACCAGTCCACAACTCCATCCTTATCACAGACTATTTGACCAAGATGGGCATCAACACAGTTCCTCACCGTCCCTGTAGTCCAGACCTTGCTCCCTGTGACTTTTGGTTGTTCCCTAAGTTCAGAGGCTGTCGTTATGAGACAATTGAGAAAATGAAAGAGGCTGTGACGAAGGTCATTGACACGCTCACACAAGAGGACTTCCGTGGGGCCTTCCAGAAGTTGTTGGAACGGTACAACAAGTGCATTGCAGCTGGAGGAGATTACTTCGAAGTAAGAAATCAACAAAGCAACTAAAAATCAATAAATCAACAAAATATCAATGCAGTTAAATCTCTGAAACGCAACTAAATCTCTGAAAAGCAAATAAATCTCTACAAGAAATTATATATCACCGCAACTAAATACCTACATCATCATCATCATCATCATGTCGTGCCGCTAGCACGGATATCCCTGGCCCTCTCTCGCCACTTCTCCCTATCATTCATCGCTTCTGGCAGGTCTTCAGTGCTACATCCCGTATCCTCACATAGCTGTTGTATGTATGTTCGAGCTGGTCGTCCTGCTTTTGCTTGGCCATATGCGGGGGTCCATAGGAGTACATCACTTATGAGCTCGTCCTTGCTTCTCCAGCAGTGTCCTGCGTGTCTGGTTCGTCTAACGTGTATAGTTTTCGTGATGGGAGGCAAGTGGCCGTATAGTTGGTCACCTTGTGGACCGTTGCCGCCAGGACTTGTTCAATATTGCTCGCAACATTCTTATGTAATTGCCGTCTAGCTTCTTCTTCAGCCGTTTAGTTAGCGTCCAAGTAGTGCATCCATATAGCAGTATCGATACGACCGCTGCCTGGAAGAAACTGCGTTTAATTTTATCGGTCAGGTCTGATTTCCATATGATCGAGAGCCTGTCGATAGCTGTCTATGCTTTCGTTAGCCATGTGTCGATGTATTTTTTGGTTGATGAGACGCTGCTTCCTAGGTAGGTGAATTTGTCTACTAGTTTCAGAGAGGTTCCGTCTAGTGTGGAAATGTCGCCTGTTTGGTTATAGCACATATATTCA
The DNA here is from genome assembly GCA_963585895.1 of Sepioteuthis lessoniana. NCBI lineage: Eukaryota > Metazoa > Mollusca > Cephalopoda > Myopsida > Loliginidae > Sepioteuthis > Sepioteuthis lessoniana. Next base: position 3,050,328 of record OY757904.1, on the reverse strand, counting down.
GTTTTGTGTGCATTAACAACAAAAATCTACAAAGCAATCAAATCTCAATCAATTAAGAAAATATCAACATAACTAAATATCTACAACGCTGCAAATATCTACATCATCATCATCATGACGTGCGGCTAGCACGGATATCCCTGACCCTCTCTCTCCACATCTCCCTATCATTCATCGCCTCAGGCAGGTCTTCAGGGTTACATCCCGTATCATCACATAGCTGCTGTATGTATGTTCGAGTTGGTCATCCTGCTTTTGATTGGCCATATGCGGGGGTCCACAGGAGCACATCACTTATGATCTCGTCCTTGCTTCTCCAGCAGTGTCCGGCATGTCTGATTCGTCTAGCTTGTAGGGGGTAGGTGGCCGTACAGTTGGTGCCTTGTGGGGTGTTGCTGTCAGGACCTGTTCAATATTGCTCGCAACATTCTTGTATAATTGCCGTCTATCTTCTTCTCCAACCGTTTAGTCAGCATCCAAGTTGTGCATCCATACAGTAGTATTTACAAAGCAACTATCAGTTCAACTCAATCCTTAAAAAGCAAATAAATATCTACAATGCAAGTAAATTTCTACGACACTACTGCCTCTATAAAACAACTTAATAGCGATTAAGGGATAAAATCTTTATAAAACAACTAAACCTTAACAGCATAGCTAAAAATCTACAAGGTAATAAGTAAATCGCCACAAATCAACTAAATATTAACGTAACCAAATATCTGCCAAATAATTGAAAATCTACAAACAACTAAAAATTGACAAAGCAACCAAATATCTGCCAAGTAGCTAAATATTTACAAAGGAATTAAATCTTTACAAAACAACAACAACAAAAATCTCCAAAATAACTGACTCTCGATATAATAAGTATCTTCAAGGCAACATCAAATAAGACTTATGAGTTAATAAACGCTATTGAGGGGTGAATATCTATGACCCTAGGTGGCCATTGTTCATTTTATAGATATAAACACAACAAAATTTTTTATGTGTTGATTTTCAAGTGATTAGAAATAGAGTTTTATTCTTTTAAAGTCTTAAGTTTTATTTCTAAATCAGAAATCTTTAGCTAGTTTATACAATTAAACAACAGGATAAATATCCAGTTGAACCAATCTGATGGATGTAATGATCCAATTTTGCATTAAACTTACATGACAAACCTCTAGCTTAAAACTTTTTAAAAGTTTTTAGATTTTCGAAATCGATATGCTGAAAGCATACCCGAAAGTTTCGTTTATAACCACAGTAATTTTGGTGGCTATAACTCTAGATGTTCTTGATTTAAGTGTTATATGCTCACATAACAAATATGCTTATATACACATATACATGTTCATGCAGTATCACAACGACACCATAAATAATTAAACAGACGCACGATGATAAACTCGCAGGAATAAACGACGCACACAGAAAGACGCAGGAAGACTTCTTTATAACATATTATACCTCACATCTTTATCTGTAAGTTTCGAAAGGGTTGTTCCAAGTTTGCGTGTGAGAGAGAGCTGGAGACCGAACATTACTGAAATATTTTGACCCCAAAGTTATGGCCGTCAGCGTTGTGTCTTTCTCGTTCTTCATGGCTGCTCAACCGGACCCTGGAGTAAACTCTTCTGTGTGCTGGCTTTCCCTACTACAACGCGTCTATCTCCGTCTTCCACTGTACTGCTTGCCCTCCTTCTCACCTCTCTCCAACTGTCCTCAATTCGTCGGTCTTATATTACCTTCAAACTCCTACGCAGTAATATAGACACGCCTCAACGCCTGCGCAACCTCTTCCGATTCCCAGCGACCGGGATGTCACTTCCTTCCGGTGCACCACCTTGAATGGCATTTTTGGCTGGGTCAAAAAGTCAAAACATAACAAGCCTTCATTAATTATTTTTCAAAATTCCACATGTGGAATTTTCTTCACGTTCGTCTCCATCACCCTCACACATATTTTACAGAATAATTTACAAGGACAATAGATGGCTAAAAACACAAAAAGAATCATTTGAAATACAGCAAATAAAATCTTACTTAGAAGGCGACCTTCTCTCTATGTAACACTTGCCCGGCTAATTATTATCTACATTTCTTTTACTATATTTGCGTGGTTGGCCATCTTGACATGTGTGCATCAAGGTACCATACGGATGCATTTTTATCCTCCCAACACAACGGGCCCTCCATAATTCCTTGAAGAAATTTCAAAACCCTAAAAGTGTAGCACTATGGGGGTAGGCTGCCAAAGCAGACGATTCAATTGTCTGTTTTGGCGCGAAACCAGACAAAGGATTCTTGGACATGAAATCTCGCCGTACCCGGAAGTGGTACGGGGAGGCGAATGAGAGTTGACGACGCGACCCAGAGAGAGGCAGTTGGTAGTTGGACAGGAGCAGAGACAGTTGGTGGCTGGAGAGCAGAGAGGCAAGCAGCAGAAGAGAAGTTGGCGTGGAAGAATGGAGGGGCAGTCAACACCAGACACCGAGCAGAGAGGCGAGGAGACAAGATAGGGTCCAGTGAAGAAGAGTCTCAAGATGTCTGATTCCAGTAGCATTGTGGAATTTTCGCTAGTAACCCACGCTAGCGTTAGTCCATATCATCTGCTATCAGGAATGCACATGCATGTAGTGTTGCATACCTCCCTCTGCTCTTGGTAACCCCAAGTTTGTTCGTGTTTGTTCGTTTGTCTTTCTATTTTCTCCTGTCTCCCTCGATCGTATTCTTGTGTGGTGGCAAGAAATGTGCGTTGCCCCCTCGAACCACTAGTTGATCACCGGCCGGCTAAGAAGTGACATGGTTAGAAGACTGAGAGAGATAATGTGGGGGGGTGAGGGCGTAGCGTTTCACAAAAGGACCATACTCTGGTCCCATATCTTGGTCACAAACTTAGTGACCCTGGTCATTCCAGCAATACATTTCGCCTGGATTCCTCATGACCACACTCCAGTTCTTTGCTCAACAGGTTCCTACCTGGAGTAACCGGAGAATTTCATAGACTAAAACACAATATCTTCAATGCCCAAAGCATTCCCCATAAACTACAAAAATCATAGCCCAAAACAAAGTATCACAATACATCCGAATGTATCACAATCTGGCACGCATGCTGTAAACCACCTAAAATAGTCCACGCAAAATACTAGTTAGCAATGTGTTACCCATTTTTCCATTATTAAGTTTCTGTTTCCATGCCCATTGGTTTGCACGCCCTTGAGGAAACATGCTTTACCTGATCAAACCCACGCCGGGTTTCTTTTCAATTTAATCAGGAACCCTCGTGGCTACCAATATATAGGCACCTCGCCTTTCCCTGATTCGTTTCGTTTCGCAAAATCACATACGAATCCAAAACATCATCGTGACTGAAAGACTCAGACATCATCCACAAAATATTGGAGTAGGCCACGCCTTTTTTACTTTTATTCCATCCTCGGAACTCCAATCTAAAAAAAAATAGAAGCCAAATAGGCCCTCAACAGCTTCATGGGCCGGCAAATTCTTCGATAGAATTGCTTTCTTTGCCGTCTACCCAACAACAATCTTTAACCAATTGGATGAATGTCTGTCCTATTCTCGCGTCAGCCACCGATTTTCTCAAAAACAGAAACCCTGAAAAAAATTCCTATTCCACGAAGACCCAAATTCTAAAAAAAAAATTTAGAATCAATATAATTACAATTATTAGTAAACCTAGTATAAAATCCTCTGTTAATGGTTTTCGTCAAATTTCATAATATGAACAGGAAAAAAAAATTCTAATGTCGCCTTTAAACTCAAGCAAACTCAAAAAGTTTCACTTTACAACAAGTCAAAACAATATTACAATCACAGTTCAAAAATGTTCAGTTTTCTTTTCTTCTTTTTTTCAATCTATGTACTGTCTATTTAAAAAAGAAAATGTTCGTTCTTTCTTTCTCTTTTTTTTTTTTTTTTTCATATGCTGCGTTCAACAATATTCAAGTGTCTTTTCTTTCTTTTTCCTTTTTTTTTCCCGTCTTCATTGTCCTGTAGCTTTTTTTTCTTTTTGTTCTCTTTTGTTTTCATTTTTTTTCTTTCTTTTTTTTTTTTTTTCGTTTCATAATAAATTGCTCATTCAATGTCTCTTTTTTTTTCAACCTTATATCTACCTCTCTCTGTCCTTACCTTAATACTATAACTATAGGTTCGCTTCCCAGTTTATTCAATTTCGATCTATAGTACCATAAATTAAGTCTGATTTATAATAAAACTTTTTCAATAACTTACGAGCATTCTTTTTTTCTTTTCTTTTTTTTTGCGCAAAATATCCCGGGTGTTTTTTTTTTCTAAGCAACCCAAACTTTTATCAATTTCAGCCAACAATATTTCCCAATTCAAAATATTTCCTAATCCGAATCTGTGAATCTTCGCCACATCTGGTTCCGTCAAAATTCTGCGCATCTCTTAATCATATCCAAAACCCTGTTTCAAAATATCTTCCCCAATAACAATCTCAAAACTCCACTCCGGGGGGAACTCACAAAATACCTGTCTGCCTCCTCGGCGAGACCATTTTCAATGAACACGGACCATGACAAGTCCATTAATTCGTATCAACAACTTCTACAACAAAAAAAAAACCGGCCTGATTCTACCAGCGCCGAAAATATCGATTCCCCCAACTTCATAAATATCGAAAAAGTATATGCGCATTATTCAGACAAACCACCAATGTGCGAGATTCTTGGACAATCCCATTAATGCTCCCAAGATTCCATCTCTCGGATTAAATTTCTCATTTCCAATCCACAAGTTCCAAACATAAAAACCTTCCCAAAAGTCTTAACTACAGATATGCGGGATTCCAAATCTTGGACTGAAATTCTAATTTTCAATCATCACTTGTCCGGACCACTGACAAGTTACTACAAATTTTTACTCACCAAGACCTATTTACTCTTAAAAAAATTCCATTCATAAAATTTATCATATTTACAATCAGTTTTTACTCACAAAGACCCCGTCTATGGTAACTTTCATTTATGACAATCATGTTTTTTATTGCTGTCTATCAAAAAACGGACAGCAACTGTCCCAGTCCTCTTTTTTTTTCCTTACTTTTTCCTCCCTCACTTCGATACAATATTACACATAGCAGTAATCTCGATTTTTATCTAGGGATCACACATTAAAAAAAAAAAACATTATTTCTAGTTTTATGCTTCAAGAAGGCTCTTGTCATTAAAACTAGTCTTTCACTATTATAATCAAATTAATCGTCAGAGAGATAGAATTATATGAATGAGGGATGTACTTACTAATTTTCTTTGTTTTCTTTTTTTTTTATTCTCTTTTTCACTTTACTGTTTTTGTAGCTGGTCTATTCTTGTTTCTTGTTTTCTTTTTTTTTTCTTCTTCTTCTTCTTTTCTTCCAGCACGTTGCCTTCCTCTTTTCTTTTTTTTTCTTTCTTTCTTTTCGCGTCAGTCTGTTCATCTGTTTGTTGCTCGTTTGTTCTTGTTTTTTTTCCCCTTTACTTCTTTCAATTCCAGCATTTTTCTTTGTCCTTTTCGTTTATGTCGTGTTGTGATGCTTAAAACTGTCGTTTACGGTAACCAGGTTCGTTCTGAGTCCTTGAAAAACTCTGCTGGTACAGGCACCAAATCGCACATGTTATATGCTCACATAATGAATATGCTTATATACACACATATACATGTTCATGCAGTATCACAACGACACCATAAATAATTAAACAGACGCACAATGATAAAGTCGCAAGAATAAACGACGCACACAGAAAGACGCAGGAAGACTTCTTTATAAAATATTTTACCTCACATCTTTATTTGTAAGTTTCGAAAGGGTTGTTCCAAGTTTGCGTGTGAGAGAGAGCTGGAGACCGAACATTACTGAAATATTTTGACCCCAAAGTTATGGCCGTCAGCGTTGTGTCTTTCTCGTTCTCCATGGTTGCTCAACCGAGCACTGGAGTAAACTCTTCTGTGTGCTGGCTTTCCCTACTACAACGCGTCTACCTCCGTCTTCCACTGTACTGCTTGCCCTCCTTCTCGCCCCTCTCCAACTATCCTCAATTCGTCGGTCTTATATTACCTTCAAACTCCTACGCAGTAATATAGACACGCCTCAACGCCTGCGCAACCTCTTCCGATTTCCAGCGACCGGGATGTGTCACTTCCTTCCGGTGCACCACCTTGAATGGCATTTTTCGCCGGGTCAAAAGATCAAAACATAACATAAGCAGTGATAAGCAAAAAAAGATATTAGGTGAATTTTTTTTATTCTTCTGCCGAGTGTGGACTATTTCATGGGGAAATGAAGTCAGTCATCTGCTGTTTTCCTCTTCATTTATTTTCTTTCTGCATGCCATCCTAGTTGGTCACCTCGGGTGTTGTAATGGTTGACAAGCTAGACCAGCAAACCTTTACGAGTGACCTTGATTCTCACGTGGTGCCCCATCGATATGGCCTTGTGATACATCTAAGATAAAAGCTTAGTAAACTACTACATACCAAGCTGGTTTTGAGTTCAGAGTTTTTCCTTCTAAGCCGATTGCCTTACTAAGTGAGTCCAGTCTGACCAACTATTTACTCTGGTATGGGAGGAAGGGAAGTATTTATGTATTTCTCAAGAATGTAAGAATGAAGTGAAACATAAACTGCCTTATCCAAGATTTGAACTCAGATTGTCGCGCTCATTTCTTACGTCATTAACTATTATACTTACCTATTCGGTAATAACACATACAGACTGAGTAGATGATCTAGAGCATCTCACAAATACACTTGCCCAAACAGTATCTCTCCTGGAGAGACTGAAACAGGCAGCAAAAGGCATTGGTCTCTATATGAACCGAAATAAAACAGAGTTCATGTGTTTTAAATAAGATGGTGCCATCTCCTCTTTAAATGGCAAACCCTTGAAATTAATAGACCAGTTCACATACCTCGGCAACAATATCTCATCTACTGAAAGTGATGTCAACATACGCATAGAAAAGTCATGGACAACTATTAACAGGATAATGACAACATGAAAATCTAATCACTCTAATAAAATAAAATGAGAATTCTTCCAAGTATCAATTACACCCAGTACGGGCATTCAGACCTAATCATCAATACAAAATGGTCATTTTTATCTATGCTTCTTAAAATAATCATAATCTCTGCATAGAATCTGTTCATTTCTTCCTAGTCACGGGGAATATGTACTAATTAGTCGACGGGGTATATATACTACTAAGGCTCATAAAGCGGTTACAATAAATTGGCACGGGACCAAACATCAACTGGTAACAGCAATTTCAGAGTCATTCCTGGTCAACACGATACCAACTATAATCTTACAACCATAACTACACCTTTTGGCGTATGTCAGAGTCCTGATTATAGTTTCAATTTAATACGTGGGGGATATGTGTGGTTAAGAACACTTATCTAATCACGGGAGAGAAATTTAAGGTCTATTAGTCAAGTTTTTCTCTAGTCGTGTTTCTCCCAAAAGAATATCAAATTCCCCGGGAGCAGAGGTAATTTTCTTCTCGCCTTGGGACAGTGCCTTGATATAGTAGCAGAGTTGTTATAGGGAACGACATCATCCGATCAGAGAAACCAAGCAAAAACTTTCTAAATCGATTCTCTTAATATAGTCTCATAGCAAGACCAACTAAAGTTTCGTGATGTTCAGTTTTCAGGTGTTCTTTTAAAGATAAAGACATTTAAAATCTGGTTTATGATCTGACCCGCATGTAATAACTGTGTCACAGATAGAGCAACAATATCCACAGAGTAGTAATCCAGTATTATGTCAATCAAAGCAGTTTGTCGTTCTGGTCGTTTCCAATCAGATAAATCTAAAAGGATTCTTATGTTCCACATGCAACACACATATACCCCAAATATCATAACTGACATATTTGATGTAAATTTACTTTGTTTAATTACAAAGCATATTTGAGTCTGAATCATATTTCTTTTGGCTCGGAAAGGTTGCTGACAATTTCACAGTTAGGTAAACTTTGCTTTCACCATCTTTTCTAGGCTCCTCCTAACAAAATTGGCTGCTCAGACATTTGTTGTAATGATTACTTTATAAAAATACGGAAACAGCACAATTCCTGTATGTTGCGATAAAAAGTTGCCAAACATAAGATGGAAATATAAATCAAAATTAAGCATTATAAAAAACGTTATAGGTGTTCATCTTTTTGTATATGTTCTTGTATTCATTCTTAAATATAAACGTTATAAATATTTCTTTGTTTTTATCAAAAAATGTTTAAAAAAATAAATTAACAAAGACAAAAAGGAAGAAGAGAAATTCTTTGTTAAGATTCACATATTTTTTGTTTGTTTCATATTCTATGTCAATATCTTTATTGTTGTTGTTTATTTTGTGTTTATTTTGTTTTTTATTGACTTGTTTGTTTCTTTTCCTCCTTGTCTTTGATCATTTCTATAATCGATTGGAAGTTCATATTCATAATTAAAAGATTTGGGACTAAAACGACAAGTGAAAAGAAATTATTAGAAACAGATGAAAGAATTCTTCATTTTTTTTTTCTTGGAATCTGTTGACAGGCAGATGTTATCAACATTTGAAATAATCCAAAATTAATAACAGATTTTCATCAATTCTCAAACTGTTACAAACCAGCCTAGTCTCATCACTTTCCCTTAACACCAAATTGATTAACATATTACGTCATAGTAAAAATGAAAAAGTACAAATATCTCATATCTTAACTTTTATATGGACAGTCAAATTCTTAAATCGCAGTAATGATTTTGTAAAAAAAATGTTCCCATTGAAGCTTAATCAATTTCTTACGACTGAAAAAATCATCCGAATTGACTGTTTACAAACGAGTTTTATTACAGTCTTAAGCACTTTATGTCAATAATTTCTGCTTTTGTGTTTTGATCTTCCAATGAAAACTAGTAAAATATCTTATCAAATTTTTTTGTCGACTCAACTACTCTCTAGAGAATAATTTGGCGTCTTCTATTCTATACACAAAAAAAAAACTTAAGAACAATTACTCCAGTTCCTTCATAAGACAAGGACAGATAAATAATTCAATTTTGAACGAAGACGCTATAATAACTGCCACTTGTGCTATTTGGAAGAGATTTAAGTCAATGTATCAACTTTGATTGCTCGTATGTGTTGAGAAGTCGTGAAGAAGTTGCTTCAAGTTAAATCAAAAGAAAAGTTTTCTTCATTTCAAGGATAAAACCCGTGATAATAGCTATGAGATAGATTGTTCCTCATGAAAAAGATATCACTTTGGATAATATCGGTTTGGTAACTTCTTTGTAAACGAAGATTCAAGGTATAAATGTGTCATCAAGAAAATTCAGAGAAGTGAACGTATAAAGTCGTTCATCTAAATGAACGATAAATGAGCAAGAAGTGAAATACTGCAATTAATTAATTTCTTTAAAGAAATCGTTGCATTAAAAATATGAATATTGATATACATCTAGAAATTTCTGGAAATAGATTTTCAGAAAATAGACAATGCTAACCATTGTGTGAATAAAAGAATAATTGTTTGGTTTAGCAAACTAAATGAAATACACGATTCGGTTTTAGTTCTTTGTTTAATGGCATATCAACTTTTTAAAAATACACGAAGATTTTATCAAAAGCTAACAGGAAATATGGAGAGAAATTATAAGGTTTTAATAATCATTTTTCAATCTTTTTTTTTTGTTTTTATATAATTCATCCATATTTTACAGGTTTTGTCAAGCTGACATTACCTTCATTGCATATAACAAAAATGTTTTGGATTTTGTTAATATTATTCATATTTTCAAGATCCGAATTCTATCCAAGACACGACGACAAATTAATGAAAAATTTATATTAGCATTGATAAAATCTCTCTCTCTCTCTCTCTCTCTCTCTCTCTCTCTCTCTCTCTCTCTCTCTCTCTCTCTCTCTCTTACAGACAAATCGTGAAGACTTAGAAATAAATGAATGACCCTTGAATATATCAGACATTTTCGACTTTTTACAGTTTTATCTATAATTTACGTTATAATAGAGACTGATAAGAACAATTTCTGCATAGAATAAATTTCCTTTTTTTTTTTTCTGTGAAATAACAACCTTTCTTATATTTTATACTAATGACTAAGAAGACATATTTAACGTAATTCATCAAAACAAGAAATTCAAATATAAAATGTCCTGTACGACCAAAAAAAATGGATATCGGTATTGCAATTAGTATGTGTAATTTTTCCATTACTCTTCGTATTGATTAATCGAGATTATATTACCCAGTGCGGAGGATAATAGTGCAAAAAAACAAACGAAAAAAAAATTGAGCTTCTAATGAAAGCCATTGTGAACAAATGTAATACTCATTTTCAAGTCGAAATCACACATTAAACATCGCGTGATCCATCTAGAAAAACTTTTTAGTAATGTCACAGTCGATAGTGCGATGTAGTGAGAAGTCGTAAAAGTTCTCTGTCAATAGGAATAAAATGCCGACAATGAAAGGTTAAGAGCCTCGATTATTACCATTCCTACTTTTTACTTATTGCCATAGCTGTAAAGATGTGAGATAACCATATTGATTAGTGTTTGAAATCAAGTTTGTGAGTAAATATCTCCTTAATAAATAAAGCATTATACAGCTCCACATTAAAGCTGTTAAAAGTATCACTGACGTTCATTATCATCATCATCATCAAGGCAAGACGACGGCACAGATTTCTTTGATTCTTTCACCCTCTATCCCTGTCGGCCATCGCACATGGAAAATTTTCCAGACGGCATCCAGTGTCCACAAAATCTGATGAGTTTTGCTGGTCAGCCAACATTGATATGCCAATATTTATCGGAGAACGTCTCATGAGTTAGACCTTACTTTTTCTGCAGTGCTCAGCATGTTTCCCCCACCTTTGTTGGGTGGTTTGCGGGATGAGATGTAAGTGGTCATATAGCTGCTGTTTTGGGGGGTACTACTTCCAGGATTTTTTCAGAACAGAAAGCAACATCTTTGTGTGGTTCTCATCTAGCGTTTTATCCAAGTGTTTTGTTAGCTTCAAAGTAGTACATACAGTCGTAATAATATGGCTACATCATCAAGGATGTTTTATCAGAGAAATGTTGTATAGTATGGTGTGTCGTTATTAACAACGAGGAACGCGTATGCATATAAAAAATATAAGATTATATTTTCATTTTTGGCGATGATACTTGTGTGGAGCAGAAAAGTGATCGCAGAGAGTTCGCGTATACTAAGGAGTTGTCGGAAGACAGAAGAGCCAGTGAACCACTAACTTTAGCCGAAATTCGGGAACTCACATAGTCTACAACTCTCACGTGACCTGCAGCAATTCCTCTTTTTCGTTAACTATAGTTACGCCCACGTCTCACTTCTTTGCTTTCAATTGGTTATGTTGTCTGCTTCCCATTGGCTACTTGCCCAGGCCCGGTTCTGTGGGCGTACACATCTGCACCGAATTCAACCACGTCCACAGGTCAAGGGGATATTCCGATATCTTCGACCGGATGCACCTGTTTCAACATCCACCGTATTCACAGCACCTGGGGCATGGTGACATTTCGGCAATCACCTTGTTGATATTATCCTTGAGCGGATGCAGCTGTCTCAACATCCACTGATTCACAGCACCTGTGGACATAATGACATTTCGGTGATCACGCCGGTCTTATCAATTTATCTGTCAACAACATCCGCCGTATTTACACCCGCAGGTCACGTTGATATATTACAGAAATCAGTAACGTTCGTTCTTAAGAATTACAAGGTGATCATGGTACGAGTCTACCAAATACTGCTTGACTCTCGTGAACCACTTATGAGGGAAACGTAAAAAAATTCAGTAGAAAATGTAGAATCATCATTTTATATTTTTAAAAAAGTGATTAGAGATGTGACAGCTGACAGTGCTGTTGTTTACAATTCACAGAGTTGCTGCTCCAAGAAAACTACAAAAACAGAAAAAGTATGGCAACAAGAAATTCCTTATATTAAGCAAGCAAGCGTCTTAGCAGTTGAACGAGGATTAATCAGAATAAATTGCTTGAATATAAGAAGAATAAAAGAAGTGTAAACAGCAACAGTGAGTAGAATGGTCAATCTAGAGAGAATTCCAAAGAAATCTTGGAAAGAATTTAAGTTTAATTTCGTCGATGGCAGAAATGGATTTGAAATTAAAACCAACTGAACTACCTGTAATAATGAAAACCATTGAAAAGTATTTTTATTAATTTGTTGTGTGTTAAATAGTTTCTTTTTTTAGAACTGACGTTTTTAAAAAAATATGCCGCAGACTAAGATGTCCACGGAAGCACTAGATATAAAATATGAATAAATTAGCAATGAGCTTTTCTTTTGCTAAATATACTTTGCTGTGGGCAGGTGCTTGCAGCACACACACTCACATACACACACATATATACACAGTTTGAACGAAAAGAATAAGGTTGTGTAAAAGCAGTGTTTCAGTTCAGATCGACTTTTTAGGTTCAACTAAATTTTCTGATTATTCGAATTGTCTTAGAGAACAACACAAAGATCAAATCAGCTTTCCTCTCTGACTTAATCGATATTTGTCATTTATTCTTTTAAGGTGATCTAAAAATAAAAGAAAAATTATGTTTAATAGATAGATAGATAGATAGATAGATCTTAACCCAAACTAAACCTTAATCGATATCTCTTCTTCACCATTGTCAAACTCAGGGTTTCCGACAAAGTCAATAGTTAATATCGATATACAGTTGTATTCACATCACTCAGAAGCATTCATATACTTACGCACACAAGCGTGCGCATATTTTTCATAATGAATCTTCTGGTGTCCATATTAATTGATATAATCGCATAATGCAACAGAGGGGAATAAAAGAGAAAATAAGAGAGAAGTTTTTTTGAAAAAAGAATTAAGAAGAGAATAAAAGTGAAGAGAACGGAATAAGAGAAAAGGAGAAAAGTGTCGAGAAGTTACAAGAATAAAGAGAGAAGAAAAGAGAGAAGAGAAAGTTCATTAAACGTAACTTAAGTCAAAGTAATAGTTCGTTATCCAAAAAAACTTTTAAATTTCTTTAAATTAAAAGATCCTTCCAGTGAAAATAAAGATTAAAAAAAACACTTCTCAACAAAGTTTATACCACAGATAATCGAGAAAATTATTTTTTAATCGGAACACTAAAAGTGAGAATATAATTACACCTCGAATTTAACTCATATCAACAGATGGACTCTGGCGATATTGTAGATTTTCGTATTCTGTATGTTTTAAGTCTTCCCATGTCTATCAGTTGATGGATTGAATTATGGGAAATCCTTTTTTTCTCGTGAATAGTTTTATGTAGGTTGCTCAAGAATTGGAAACTCCAAAAATCTATTTATTTTAGACGTCGACTGGAAAACACCAGAACATTGTGCATCTTGATGTGTTGAAAAACTTACTCTATATAAATAGTATAATCTATTGTTTACTTAAGTAAATGACATGTAATTCAATGAATTAGACACCGGATTGCAATAAACGTTCGTGAAAAACATTTCATTTCTATTATGAAAAATAACTTTTCACGTGGAATCCAACAGTATTTTATTATAACGAATATGCCATTAAGAAAAATACAGGGTCATTTATAGCAACTTTTTAGCTTACGAAACACAGCAAATTCTAAATAAATATATATCTATATATATATGTGTGTGTGTGTGTGTGTGTGTGTGTGTGTGTGTGTGTGTGTGTGTGTGTGTGTGTGTGTGTGTGTGTGTGTGTAAAATGAATTGATTACCGTTGAAAGCAAGTGTTATTTTTTATGCAAAGAAAAAAAGGTTCGAGAAGCTGTAATTTTTCATTTGTATTTGAGCATTGATTGACCAATCAGCGCATTTGTTTGAGACAACACCATTTTTTATTCATTTGAAAGAGCAAATGACATGTGAATTACCTCGCAAAATATGTAAGATCAAAATACGAAAAAAATTAAGAAATCTTTTCCCGCTGAGATGATTTAAAATATATTTTTAACCAATTAGAATCATAAATACAGGATCTATATTTGAAACAATGCAAACAGCTATTTATTTTATTCGTGGTAACACCAAATTAAGTCCATTTAATGCTTTCATTAATATCACTTTTTCTTAAAAGAAAAGAAATTCTTGTTGTTTTCTATAAACTTCTCATTCAAGTTAACGAAATAAAACTTTGTTTGTTTAATCATTTACACGCTTTTCAAATGTATATATATATATATATATATATATATATATATATATAAGTATTATTCGGGCCAACTGGAGTTGGGAGTAATTCCAGCAGGACAAAAAAAACATTCAACAGTGAACATTTAAATTTTCCTGGAAATAAAATTATCATCCTAATGTGACCGGTTTTTGTTTTTTCTTAAAGATACATATATATATATATATATATATATATAAAATTGTAGAATTGTATTTTATTTGATCGCATACACACTTTCCCAATATGTATATATATATATATATATATATATATATATACAAGGTACATACGATAAGTTTGCAGACTTTTTTCGTATGGGCACTTTTATTGATAGTACACAAATGAAACTCTAGTCCCCTTCGAAGTAATCTCCTCCGGTTGCAATGCACTTATTGTACCGTTCCAACAACTTCTGGAAGGCTCCATGGAAGTCCTCTTGTGTGAATGTGTCAATTACCTTCGTCAGAGCGTCTTTCATCTCCCCAATTGTCTCATAACGACAGCCTCTGAGTTTAGAGAATAACCAAAAGTCACAGGGAGCAAGGTCTGGACTATAAGGAGGGTAAGGAACTGTCTTCATGCCCATCTGGTTAAATAGTCTGTGACAAAGATGGAGTTATGGACTGGTGCATTGTCCTGGTGGAAATGCCACTGACCCGATTTGAAAAGTGCTGGCCTCTTCCGACGGAATCTCTTTCTGAACTCCCTTAAAACCTCAACATAGTAACCCTAACCCTAAGCCTAACCCTTTGGCCAATCAACTCTGGTATGTTGACTTCCTTACACCTCCCGCCCCTATCATCATCCCTCACAGACTCCCTGCCTTCCTTGAATCTCTTATGCTACTCAAAAACTGATGCTCGATTCATGCAACATGGTCGAAAAGCAGTCTGAAGCATTCCATACGTTTCTGTGGCATTTTTTCCAAGTTTAAAACAATTTTATTGCGTATCATTCTTCCTCACGTCCAGATTGCATTTTTGAACTTAACCAGCTGTGACAATCAGGCTTTAGTAGGGTGTCTTCCAATTGCTGCTGTAGCTGTTCATTTGAACCTGAAATCATCAAAATTGGTCAGTCATCTCATAAGATGTAAAACAACAACATAATGAAGAATCTACGACAATTTTAAATACCCATACGAAAAAAGTCTGGAAACTTATCGTATGCACCTCGTATATATATATATATATATATATATATATATAATCTATTGGTTCTGTTTATTCTTACGATCACATAGGTGAAAATTTGACCGTCATCAAGCGCAGATGATTCTATCTACGTTATCGTGACTTAGAAATATATTTACTCAATCACTCTTTATTTATAAATATTGCAAACTATATTATTGATATCATATCTATATCTATCTATCTGTGGGGGGGGTATGTAATTTTGTTATTTCAGTAGATTGCTCTCTAAATTATTCCCACCACAAATACAACACAAAACATTACAATCGCGCAAAAGAAATGGAATAGAACACAACGAACATTAAATAACAAACAATTTAATATGCATATAATAGAATATGAAAAACAAAATACATGATGTGTAAATGGCCTTTTGAAAAATAAAGTTTGAAGAAGAGAATAAATTTGTTGAAAGATGTGTGTATGTTCATGTTATCAGAGTCCGTAAATAAGTCGTTCTTACTTACATTAAGTTTATAGCGGGTTTTATGATTGTGGCGACAGCGTGTCTCGTGGATGAAAGAAAGTTTGTCGGGTTTTCCTTTTGAATATAATTCTCGGCCATTTGAAAAGAGGTCATGAACTTTAGTTGAGGAAGGAAAAGAATTGGTTGGACATAGTATCGGCTACTGGCTTAATGGCTTGTGTTCGTCTGTGTCTTCGTTTGTGTGTAAGCTTGTGTCTTGTGTGTCTGGCTTCCTAACTCTGTGTTATTTATATCCTACAGGTGGATCAAAGAATCGCCCTAAAATCTTGGCGCGTAGACATTTATTGACCAATCAGATTTGTATTTTACTATTTTATTTTCCAGCCTAAAAATTTTCTGTTAGTTCACTTCCGATCCTAATTTTCTAGAATGTTCTATTCCATGTTTTTAGCTGATTGGTTGAAAAATATAAAAATGTAATTTAAATGCTAATGCGGGTTTGATCCTAAATTTCTAGAATGTTCTTAAGTATGTTTTTATTGCTTATTTTAAGACTAGAAGAAATGTGTATCTATCTATATATATATATATATATATATGCTCACTCTAATCACTACAGTGGCTTCAGTGGTTAGTTTATAAATCAAATCAAAACCACATTTTCAGAATGCTGATGTTGTTTTAGACAAATGACCAGACTGAATTCACGAATAATTCTATAACAATGGAAATTACGTACTGTTTATTCACGCTAAAATAAACTTTGTTAATCCCCCCCTCTCTCTCTCTCTCTCTCTCTCTCTCTCTCTCTCTCTAGATAGATAGATAGATAGATAGATAGATAGATAGATAGATGCAAATTCATCTTCGTAAAATTGTGGATAATGCGGATGATCATGCATATATATACAATGGTTTGTGAATTATTTAATTTGCGTGAATTTTCTTGCATCGAATCTCCTTGCATCTTTTTATTGGTGAATGCATCAAAGTAAAGAGAACATTTATTTCTGGTCCGATGCATATCCTAAAATAATATCAACTTTGTGTGAGATTCACAAGAAAAATGGCATGAGAAAGATTTACTCAGCATATTTCCTCTATTTATTTCGTGTTGAAAACAATAAGAGGTTTGGTGACAATAACCTTCTTTGTTGTGAGAAGTGACCCAGGGAATCTATTTCAACTCACAAATTCCAGCAGTGAAATCTACAACAACAATCCTTTAACCTTACACGACCGATTCTCAAAAATACATCTCTCCGCAACGCAAGACGGAAACCCTCTGAGAAGATACTTTAAAATAACAAAATTTCACTTATTTAGCATTTCCCGGAACAATCGAATGATCAAGATACTTCCTCAAGCTCCAACAAACTCAGGAGATTCAAGTTTATTTGTTTGTTTTGCATTTTGGGATTTTCGTTTTTGCTTTTGTTTTGTTTTTGTTTTTTGAATGATTGTTTTTCCTTAAATTGAATTTTATCTGAAAATAATTTTCAATGTCCCAATGTAAATAAGCACTCAATCGATTAATCGATTGATTGATTTTAATGTCTAGATTCATTTTATGCCTCGTACGTTCATATTTAGATTTTTGTGCCATTGGGGTTTTTTGCACACGATCCTACCGAATCCAAATGATTTTTAAATCAAAGCAATTTGACCCATCGATGGAACCCGACCCTGGAGTAATATCAGTTAAGAGGTACTTCATGCTCATTAAATCTCCAAAAATGGACCCTCCTCATCAGATTCAGTTTAGTGTCATACCCGGGACACCCCTTTGGGGAGGTCTTACCTCCCTTGAAGTAATAGGGTCGACATATCTTGGCCTCAACAAAAGGGGGAATATGTAATCGACTACTCTAATGAATTATAAATCCACAAACAACAAAATTAATTTACAAGACAAACAAAAAAATTACTTAATGTTCTAAACGGAAGTTTTCTTTTCGAATTATCAGCATAAAAATGTTCATTTTGGAATCAGCATTTTCCAGTATTCTCGGATATTGCTGGAGGAGGGATAAACATGAGAGCGACCTCGTTACCTAAATTGATGATTATATTGTTTATATCTGGTGTATGCATGGATATCCAATATAGAAACACATATGCAAATATTCAAAATATAATTTGATTGTTTTTTAGATTTTAACCAATTTTTTTACAATAATTAATCACTAAAAACATTTTTTCTATCCTGTATTTCTCTGCATTCTTTTGACAAACTCGTTGTGAAAGCTTTAGAAAAACTGTCAACGGCCTTTATTTTTAGCTTTCATGTTGTTTTAATGTTGTCTTCTTCCATTCTTAGTGTCACCATCTTCAAAATAATAAACAGAAACAGTTCCAAAAATTATTGTCTACGGCTTTTGAAAGTGTTTTATCTAATATTGCTTTGAAATAGATTGTTGAAAGTTAATAAAAAGAAAAAACCATTTGTTTATGCTACAACTTTTTAATAGAAGATTCTCATCATATCATATATTTGGATAACTTTAAAGTTGATTTTAAACTTAAATTACACATAAATTATTGTGGATTATTAATTGCAGCCTTTAACGGAGTTGTTTTTATCACAGTGAATTGATGCACTTGTTTTCTTCAGTTATCTGTCATATCCGGTAATCTTTATGAACTGCTTCATAAAAACCCTCATTTCATCTTAAAAGAATATGTTGTTTTAATGCTTTTCTTTCTGTTATCGATATGAAAGTTAAAAATCAATGAATTACTCTTATGGATCCCTACACATGGCCGCGCAAAAGCAGGACGACCAGCACGAACATACATTCAGCAGCTATGTGAGGATACGGGATGTTGTCCTGAAGACCTACCTAGGGCGATGAACGATAGGGAGGAGTGGCGAGAGAGGGTCAGGGATATCCGTGCTACCAGCGCTATATGATGATGATGATGATGATTATCATGTTAAACTTATGAAAACTGTTTAAATAACAGTTGAGCTCTAATCATATAATTCAAGCACCAGAAATAAATTTCTTGTTATAACTTTAAACAACTTTGTTCATTTGTTGTCATATAGATTTTAGATTGTTTTATTTGCTCTTATTTGTTTTACACATCAGGAAATTTAGCTGGAATATGAATTCTTTATAGAGTTCGTTAAAATGTATTTTTAATGATTTATTACGTAAGGCTATATATATATATATATATATATATATATATATATATATATATATATATATATATATATATATATCATGCCGTGCTACTTGCACAGATTTCCACCCCCCCGCTCGCTCTCTCTCTCTCTCTCGCTCTCTCTCTCGCTCTCTCTCTCACTCTCTCTCTCTCTCTCTCCATTCGTTTCTATCATTCATCGCTTCCGGCAGGTCCTCTAGACCACAACCTGTGTCCGGCAGTTCCTCTAGACTACAACCTGTGTCCGTACGGAGCTGTTGTCGACAGATGCGAAGTTAGCCGCCCAACCCTTATACGTCCGTGTGAAAGGGTCCATAGGAGAACGTTGCTTATGAGTTCGTTCTAACTTCTCCAGCAGTATCCCGCCTTTCTTATCAGTCTTATTCGATGGCTTTAGAGATGGGAGGTAGGTAGCCGTACAGCTTCTGTTTTGTGGGATGTTGCTTCCAGGATTTGTTCAATATGATTCGTAGCATTCTTTAACAATTTCCGTCAAACTTTTTTTCTATACACTTTATCAGTGTCCATGTGGTGCATCCATACACTTGAATCGACTTGAATGCGGCTTAGAAAAATGCGTTCTGCTTTATCGGATAGGTTTGACTTCCATATGATTGACAACCTATCGATAAAATTCCATCCCTTCGTGGCACCTGCTGTCTGCTCCAGTCTATGCAACAGAGATTCGGCTCGGGTAGGTGAATTTGCCTGAAGCTCTATATCATTAGCGTAGTCTGTGTCCATAAAAGTTTCTGCGGGATATTGTTTGCTTCTTACTTTTTTTTAGTATAAAACCAGTTTCTTTCATAAGATCTATCGACGTTGTAAGTACGTAATCTTCGCAGGTTATGAACAGTTATGGGGCTAAGGTATCCCCTTGCATAACACCAGCAACAATGTCAAAGAAGTCTGTGTCTCCATCCGGCGAGCGAAATTTTACTTTCGTGTTTTTATAGAACATCATTAAGGCTGCGACAGTTTCTCTAGGAAGACCACAGCCAAGAAGAATTTGCTCTATCTTCCCTCTGAAGTCAAATGCCTTGAAGAAATATACAAATAAGAGTGTTGCCTTGGAATTTTTTGCACAAACTCCTTCTAAAATTCGACGGAATGTCAAAATCTGTGCTGTTTTGGACGATTTTTCCAAAAACCATTTTGATTCTTTCTAAGAATGTTCTAAATTTCTGGTTCAGTACTCAACTATATCGAACAGGCAGCTGCATCACAAACCTAAGCCGCTATGAAAGTAAGGGTTATACTCCGCTATGAAAGTAAGAGGATTATACTCCGCTATGAAAGTAAGGGTCATACTCCGATATGAAAGTAAGAGGGTTATACTCCGCTATGAAAGTAAAAGGGTTATACTACGATATGAAAGTAAAAGGGTTATACTCCGATATGAAAGTAAAAGGGTTATACTCCGCTATGAAAGTAAAAGGGTTATACTCCGCTATGAAAGTAAAAGGGTTATACTCGGCTATGAAAGTAAGGGTTATAATCCACTATGAAAGTAAGAGGGTTATACTCCGCTATGAAAGTAAGAGGGTTATACTCCGATATGAAAGTAAGTGGGTTATACTCCGCTATGAAAGTAAAAGGGTTATACTCCGCTATGAAAGTAAGAGGGTTATACTCCGATATAAAAGTAAGGTTTATACTCCGCTATTGAAAGTAAAATGGGTATACTCCGATATGAAAGTAAGAGGGTTATTCTCCAATATGAAAGTAAGAGGGTTATACTGCGCTAAAAAGTAATGGTTATACTCGTAATGAAAGTAAGAGGGTTATAATCCGCGATGAAATTAATGGTTTTACTCCGCTATGAGAGTAAGGGTTATACTCCGCTATGAAAGTAAAAGGGTTATACTCCGCTATGAATGTTAGAGGTTTCTACTCCTATATGAAAGTAAAAGGGTTTTACTCCGATATGAAAGTAAAAGGGTTCTACTCCGGTATGAAAGTAAGGGTTATACTCCGATATGAACGTAAGAGGGTTATACTCCGCTATGAAAGTAAGAGGGTTATACTCCGATATGAAAGTAAAAGGGTTATACTCCGCTATGAAATTAAGAGGGTTATACTCCGATATGAAAGTAAGGGTTATACTCCGATATGAAAGTAAGTGGGTTATACTCCACTATGAAAGTAATGGTTATATTCCGATATGAAAGTAAGGGGGTTATACTCCGCAATGAAAGTAAGAGGGTTATACTCCACTATGAAAGTAAGGGTTATAATCCACTATGAAAGTAACGGTTATACTCCGCTATGAAAGTAAGGGTTATACTCCGATATGAACGTAAGAGGGTTATACTCCGATATGAAAGTAAAAGGGTTATACTCCGCTTTGAAAGTAAAAGGGTTATACACCGCTATGAAAGTAATGGTTATACTCCGATATGAAAGTAAGGGGGTTTTATTCCACTATGAAAGTAAGGGTTATAATCCACTATGAAAGTAACGGTTATACTCCGATATGAAAGTAAGGGTTATACTCCGCTATGAAAGTAAAAGGGTTATACTCCGCTATGAATGTAAGAGGTTTATACTCCGCTATGAAAGTAAAAGGGTTCTACTCTGATATGAAAGTAAGAGAGTTATACTCCGATATGAAAGTAAAAGGGTTATACTCCGCTTTGAAAGTAAAAGGGTTATACTTCGATATGAAAGTAAGGGTTATACTCTGCTATGAAAGTAAAAGGATTATACTCCGATATGAAAGTAAAACTGTTATACTCCGCAATGAAAGTAAGACGGTTATATTCCGCTGTGAAAGTAAGGGTTATAATCCGCTAAGAAAGTAAAAGGGTTATACTCCGCTATGAAAGTAAGGGTTATACTCTGCAATGAAAGTAAGAGGGTTATATTCCGCTATGAAAGTAAGGGGTATAATCCGCTAAGAAAGTAAAAGGGTTATACTCCGCTATGAAAGTAAGAGGGTTATACTCCAATATGAAAGTAAGAGGGTTATACTCCGCTATGAAAGTAAAAGGGTTATACTCTGCTATGAAAGTAAGGGTTATAATCCGCTATGAAAGTAAGAGGGTTATACTCCGCTATGAAAATAAGGGTTATACTCTGCAATGAAAGTAAGAGGGTTATATTCCGCTATGAAAGTAAGGGGTATAATCCGCTAAGAAAGTAAAAGGGTTATACTCCGCTATGAAAGTAAGAGGGTTATACTCCGATATGAAAGTAAAAGGGTTATACTCCGATATGAAAGTGAGAGGGTTATACTCCGCTATGAAAGTAAAAGGGTTATACTACGATATGAAAGTAAAAGGGTTATACTCCGATATGAAAGTAAGAGGGTTATACTCCGATATGAAAGTAATGGTTATACTCCGATATGAAAGTGAGAGGGTTATACTCCGCTATGAAAGTAAAAGGGTTATACTACGATATGTAAGTAAAAGGGTTATACTCCGATATGAAAGTAAGAGGCTTATACTCCGATATGAAAGTAAGAGGGTTATACTCCGATATGAAAGTAAAAGGGTTATACTCCGATATGAAAGTAAGAGGGTTATACTACGATATGAAAGTAAAAGGGTTATACTCCGATATGAAAGTAAGAGGGTTATACTCCGATATGAAAGTAAGAGGGTTATACTCCGATATGAAAGTAAGAGGGTTATACTCCGATATGAAAGTAAAAGGGTTATACTCCGCTATGAAAGTAAGAGGGTTATACTACGATATGAAAGTAAAAGGGTTATACTCCGATATGAAAGTAAGAGGGTTATACTCCGATATGAAAGTAAGAGGGTTATACTCCGCTATGAAATTAAGAGGGTTATACTCCGATATGAAAGTAAGGGTTATACTCCGCAATGGAAGTAAGAGGGTTATATTCCACTAAGAAAGTAATGGTTATACTCCGCTATGAAAGTAAAAGGATTATACTCCACTATGAAAGTAAGGGTTATACTCCACTATGAAAGTAAGAGGGTTATACTCCGCTATGAAAGTAAAAGGGTTATACTCCGATAGTTCTTGATAGTTTTCTAGTTATATACTGCATTGCAATATCCGAGCAGTAGGTCGTCAAATTTCCTTATCATCTTTACTGCTGGTGTTATTTCATCAAAACCAGCAGCTTTCTTGGTTTTTATTATTCTTAGTATTTTAAGTTGACTCCTTCTTGATTAAACAGTTCTAGTTTGATATCTAATTGACGATTGATAAGTTTTGTGATTGGCTTTTTTGTAAATTTTGGGATTTTTCCAAGCAGATTGTTCTTTCCACACGTGTACTCGTTCATCTAGACTGGCAGATTTTAGTTTAGCTCAGAAGGTACTATTTCTTTTACTCACTTCGTTAAATGTCTGTCATGCTATTCGAGATCTTCTATCTTCTACGGAATTTGAATTTCATTGATCTGGCCTTGTATGTATTCTGTTTGTTCTTTTTGGTATGCGTTAATTAGTTCATTTTGTGCTTTCTGGGAGTTGGCATTATTTGGGTTCCTTTTATTACATAGGGGTGCTGTTTTCTCGTTTTCTCGTTTTTTTTTCTTATTTACAAATGCCTCCCACGGAACTTTATGTTTGGTTCTTGTTTGGTTGGTATGCATTCTGTTGCTGTTTCAATGTGGGCATTGACGAAGTTCTCATATTCGTTATCCGGAGTAAGTATTTCTGATATCACTTGAAGAGCATCAAATTTGTTTCTTAGCGTTATCGGATATTTATCGCTAATATCTCAATTAATCAAGGACAAATCATATGAGCGGCTTTGATTTTTGTGTCGTATTCCTGCGTAGGCTCAGACGTATCTTTGCTGTAAAAATTTGGTAATCACTCCTTCAAAAGAGTTTTATGCCTCACAATTCAAAGCGCAATTAATCCATTTCTTATTGATGAGGATGTAATCTATCTGTGCTTTTGCGTTATTTGCGTAGGTGTAGGTCCCTAGTTTTCCCTTCTTTTTCTGGAATTTTGTATTAAGGCATATTAGTCCCTTTTTAAATGAGAAATCTGTAAGGTGTTCCCCATTTCTGTTTCATGTGTTGAGTAGGCTGAATTTGTTGCTTTCGTTTTTACCTATTTGAGAATTCATGTCTCCACCGATGATTTGAACGTTTTGTTTGGGGATGCTACGAACTAGGGAAGGTAGCTTGTTATAGAAGGTGACAAGGTCTGTTTCATTACTGGAAATTGTAGGACTGTAGTAGATGATCGTTGTTCTGTGGTTGCCGTTAAACGTAGTTACTATCATTCTGGGTTGTATTTTCTCGATGCTATTAAGTGATTTTAGGACTCGAAGACTGACAAACATTCCTACACCCCCTACGACGGCATTAATAGAGTTTTTCCATGTAGATGCTATTTAAAGTTCTAACGTTAAGTGTCATTATATATACCACACTTTTACATTTAAGTAATTTTTGTTTGTGCTAGAGTTCTGTCGCTGATTTTTTAACATCTGGGCTAGAACTCCACCCTCAGCAGAACGCACTCCTTGTTTACCTGCGCTAAGGGTGATGAGGTTTGAACATACAATTTGAGTGATAATCATGGTAATCTTTCGATGGCTGTATTTTTACTACATCAATAGTCGCCACCTTCATAGATGAGTTGCAGCAGTTTTCTGACTGAACTATGTGATGCCAGCCGTTGACTTGTGGGGTTCTTCCGCCCAGCTTCAGGTGAAGCTCGCCGTTGACCTGATGTTGGGTTCATCCACCTTATTTCATATCCACCATGCAGCTTCTTTAACTCATGGGTAAAAGAAATATACACGAAAATCGCTTCACATTAAAAAGACAAGAAGCAAACGATATCCCGTTGAAAATATGATAGACGCAACTAAACTGATGATCTAGTACTTCTTGCAAATGCAAATGCCTTAGCTGCATCCCCGTCGCATAGCCTGGTACAAGCAATAGGAGGCTCTGGTCTCAATGTGAACGCAAATAAAACAGTACAGATGATTTGAATAAGAAGTAGCAATCCCCCCATTGAGTGGAAAACCTCTGAAATTAATAGACCAGATCAAATCCTTCGGCAAAAATTACTCATCCGCTGAAAGCAATGTCAAAATAGGCTTAAGGAAGGCATAGATTGCTATTGACAGAATGTCGGTCATATGGAAAAATATGGATAGAATGAGATTTTAAAAAAAAAAACAGGATTTCTTCCAAGCTGTAGTTGTGTCAATACAACTGTTTGGATGCACTCCTTGGACTCTGACAAAATTAATGGAGAAAAAACTAGATGGGAACTACACACGAACGCTACTTACTGTTTGAACATATACCGGAAGCAACATCCCACAAAACAGCAACTATATGGCCACCTCTCTCTAATTTTATAAACTAGTAAATTAAGACAAGATATGTTGGGCATCGCTTGAGAAGCAATGACGAACTCATAAGCGACGTTCTCTAATAGGTTGCTACACGTGGACACGCCTGTGTTAGCTAACCAGCAAACATTTACTTACATTAGTTCGGTACTGACACTGAATGCACTCTAAAGGACCGACCAGGAGCGACGGACAATAGGGACGGATGACAAGAGAAAACCAGGGAACTTCATGCTATCAGCATGGTTTATTGATACACACACACACACACACACACACACACACACACATATATATATATATATATATAGTGGACCAAAGAATAAATGATTGAATAAAACAACGATCTACAAATTTATAAATTTTTATTTCATTATTTCATTTTATCTTTAAAAAAAGTTGATTAATTATTTTTTTATTCTCATAGGTTAAAAAATGTATTTTTTACAATCTAAGAGGGAAAAGATTTCTTGAATTAATTTGGGTTTTGATCTTTAAAATTTTTCGCGGCAAATCAAATATTGTTGTCTGCGAATTCTCAAATGAATTTTAGAACTAAAACGTCGTCGCTGGTTGAACACAAAAAATGCGAAAACATTGATACAAAAATTACAGCTCGTCGAGCCTATTTTTTGCCCGAAAATTAACACTTTTTGTATGGAAATCAGTTGATTTCTCATAAATATATATATTTCCATGAGTATTTTATCGATTGTACATACACCTTGTTCTAACCATCTGTTATAGATCTATTTTAATATTATAATTTTCTAAGGAAGTGGAAATCGAAAAATAACTTCTCAATATGAAGAGTTACGTCATTCATATTTTATTCCATGATTGTAATATTATTTTAACGCATTACATAAAGTATTGTCAGTTGTTATCAATTATTGAAAGGTTTTCCTTTTATTTTTTATACTATTTATATTACTTCTATCACATATCTCAGGTCGTGAATATTTCGATCGTTATTAAGCAATGTGAATCGAAAATAAAAATAAGAAACTCCGCAGAGATTTGTACTTGCAGCCCTTATCCTCAAGAACACATTCCCTCCAGATCGTCTCCAAACCAATTAGACAGCAAAAATAGCAGGTTATGGTAATTTAAATCTGTGTATACCTTTTACCCTTTATTTTTCCCGAATGCGTAGTGTTGTTGTTATTGTTGAAGAAGATCTGAAAGTTTAGTTGAAAAGCAACAAAAAGATGAAAGCTAAAAAGTGTAGAGAGTTCTGTTCTCACCAGACCCTCGTTACTGTGATTTTATGCCAAACAATGCGAAGTTTACTAAATAACTTTATAAATGTATTGACATTTATATAAAGTACTTTTACTTTTACAATCGATTTGTTGTCATTGAAAATTTTACATCATTGATTTTCTCCCTAATTGTGTTGCGAGGTATTTGACACAGCTGCTACAAGCAATAAGCAGTATTCCTTATTTCCACCCATAGATAGATAGACACAGATAGATAACGTGTTGTGTATGATGTGTTTAGACCAATGTATACTGAACGGATGTACAAATATATCCAAGCGTTTCAATACTCAAAGGCAGACACGCTGATAATATTGGATTCTAAAACAAGTAGTTAGTCTGCGATAATGTTGTTTTTGGACGAAACACAAATCTAACAAATATTTTTGGAAAATCTTCAGCGATTTGGTAAACCTACTACCGTAAGAAAGTAATTATTGTCTATCATACGTCGAATTAACAAAAAAGCCTTACAGTCACTGCTAGATAAGAAAGTTAACAGATATTTTTCTATTTCATTTCATTTTATTTATCAATGTTTAGACCACATTCAGCGAGCTGTTATTGTAGGGTAATATTTAATTAGTAATATTCAATTAGTCACAGAAACCATTGATCTTCATTGAGCAATTCATTCTTTTAAAAGAAAAATAAAGGAATTCATTATCATCAAGTTGGATAGATAGAACGCAGTTCGCTAACACACACACACACACACACACACACACTCTCTCTCTCTCTCTCTCTCTCTCTCTCTCTCTCTCTCTCTCTCTCTCTCTCTCTCTCTCTCTCTCTTCCGTTCCTATCATCCATTGCTCCTGGCGTGTCCTCAGCATCCAGTGTCAGCGTAGACCTTCTGTAAGAAACTCTTTAAGAATCAGCGAACATTGGCGCGTCCATGTGAAGAAGTCTCATAAGTGACGTTCTCTTATGAGTTCGTCTACTGCTGCTCTTTTGCGGAATGTTAACATCCGAGATTTTTTCCAAACAGCTCGTAGCATCCTTCAGTAGTTCTTATCTAGCTTTTTTTCCATCCGTTTCGTTAATGTCCAAATAGTGCATCCATACTGTAGCAATGACACAGCAACAGCTTCGAAGAAATCCCCTTTTATTTATTGTTACTGCTATAGTTGCTAAACTTTATAGCTGCAAAGGTTTATAATGTTCTACTTCTTAAATGTATCAAACCTGAAGTCGTGAAAATTCTTCAAAAAATCAAAACGGATTACGGAGAAATCGGTCCACAACCTGACAATCTGTCAAATCATCAAAGGTGTACGTGCAAAACATATTGAGGCAACACGTCTCCAACGTAGACTTCTCCAACGCATTTGACTCCATGCTCAGAGGAAAGATTGAGCAAATACTACTTGCATATGGTCTTCCCAAAGAAACTGTCACCTCTATAATGATGCTTTACAAAAACATGCAGTGATTCAGTCACCTGATAGAGACTTGACGAGCAGAAGAAAACACTGCTTCATATGCACGTTGAGTCGTATATAAAAAGTTATGTTCCTGACCCGTCGACCTGTTTGGCACGCTTTTGTTCCCTTTTTAACTGGTCTGTTTGGAAGAGAGAAAAAACTCTGTTTCTTTAAAAATAGAAATCAAAAACTAAAACAAAAAACATTTTTTAAAAAATGATAAATAGCAAGAGAGCAAGAATAGAAAGTAAAAGTATTCCCATACTTATGGGTTTGTTTTATTGTATTCTATTAATCAATTTAATTATTATCTCGGAGGATGATAAACAAAAAGGGACTATATAGCGCTTTGAACTGTGATGCGTACTCTTCTTTTAAAGGAATATCATCCGATCGCTGATTCGTTTCACCTGAGTCAACGCAGAAATAAAAAATAGACTGTTAAAGCTCCACAATATGACAATTCCTCACTTATCATTAGAGATACAAGCAATTAATAAATGGTAACTGTAAGAAAAAAGTTTGATACTCCTCAGGGGACATCTGAAAGACATACTCTGAAAAATGTATGTGAAAATTTGTTACCGTCCATAGAAAAGTAGCAGCCGATTGTATACGAACCAAACCAATAGCTAAATGTA
This sequence comes from Sepioteuthis lessoniana, assembly GCA_963585895.1. Taxonomy (NCBI): domain Eukaryota; kingdom Metazoa; phylum Mollusca; class Cephalopoda; order Myopsida; family Loliginidae; genus Sepioteuthis; species Sepioteuthis lessoniana. The sequence goes on along the minus strand of OY757904.1, from coordinate 3,021,654 downwards.
GAGTTCACTAGGAGTCAACAGAAGTTAGGGAAAAACGAGATTACATTAAAAAGCATCCTTACTTCATAAAAGAAACCCAACAAATGTCAATGTGCAGAAACATAAGAAAACCCAGAGAGAACGAACACATACCAAATATAATAATTAGAATTCATTCAAGGCCAAATCTACAAAATTAGAAATTCGGTTGATGGTAGACAATGACGATTAGTATGGCAGACAGTAAATGAAGTGATCAGAAAGAAAAGCACCTCTAGAGCACAACTAAAAGCTGCCAGCTAAGAAGAAAGACTTCAGAAGTGGAAAGAACGTTTCCAGAATCTCCTGAGAAACCCTCCTGAAATCACTGATAACTCTACCGAAAAGATATCAATGCCCAACTAGACGACAAACTAGGACGGTTTACGGTGGAAGAACTTGACTCAGTACAGAAAAGAAATTAAAGTAGAAAAGCTGCATCCCTCGATTAAGGAAATGCTCATCTCTAATAAAGAGTATCTACTAATAAAGAGTATTTACTAATAAACTTACTGAAATAGAAATATTTTTTTTAAATTTCAGGGGTTTGAGGAAAATATTAAACTTAAATCATTTTTTTGATAAAGTGCAAAAACTTACCTGAGAGATTTATTGTGAAAAAGAAATATCTCTAGACCAAAAGGTCATCACCTCATTTGCCTAAGAGCAGATTATTAATTCGAGATACGTTCAACTTCCTTATTTCCTGTAGACTACATTACTAACAGTACAAACAGAAATTCGTACTTGGATAATAAGTGTCAACTGCTTACGTCATGTTTCTTTTTTAATAGATACGAGTCTTTAACCAAAAAGCAAATGGATGTAAGGAACATATAAATTTAGATTGATTTTAAGACTTGCGAAAAAATCAATACGAAAACATTCATTTTGCTCTTAAAAAGTGTTTATTTTAATATGATTAGTGTGAAAATATTGGCGTTATAAAGAAATACGAAAATATGCAATATGAAACCATGGGTCTGAATGTATGTTTTTATATAAGCAAATGTGTTGGAGAATAGCGTGTTACATAAGATTGAGATGACAGGACGAACACAAGTTGAACAGGTTTTCATTTACAGCAGTACAGTTGAATTTAAGTACAGATTTTATTCAATAAAACCTGCAGTTATAAATTGTTTCACCTATTATATAAAATTTTTAATCGAAATATTTATTGTTATATCTTGCGAATTCTTTATATAATAACAATAAGGTTACCGATATGATTTAAATTGGAACTGACTAATCATGAACAAGATGAAACATATGGTAGGATGTTTTGAAACTTTCTTGGAAACAAATAAATTGCAACATGAGAATTAATTTTTATTTATTGCGGACTTTTGTCCTCATCTTGGTAATTTTTGTGTTGTTTCTTCTTTTACTACGTTTCGGCCAAATTTCACCCCTGGCCTTCTTCAGGTGATTTTCACCAGGGGTGAAATTTGGCCGAAACGTAGTGAAAGAAAAAACAACACAAAAAAACTACCAAGATGAAGACAAAAAGTCCGCAATAAATAAAAATTAATTCTCAGATTAAGAAGCCTCATCTCAAAATGATTCCAATTAAAGACAAGTACAAAATTGCAACATATCGAAGAAGATGACTTTCCAAAAGATAAATTGCTCTTATTCTTACCAAAAATTGGTTGGGTGGCTATACTGAACATGTAGCAAATGGTTTATATAAAGCAGTTAGGAAACATGTTTCAGCGAAATACAAGAAACGAAAATGAAAAATATTTCACCTAAAAAGAAATTAGTCATTATCGAAAGAACCAAGTTTGTGTCCAGAGACAATTGTAAAATCTTTACAATTGTAAAATCTTTGCTTCATAATGAGTTTTGATATTATCAGTTCGATATATTTAATCAAAGTTATAGAATTATTGCCGATACATTTACAGAAATGAGACTCGCTAATTGAAAGTATCTAACATTTCACGAATCCAAAATGTGGAAACAACGACTGTTGGAAATTATTTCACTTCATTCAGCAGCAAAAAAATGATATCTTGTTTTAATATAGTTGATGACACTTCTAATAAAGTAGAGTCATTTCATCTGTTTCTTTTCGTTCTTTCATTTTTTTTTTTTTAGCGTGTGTATTTCTTTAATGCATGATAGATTATTCTTTCTATTATTATACTATTTCCTAATGTCCCTGTGTGCTTCCTACACAAAACAAAGAGAAACTCAATATACTTTTCATCTCATGAACTCATTGAAGGATAGTTCATTAAAATCATATAATACAGAAAGTTTTGAAATATTCATTTCATCAAATGTTAGACAACACATTCCGATGCATATCATGTAAGCTAACATAAAATATTCTACTACTTCTGATTCGTGTCTAAGATGTCGTCTTTTGATAAGCAAAATGGCGTGACATTAACCTTTCTTTCCATAAATCATTTGTATTACCTTTGATGTCGGAATAGCACTCAACATGGTATAAATTACAATTTTATAATGTATATGATGCTGAGTGATGATATTCATAAACTTTAATAAAACTTATAACATAAAAGAAAATATAATCAAAACAACTGTCAACTGAGTTAATAAAAAATATAGGTACTTGTCTTTTACAAATTTTCAAATTTATATATTTATATTATTCCCATCATCTCCAAAAACATCCAGATTTCAGTTTCTCGACATCTTAACAATTTTCAGCATCGTCTTCTTTTAAATTGTGCCTAAACTTTTATATATATATATATATATATATATATATATATATATATATATATATATATATATATATATATATATATATATATATATATATATATATATATATATATATATATATATATATATATATATATATATACATATATTCAAGTAAACAAGCGGATCAGATTTTTATATGAACACTTTTCATTCATAAAAGAAATATATAACTCTAATAAACCGGCTCCTTGGCCCAATGGGTAGAGTGTTCGCCAATGGTCCGGGAGACCTGGGTTCAATCCCAATTCGCGTCATACCAAAGACTTTTAAAATGGTACTTGACATCTCCTTGCTTAACACTCGGTAATATAAGGTGCATATCGAGGATAAAGTGGAGCAATCCAAGGAAAGGAGTAGCGCCCTCCACTGCACCTCGGTGTAGTAGCTATTGAAAAGGGAGCCTTCTGATCGCCCTCGACTATGGGTGCCAACTTTACTTTAAAAATCTAATAATCTTTTAAATTTAAAAAAGGGGTTTATCATTGAAAGAAATAATTTGATTTAAATTTGTATTTTGTGTCAACATTGTTAAATTGCATTGCTCTGTACGAGATGAGTAAAATTGTTTCACTAAGTTTTTTTATCTCATATCAGCTTTGTTTACGCATTAAAAGATTGTTGTAGAACTCATAGTCATTTTTTGTAAATTATGATTTAATGGTATCCTTTTAATATAAGAAACACTCCAACATATTAACAAAATTAGCAAAATAAAATTGTAGACGAAGACGTTAAATTATAAGCTCAACCCTCTCCACTCCAAAAACGTATCAATGCTCGACGCACTGCAAAGTTGGAATCGCATGTGAAAATCTCACTCTCAACACAGGTGTCGAAATGGTGAAGGTTTACAATTCGAAATTGTACCGAGGGGGGGGACACACTCTCAGATGTGTCGATCGTCTCTCTTGATATTCAAAAGGTATTGTTATTCTTTGGCCAAAAAAAGGGTGTTTCCAAAACCGATAAGCCATGGTAATCTCTTCTGGTGACAAATTTTTTGAACAGGATAAGTCGATCCCTTCTCTGGAAGTACAATAATGCCAGTTAATTGCATATAAACAAACCCTGCCATGATAAGTACATTTCTTCATAATCCAAATCTATTCTCCCGCTGAAAAGATATCCCAAATCAGCTATTGTTTAAATCCAATCCAAGGGTCATTTCCTCTATACTTACTAACTCAAAACAATATTCCAATATTTCCAACCCATTTGCTGTTACCAGCTTAGGAATCTACAACACGGTCTCACCTCTCGCTATAAGGGGTCACACCAGATCTTCTCAACAATCCACCTGTTCTCTAAGAAAACAACAAAAATCTGATTTTTCATATTAACTCAATCCAGACAGCTGCAAAGAAAATTATAATTACAACATTCTCAAAATCAAGTTAACTCCTTTAATCAGTTTAAAAGTCTCAAAATGTACAAACAATAATTTTATATTTCAATGAGTGAACGTCTAAAAGGCAAGACAAGTTTGTAAAATATGTTCTTAAAGTTCTATAAATGATAAACGATAAAGTTCTTTGTGTATGTATATGCGTATACATATACAAAGCATGGGTGCGTGAGAAACAGAGTTCTGTATATACAACTATTTATTTACTTGATTCATTGGCAGTTGATATGAACTGATATAAAAAGTCCTTGATTATACATCTGTGAGAATATATATAAAAGTTTATTTTTACTATGGGTGAGTCAATATGTGAGATCAGAAGGGGAAAGGCATTACCTCACTATCAGTGTAAGACAAAAATGGATTGACATGGTAATTTATTCGGCTATCACCTCGATACTGGAGTGAATACGCGCCTGTCAATATATCTTACAAGTCTTATCAAATTTCCACCGGTGAAAAACTGTTTGTGAATTATTATATAGTTAATCAACAATATTTTCAAAAATGTGTGAAACTGAGAACTGTCTAAATCTTAAACATTAATGAAATTCGCTCTTCATTGGTGAGTTACACAATTAGGATAGTCTCCCTTGAATAAATGTCATGGAGTAATTGGCTAAAAATTCTAATGTCAGAATTATCAGCACTTACCTGTTTTAAACAAAATCGAAGGATGACGTTTTGAAGTAATGTCCTGTATTATGCCTGGTGTTAATCATGAAAAAGATTCGATCAAAGTAACTTTAATTTTTATAATTCACTTTTAATTTCACTACTTTGTATATCAAAATTAATTATTACCTTAAATTTTACTGAAATTGTTATTCACTTTTTATAAGGAATTTTAAAATAAGACTTTACAATTGAAAAGAAAAGTAAGATAATTTGATGAATTTTCTTTTTTGTTTTGTTTTAGTTTTGTTTTGTTTATTTTTTTATTGTTTGTTTGTTTGATTTCCAGTAAGGAAAATTAATCGGTAAAGTACTGTGTAATTTTCCCTGTATTTTAACGGGAATTTTTCTTTCTGTGACCAGACCAAAACCGATAATATCAAATATGCTAATATATGTTTTAAAAGGTGACAGTGGATTATGACTCAGTTGAGATATAAGTGGGAAAAGGGATTATTAAGGAAGGTTAAAGAGCCACTGGAGGTTTTTGATGACCGCACCAAGTAAATATCATGTAAAGCTTTGACATTTCCTCGTTATATTCTAACCTATAACTGAATTGATTGGACTTGTACTCTCCTCAATAGTGTGTGTGTGTGTGTGTGTGTGTGTGTGTGTGTGTGTGTGTGTGTGTGTGTGTGTGTGTGTGTGTGTGTGTGTGTGTGTGTGTGTGTGTGTGTGTGTGTGTGTGTGTGTGTGTGTGTGTGTAAAAACCATCGTGACTGGAGCTGTATTTACCAAGATAGAACTGAACAATGAAGGAAATTCTAATTTTGTTAAGAACAGTGCCCTTGGCATTCAACACAATTTTTCCAGTGAACTTTCCATTGTTCAAAGCACCTTTAGAACGTCTCTTTTGATGTGGTATAAATCTCTATACTGTTTTATTTCTTTTAATGACTTCGATGGTTTTAAACCGTTGAGATGAAATTAGTTTGGGAAAAGCTGAACAGAGATAAGAATGGTAAATATGGGAGTAATGCATTTGCACAATCCAGTATTTTCGAAATGAATTGAAACAGCTGAAAGAATCGAGAATTTACCTTGACATCTTAATAACGTAAAATCATCACTTTATTAGAAAAGCTCTTCAGTTGTACAGACATCTTCATTTGAACTTTATATTCTAGGTCTTAGAATTGAAATATCTAAAACTTCAATTTGCATACATTTTTATTACACCTAGTGTGTGTGTGTGTGTGTGTGTGTGTGTGTGTGTGTGTGTGTGTGTGTGTGTGTGTGTGTGTGTGTGTGTGTGTGTTTGTTTGTTTGAAAGAGAAACAAAGGCGAAAGGAAGAACGTAAGTAGGTTTAGTCAAAATTGGATGCACAGTCATTAAAATCCCTTCGGAATCAGACTCATCAACAATTAGTTGCACATGTAACTTGCATGAGTGTTTTTGTATGTGGTTCAGTGTATGTGGATCGATGTATTTGCATGTGGTTCAGTGTATTTGTATGTGGATAAGTGTATTTGTATGTGGATCAGTGTATTTGTATGTGGTTGAGTGTATTTGTATGTGGATCAATGTATTTGTATGTGGATCAATGTATTTGTATGTGGTTGAGTTTATTTGTATGTGGATCAGTGTATTTGTATGTGGATGAAAGTATTTGTATGTGGTTGAGTGTATTTGTATGTGGATAAGTGTATTTGTATGTGGATCAGTGTATTTGTATGTGGATGAAAGTGATCGAGTGTATTTGTATGTAAATGAATGTGTATGATAACCACTATTTAAAAATGTTCAATTCAAAAAGTACTATGAATTGTAAATTCATGTGTAATAAGGAATAAGCTAATAAACCAAAAGATTATCCACGACACGTAACAAAAACGACAGTTATCGTCTCATAACGAGACATTGTCAACTTAATTTGCAGCAGTTACAAAACTTGTTACAAACACCTTGTTCCCATATCCCATAAAAAATCTTTTAAAGGTCTTGTAAAATCCATTGGACACTTTAAAAGGACTTTTTGCAGATCGTTAGTTTATATCAAATGCAGTAGATAATGCCACATCTTTAGTTCTTTAGTAATATTTCCTGGATTTGAGCAATATTTAGTTGTTCCCAATACAATGAAAACAATATTAATGTTCTAGGCTTGTCAAAATTTGCAATTCATATGATTATAACAATTGAAAGACCAATGATTTTAGATTATTATCTGCTGTATCGATAGCCTTTTTAAAAAATCAATTTTATTGTTTTTTAATGCAAAACTGATGATCGCAATAACAAATGAAGCGTTATCGATAATTCATTCTTAAGATACCGTCAAAAAACATTCATTTTGCACTTCAGTGCATAAATTAATGCAAAGAAGACAAAATCAAATTATTTCCCTAATAGATGATATGATCCGCAAATTATTAGTGGAATTCACTAACCTAATGATGCAAACATGAAAGAATTTAATTGGTTTAGCAACAGATAATCAATAGGTTAGAGATATGATTTGATTTTATTGCACCGATGAAATGCATTGTTACTCCTTGTAATAAAATAAATATCGATTTAAGCTGATAGACTTTCTTTTATCGTGGATTCATCTGATACACGTGAAATTCACAATCAGTATTAAATATTTTAAGTAAGAATTTCTAAAATGTAAAACTGTTTTTGCGCTCCATCTTATTTTTTATGCTTTTTATCGCAATGCTTAATTCATTTTTATATTCTACGATGTGTAAGCAGAATGGAGAGAGAATAAAGAATTAATCACCGAAAATATTTTATCTCGAGTCACTAAATCTTTAGTTGTCAATATAAAGGCGCCTAAACGAAAGGCTAAAAAAGACCAATTATCAAACGTCCTTCAAATTTAATCATTGACTTTTGATTGATTTCAACGGTATGTCAACATGTCAAGGGTCATTTTATGCTTAGAATTTAGGGAATCGTGTTCATATTACTTTTATATTAACATTTTCTTTAGTTGTTTTTAAGAGATTTTTGCCCAGTTAGATGATATCAAATATTCCTGATACAAATAATTTTGGTGCAGCTGTATGGTTCAAAATATTCTTATATAATGCTAATTGTCTGTAAACAAACTACTAAATTGAAATATTTGAATTTTCCGAGGCATATACATTTGAAAAAACCAGACTTATAGGATTTGAACTTCGTCGAAAACAAGGAATGATTCGAAATTTTTCTCGATAAACAAACGGAACATAAATTCAACACAATATTTCTAATAAATCAGGTGACATAATTTAAGACAACAAACGTTGATTCATTAATCAAACGGCCAACTTTTCTTGTCATAAACAGGCAACTTTTTCTTGTTATACAAATTTTCCAAAGTTTTTTATATTTTTTACACTTTTTACACATCCATCGTTAATTTAACATCACTAATATAATCCCTCATAGCCCTGATGATGGTCATTAGAACCGAAACGCTATAGTGTCGACTTTGTTTCTCAATAAATCTCTCCTTCCACTTCTTATCAATTTTCTTCTTTTACAATACTTGATAAATCATCGGATGCAGTTTAGTGTCATACTCAGGACATCTCTTTGGAGAAGTCTTGCCGGGGGGGGGGACATACAGTCAACGTATTCTAAGCCCACTGACAGGGAGTGTCATCAGATTTACTCCACGGCATATTATTTGTTTACACCTTGTATGCAATTATGTTAAGATGTCCAAATTTCTAAAGTGAACTATTGTCGTTATTACATTCTGACTAATTTGTAAATTTTTAGTTGCAATTTTATGCACTGCTCAGTCTACAAGCGTTAAATATGTCTGGTCGGAAGTTTAGAATTTATTTCCTATCCGTGCAACTAAGTTCCATAAAGCAAAAAATAGAAAGCTTCAAACAGTAAATGAAAGTAAAACACTGCAAAAATTGATGTGTGAGTTCATGGCAGTCAGCAGAGAATACGAATATTACTTAAAGTTAAATTAGTAAAGTGTTTTATGGGGATTTTATTACCCATTCGTGTAAAAGAAAGAATATTTTATTTCAAACCATGGCAACTGGTAATGAGTACTATACGACATTGCCAAATGAAGAATGAATTGACGAATATCAACAATTAGGACCGACTAAAAGGTTTCAATCCCTGATTGCAGCTGATAATAAAATTTTGTTGTAATTGTTGTCGTTGCTAATGGACTTCAAAAATATACCCACCAACTTCTTTATGGTCTCTATTGCATTAGTAATAATATAATTCGAATATTTTCTTGTAATTATTGAGAGTTTTCACACCAATTTTAACTGGTAGTTTTTCGCAGAAGTCAGAGCGAAAGTATGTCTCCACAGGTCTCCGGGACAATTCTAACTATTGAAGGTAACCTTAACAGTAACGTGGTCTGGATTGTCATGATTCTACCTCTCATTTCCATTTCAACCAGTCTCTTTCCAAGTTCACAGACTACCATTGGTAGCACCGTCTCCAGGACAATTTTAACTATTCTAAGTAACCTTAACATCGATGTGGTCTGGATTATCATGATTCTACCTCTCATTTCCATTCAACCAGTCTCTTTTCCAAGTTCACAGACTACCATTGGTAGCACCGTCTCCAGGACAATTCTAACTATTCTAAGTAACCTTAACATTGATGTGTCTGGATTATCATGATTCAAACTCTCATCTCCATTTCAACCACTCAATTGAAAATAAAGAATAATCATGTGAGGAGATTCGAATCCCTTCAGAAAGAGTAGAAACTAAAAGTAATGTTCCACGATATAATTGCTATATTAGAAGAGGTAAGCATAAATCTCCTTAGACTTGTAAATGTCGATTTAAATACAAGTAACATTAAATATGCTATCATAACCGAGTCTTATTCTTGACACAGATATTCCAATTAATGTCAAATGTCATTAAATTATCTCGTAAGGTTTATTTACTTAGTCTCCATGCCAAAGGCAGTTTTGACCCAAGGATTTTTTTAACCCGGTGGGTTAGGGTTACAAATAACTTAGTTCTGTTCCCTTTTCTCTTTTGGGGATAACCCTAGATATAAATTGTCAGAATAATTTTCTTAAATGTGTGTGTGTGTGTGTGTGTGTGTGTGTGTGTGTGTGTGTGTGTGTGTGTCAGTGTGTGACGAAGCCATTAATGGTTATTTCATAAAACCATTAAAGTTAAAAATTTCCTTCCAAGAGATCTTTTAAAATTCTAAGATATATGATACACTTCAAGATTCTGTTTAGTTCACAATCGCCAAAATCTTCGACAAAACATAAATTTCCAATAGTCGGTTAGTACGATAACGTTTTCTTCGTCTAACATGTTAAAAAGGACACTTAATTGAATTATG